>JAENPR010002495.1:0-53631 GCA_018135685.1 Themeda triandra
AATTACAACCGGCCGCCTTTGAGAAAGTTAGTGCTTTGAATCAAGGCAAGATGATGGACAATATGTCCAAGAAGCCGGCATCAAATGACAAGGTCCCGGAGACACTCGCAAGAAAGAATGGATGGCTTTTCTAATGCCATCAAGAGTCAACTCAGCTTCAACAAGATACTTGAGTCTGAGGTACAACAGCTTGTCAACCTTGCTCCCTCTCTGGCCAAGGTAAATTGGCGGGACAACCCAAGAGCTCGAACCGCAAATCTTGTTGATATATTCAATGTAGAAGATAGCCGGAGTGATCCATCGAAGGGGTCATGGATTGACTCAACTACGCCAATCAAGAAGGGTGATCCGGGAGACGAGTCATTCCAATCTCCATTGGAAGTACCAACTTTAATGAAGCAATGTTGTGACTTCGGTGCAAGCATCAACATTATGCCAAGAGTGATATATGAGAAGCTATTCAGATGCCCCTTAACATACACAACCATGTGCTTGCAGCGTTGCGGGTCGATCCTCCGTGTCCCTTTGGGAGTACTAGAAGATATATGTGTACGAGTGGGCAACTCGTATGTTCCAGACCGTGGTAGTGGATACGGGTAATAATGAAAGGTCCCCTATCATTCTCGGGACAACCATTCTTGAACACCGCTTTGCTGGAGCTATCATGTATGCCAACACGCCAAGATCATCTTCAACATCAAGGGCAAGAGAGAAACCTTCTTCTTCAAGAACGAGTGCTGCGGTTCAAAGCACACCCTCATCAATGAAAGTGAGAAGAAGAAGAATCCGGCTAAAAGAGCAAGAACAAGAATAAGAAGACCAAGAAGACGGAGACAAGTGAGGATGGTCACTGCGGTCCACAAGGAGCATGACCACTTACTCGGATCCCCACGTCCGATCAAGAAGGATGACCCGGTGTCCCAACCATTCAATGCTCCATCAACGAAGCTCTTTCAATAAAGGCTGTCTGTGACACCGGATCGGCATCAACATCATGGCCAAGGTAACTTACGAGTATCTATATGGCACTATACCTTTGGAGCCTACCTATGCACAACTGGATGGCGAGATCGGACATTCCGCTTCGTCGAAGGAAGTGAAGGATGTCCTCATCCGGATAGATGACCATTATGTCCCTACGAGACTTCCTAGTCATTGACATGGGAGATGACTATGATCCTCCAATCATCCTAGGAAGACCATTCCTAAACACCACCAGAGCTATCATCTATATTGGAACAGGAGAAATCCATTTCCACTTTCCCACTGAGAAGGTACGCCGCTACTTCAACAATAATTATATAATCACCGAGAGGCCGAAGAACGGAGCAAGGAGAAGGCGGGCGTACCCACGCGTAACAAGAAGAACATCACTCTGAGATGGATGGATACGACTATGAGGGAGAAGTGTCAAGATATGAAGACCGGTACCCTAAAGAAAAGAATGTTGTAAAAGAAGAAGAGGTGCTACCGAAGAAAAACAAGTGATCCAAGAAGCTTCCTCCTCAAGGTCATCCTCTCCAACAAAGAAGGTGTGGAAGGTAAAGCAAAATCAGAATCAATTCCTACACACGAGTCGACGTCATCGAGGCGCCGGCCAATGCGCCCTTGAAAATGAGCGAACATGACAAGTCCTGTTCGGAGGACTTAAAACCACCGAACGCCGCGCCAAGAGGTAACTTGGTATTTATCAACAATTCCTTTTCAAAGCATTATATTTTTACCTTAGCATATTTATTTCCCCACTTACATCTTAGTTGCATCTTTACTCTTTTATCTCGCATTAGAAAAGAAAATAAAGATGTTGTGCATTTGCATCCAAAATTGTTAAGCCCCATGTGGATAATCATTCACTGCGGTGGCACAAAATAATTTCTCAAAGATATTTATTTTCTTTGTCTGCATTCCTTAAATAATAAAAAGATAAAAATATTTCTTGTAATCTGTTAGAACAAGTCTAGGTTAAAAAAGTTCTAGACAACCAAGGCCTAGAGGTTTTATCACTAACGCTTAATCAGTTCCACAAGCTTTGTTGTCTATTTGAGCTTCACGCGTAACATCAAGGATCAAGAAGAGCTAACAAGCGAAGGACATCCGAGTCCCTGGAGTCTTTGCCATGACAATTGAATGTCTCCAACAAAGCAACTATCTACAACACTCACGAGGACTAGAACGTCTTTAGTGCCCGTCAAGCAACATCGAGACTATGTCAACATCCGGCTTGGGGGAGAGCATCCCCGTGTACCAAGCTAAGTATTTCCAACTTATCTCTATTTATGCTTTGTTAGAGTGTGCTTTGTTAAAACAACTAAAAAAAGATGCATAACCATAGAAACCAGAAATATTTCCTTATTTATCTTTTCTACTTTTGGAGAGCTCTTGCAATCTGTCTTTAAGTGATCCCTAGAATAAACTCTACATGGAGATGATGAATAGTTGCTCACATGTAATTCCTTTCAAGTACCTAGTTTTCAACCTTGCACTCTCTCGAGTTTTGGACACAACCATTTAGATTTGAGATTTGCTCTCCGAACTCCGAAACTTGTGGGTAGCGAACACTTGATCTAAGTCTAGGTGGTTGACGGGTATGATATGGGAAGGTTTTGAGTCTGCCGTCATCTTGTTCCTAGAGATACTAGAGTTCGAGAATTTATCTTTGAAAATATTAAATTCCTGCATGATGAGTTCCTTTATGATGAGAGTTCAAATTCCTACCACAGCCATATATTCATGCTTACTAGATTAGGAAAACCCATCTTGTTTATATAGATCATATTGTAGGTTTGAGTGTAGACTTTATAGGCATTGAGTGTGGTTATACCGTGGACCCATAAGGAATTAGTCACGCAGTTAAAGTCAATACTATGTGCTCTCCATCCATTGATCTATGCTACTTCGTCCTCGAAGCATGCACCCATTTTATAAATGTTACATTCATTTTGTGCTACTTCCTCTCGAAGTACCACCCACATATAGATCCATATCCACCACATATTGTCTTGTCTCTACCACGGAGATACGCACCTATCTTGCTCCCTACCCACAGGAGTACGCATCCATCCATCCATCCATCCACATATACATACGCCATTCATTTCACATCATCCGTAAAAGGTTCCACTCCTATCACGGGAGTGAACATCTAGACATAATCATCGCTGTTCCATTTGCCTACATAAAAGCTCTAGTTATTATCATTTCAAGTTATATGAATCCCCGTTGCTAAAGTTCGTTTTTAGAGGATTGGTTGCTCTAAAAAAAAAAGAAAAAGAAAGAAGAAAAAGAAAGAAAAGAGTAGCCAAGTCCTTCCTTTCAAGAAGTTCTAAGGTTTCCAAATAAAGGGAGTCATGTTATCCCTAAAAGAGCAAGTGTAGAAGTAGATGTTCACCAGTTGAGTACCCTCATAATCATTTCCTTACTACCATCATCATCCTATCATCATCTTATCATCCATTCCATTTCCTCATTCACATGCACATATGACTTTATTATTATTTTAGTTCCTATTGGATCCATGTCTTAACCGTGCAATATATGCAAGTGAGTTTGAGTGTCTCCCCACCTATAAGCTTCACATAAGCCTATTAGAAAGTAGGGTGAGAGAGAAGGCACTTTCCATTATGCCTTAGTCCCACAAATACCACATATTTTGAGAGAAGAGAGAAGGCATACACTATTCATGCCTTAGAGAGGATCCAGAAATACCACAAATGAGAGACTTAAAAGGTTCACACAAAGAACTCTGAGTTTTATTTCAAAACTTTGCAAAAACTCCGGGATAATAGTTGATCGAAGAGCGAGAAACATGGCGCTTGACTTGACCCTTCTATCTTTCAACTACTCAAGACCCAAGTGGCGGTTACAAGCCCCATGGTGAAAGGTAATATGAGTGAGTTTTGAGTCGAATAGTTCACTCTAATCCGGAGGAGAGTTCTTGTTTGAACGCATGTGTACTTGTGAGGAGTGAAAGCAATGTAGCAACTCCCGATCCATCACCGAGTCTATCTTTGCTCGAGGGGACGAGCAAAAGGTAAGCTTCGGGGAGTTTGTTGACGGTCGTTACGTATCAAGTTTATACCATCAACGCAGTTAAAGAGAAAGGACTAATATGAGTTCACCTATTAGATATAGGGTTACACCGAGTAATTCCACGAGTTTTGGTGATTGTCTATTTCGCAATGGGTTATCGAAAGAGAACCAAAGGAGGCCCACATGTCATGATTTCATAGAGATAAAGACCGAACGGGTGAAAAAGTATAATCTAGAAGACTCCAGAAGGCGACCCCGAAGGTGGGCCCCACTGCAGCTCGGCTGGTCCAGCCGCCCAAGGGGGAGTCGGCCACTCCCCACCTCGGCCAATCACGTTGAGTCTCGTGGATCCCGCCTCCACCGCCTTTGAGGATGAATAATTATCGTCCATTTAGGTCGGTTTGATCCGAGGGCTGTGGTTCATCCTAGGGGCTATATATTCGAGAGCCCGGCCCCCCGGGTGAAACCCTAATTCATTCTCTCTTCATTCATCGAGAGGATTCGGAAGAAGCCGAGCCACCATCTCAATTAGAGCTCCATAGTTTAGTAGCATAGCTACATAGGAATAGATCTAGAGGGAATCGAGCCTAGCTTGGAGTCCGGATCTGTCGGAGTTCTTGGTAATTCCCCTCTACATTCTTGTAATATTCATTATTGTTCGTGATACTATGGGTAGTACTTTATTCTATTCTATTATATCAGACTTGACTATGCTCTATTTGATTATGTTCTCAATTATATCGTTCTTAGTTTACTTTGATTATATGTTTAGCATAGTTGGACTAGAATTATGTTTATGCATAGGATCATATAGCGCTTGCTCATTAGGCCAATGGGTGAGTGATAGATATTGTGTGGGCATGGTGCCTATACCGTATTTATCTGCGATTGCACCCTATATTCCGGATCGTGAGGTAGATCGCGGGAGTGACAGTCCCGTTGAGTCCTTTGTAGCCCTTCTCCCGAGTATAGGTCTAAGCGAACAAACCTATTACATTGAAGTCATTGCTATGTCTCTAGTCTTCTCGGTAATATCACTATGCATAGATGTAACCTTTTCCCCGCCATGATTGCTAGATGTTCTTGCACTAATCATTGTATGCTTTGACTTTATAGTTAGAATAACATAGGATTATACCCTAGATAGTCCTAGTCCATGCTAGTGTTATAAGCTTAGAGTGCTAAGTTGAGATGGCTTATTACTATTATTTTATGTGGCTAAATGCTCTCATTTATCTTATGTCATTTATCATTCATTCCTATATTTTATGTGACACTTACCCCGTATGAGATGATCGATGCGACAAGGCTAAGCTCTCCATTATCGCATGTGCATTGCTCATCACTCATTATCCAAGTGCATTCCCTTCCCAAAGTGGTAAAATTATAAATAACGATACCTGGATTACTCCCTGGTTAAAATGCTACATCGGTATTATCTCGTGCGCTTGCGGATCCATATTTATTTCTAGTAGCAGTGGCATTATTTAGTACCAGCATTTTTGGCACCATGTTGGGGATGACAACCTAACACCGAGTGGCGTTAGAAATGTCAACAGCGAGACAACTCGTCAGGTTTCGTCCATTTCGGACTTCGTTTGGATTTTATAGAATTTAAAAACACTTCCCGCGCACGTCACTACCCATGTTACGAGGCCAACGAGGTCGTAATTTCATACGAGGTCCCGGATACGGCCTCAACATGCTCCGAGCATCATGAATATCATTTTCGAATCAAAAGTCTGCATTATTTCATGTACTGCCAGTTCAAATTTAGAGTTGCGGGAAAAATTCAAAGAAACCAAAAAAATTAACGAAATATAGGTAAAAAGTTCAAAATTGTCCCAGCTTTTGGCCCGGGATGTGTTTAGTATAGGAAGCCACCAGAAAAATATTGGGAAGAAAAAAAAAAATCAAATTTTGCCGACGGCCCGGGAAAGCCGTCGGCAAAATCGATTTGCCGATGGCCGGCCATCGGCAAAAAAGGTGGGCCCGGGCGCTCGGGCCGCCACGTGGTTGAGTTTGCCGATGGCTATGGCCATCGGCAAAGTCGGTTTGAAAATAAAATAAAAAAGAAGCCGGCCCCCGCCCCGACCCCAAACCCTATCTCCCCAACGCCCCGACCCCGCCGCTTATCCCGGCCGCGCCGCCATTCCCGCCGCCACCACTTCTCGCCACCGCCTGAGTTCCCCGTCGCCGCAGCCACTCCCCCGCCTTCCGCCGCCCTCCCCGCCGCCCCGCCGCCCCCAATCCCCACCTCCGCGCCCCGCATTCCGGCGCGGCCGGATCCCGACCGCCCCCTCCGCCGCGCGCCATTGCGCCGCCGCCTCGGCGGCTCCCAACCGCCGTCGGCCACCTCCGGGCCTCGGCCCCGCCACTTTCCCCGTCTCCCGCAGCCACTCCCCCCCCGCGGCCGCCACTACCCCGCCGGCGCCCCACTCCCCCGCCGCCGCCACTCCACCGCCGCCGGCGCCACACTCCCCCGCAGCTCGAGCTCCCGACCGCCGCCACCCGCAGCTCGCAAGCTCCGCCCCTCTATCGCCGCCACCCCCTTAGCAGCAGGGTAGTAGGAGAAGGGAAGAAGGGAAGGGGAGAAGGAGGAGGAGGAAGAAGGAGAAGGAAGGAAGAAGAAGAAGAAGAAGAAGAGAAGGGAAGAGGAGGAGGAAGAGAAGGAAGAAGAAGGGAGATAGAGGAGAAGAAAAAGGAGTAGGGAGGAAGAAGAGAAGGAAGAAGAAGAAAGAAAGAGGAGGAGGAGGAAGAAGGAGAAGGGAGGAGGAGGAGAAGGTTCGTTGTTCGTCCACGTTCGTCCGCATCGTCGACACCGTTCGTCCACGTTCGTCCTCGCATGTCGCCGGAGGAGAAGGTAAAGCTCTAGGGTTGTCGGCCATCGTGCCGTATCTGTGTTGACGGCCTTCGTGCCGGGTTTGTGGTTGTGTGGGCCATCGTGCTCCCGATGTGGACGTCGGCCTTCGAGCCGGCGGTTTTCTTGCAGGTTTTGGGAACCTCCCCGTACAGGGGAGGTTCTGCCAAAATTTTCCACTAATACCGAAGTCTTTATTGCTTTGCAGAGCAAGACTTGTCGGAGGGGACCTTGACCGTGTTCGTGCACCTACCCGCCTCTGCGCCGCCACCCTAGGTATAATTCACCTCTCTTCCTTATAGTTGTTGTAAGTACATTGTGTAACCGAGTTAGGCGTCTCCCGTCCGAAAGGGATTCGCGGTTGTTGGTATGCGGATCAGTGCATATCTGCGACGGTTTCTCTTTCGGATTGTCCACGTTTTTTGGACAGCCCGAGGATGCGCAGATGGTTAGCTTCCATGTTCCGCCCCGTTCGAGTTGGAGTTTCGTCGGCCCCTTCCCCGTTGTTCTCCCGAGATACACACTCTCTGTCGGGACGTGTATCGGGAGAACAGCGAGGTGCTGCGAAATTCGTCTCGGACGGAGCGGAGCATGGAAGCTAACCTCATCTACGCATCCTCGTGGGATTAGGACCTATCCTTCACCTAGTAGATGGTAGGAACGCCTTGTAGATGCAGATGTTGGTCTTATTACTCGCTTATGTTGGCGCATCATAGAGGATGGCTGACCGTGAGTCGATGTACACGGGATTCAAAGACAAGACCAATGTATGGGTTAAGGGGACCGGGGACTTCCTGGAGAAGGCATTTGGCCCAGCTTCTAAGGGCGGTCGGGTGTTTTGTCCCCGTAGCAAGTGTAAGAACCAGACAAGGAAAGAGCAACGAGATGATGAATGATATTTGGGCGAACGGGTATGTTCCAAACTATACCCGCTGGATCCTCCATGGGGAACCCCAACGGGTTACGGAGGCGGTGGTGAGACCAGACCTCGAGGGTTTGATCAAGATGCCGGAATAGCAGACTTGCTTGAAGACGTTGAAGCCGTTCAAGGATTGGAGGTGGTGGAAGAAGATCCAGAGGCGACCGCAAAGGCGTACTATGACATGATGGAGGCGGCAAAGGAGCCCCTTCACGAGAAGACCCGCATTTCTAAACTGGATGACATTTCACGCCTAATGGGGTTGAAGTCATCACTGGGCATCAGTCGGGAAGGTTTTGATCTCGTGTTGGCAACGTTGGTGGGCTGCTTCGGAGGAGCACCGCCCGCCCGAAAAACACGACCGAGTCACGTAAGCTCCTTCGTGCACTCAAGATGCCTTATCACCCGATCCAAGCTTGTAAGAACGGGTGTGTCCTATTCCGGGAGACCACAAGGCAGAACGCACCGTCCGAGTGCAAAGCCTCTAGGTACATGGAGGTAGAAGGCAGTGATGGCATTAAGAAACAGTCTAAGATCCCCGAGATGGTCATACGACACCTTTTAGTACTACCGAGGCTGCAACAGCAGTACATGACAGAGGAGTCCGCAAAACAAATGACTTGGCACAAGAATGGCAAAAGATACGGTGACAAGATGCAAGCCGGCGGATGGTGATGCATGGAAGCATTTCGATGCCATGAATCCTCGCATGGGCCGAGGAGGCTCGAAATGTACGCGTAGCGCCGGCAATGCATGGGTTCAACCCGTTTGGAATGATGGCGGCCCCGTACACTTGTTGGCCCGTGTTTGTAATCCCCCTCAATCTTCCCGGCGTCATGTTGACCCCAAGAACGTGTTCTTGACGCTGATAATACCTGGACACCCGGGCAACAAAATGGGTGTGTTTATGTAGCCAGTGTGGGATGAATTGCAGAAAGCTTGGGATGAGGGGGTGCTGATGTATGACCGAGCTACGAAGACGAACTTCACGATGCATGTGTGGTACCGCACTCAATGCATGACTTCCCGGCGTATGGCTTGTTCGGCGCGTGGTGTGTTCACGGGAAGTTCCCTTGCCCAACATGCAAGGCAAAGATGTGATGTTCTCCGGGCCGGCCAAGGGTGGCAAGTATTCTTCTTTCGACAAACATCGTCAATTCCTAAAGGAGGACGATCCACCGAGACGAGATAAAAAGCACTTCACGAAAGGTGTTCAAGTCACGGGCCCCATCCCAAAGGAAAAGAGCCCGGTGACATCCTTGCACGGGATAGAGGCTCTCGAAATTGATGACAATGGTGGTTTCAAAGGATATGGTACCAACCACATGTGGACTCATATATCGGGCTTGACTAGGCTCCCCTACTACAAGCACCTTCTTCTTCCACACAACATCGATGTAATGCACATAGAAAAGAATATCGCCGAGGCACTTTGGGCAACACTCCTGGACATTGGCAAGAAGTCAAAGGACAATGTTAAGGCTATTTGGACATTGAAACGATTTGCGATAGACCAAATCTAGTGATGAAGACCCTCGCGCCGGCAAGAGATGGAAGAAGGGCCCGCCGATTACATCCGAAAAGGCCGCATAGGAAGGAAGCACCGGAGTGGTTGTCGAAGCTAAGGTTCCCGATGGGTATGCAAGTGAATGACGAGCGGGGAGTGAACTTGTCGATCGGCAAAGTCTTAGGTATGAAGAGTCATGACTTCCACATCTGGATTGAGCGGCTCCTTCCTCGCGATGACCCGGGATACCTACCCGAGCCGGTGTGGTGCGTCCCGGCGAGTTGAGCTTTTCTTCCGCCGCCTTTGTTCCAAGGAGTTGTCTCGGGACGTTTGTCTTGAACTGGAGGAGGCCGCACCTAAATTGCTCGCAAGTTGGAGATGATATTTCCACCGGGCTTCTTCCCCGTCCATGCAGCATATGATTTTGCACCTACCAAGGGAGGCACGGTTGGGGGGCCGTGCGGCAGACCGTTGGTGCTATCCAATCGAGAGGTGTCTAAAGCTTCTTCGGAAAAAGTGTAAAAATAAAGCCAAAATTGAGGCTTCGTGGCGCAGGCATTCATTCCCGGAGGAGGTGTCCACATGCACACAGCGTACTATACCGAGAAACTTACGAGACCACGAGATCCAATCCCTCGTTACAACATCGACGAGAATTCATGCACTCTCAGCCTTTTCGTGAGGGGATCTCGGAAGAGCAGAGCGAGGACCCTCGTTACTTGCGGCATGATGAGTGGCACACTATCATGATGTACTTGTTGTTGAACCTTGAGGAAACGATTGATTATCAAGAGTAAGTTCTCGATGAGCTTGTTCCATACTAGGCCACTATCCTCCACCTATTGATCCGACCCCCTTGTCTATTGTTTCTCCGGGGACTTTATTAATGAACACCGGAGCTGCGGTAGGGCTCCTACCGAGGATGAGAAAGACCATCTTCTCAGACATAATACGCCCGAGTTCGTCAATTGGTTCAGCAAAAAGGTAACTATCTACCTAACCTCGATTCCACTTTGCTCCTATGAGCGAGTAACTTAACTATCCACCTGTCCTAACCGTGCAGGCTAATTGTGATGCGGAAATGAGTCCTGCATTGAGATGTGTGGGCCAAACCTTCGATCGACATGTCAAGTCATTTGACGTTTATGACGTGAATGGCTATCGCTTTCGCACGAGAAGCTACGAAGAGAAACGGGGCAACATAAAAACCACGTGCACCAGAGTTCGGACTCCCGGCACAGATGGGAAGGACTATTACGGCATAGTCGAACAGATATTGGAGCTTGACTTTGGCAAGTTCCTAGGTTGTAAGCCTGTGATGTTCAAATGCCATTGGTTCGATCCCCAGGTCACAAAAAAGGACCTTAAGATTGGGCAAGTCGAAATCCGATAGGATTCCAAATATGGAGGAGACGATGTCTATATTGTGGCTAACCGAGACGCCAAGCAAGTTTATTACCTCCCATGGGCAAACCAGAATGACAAGTGCCTTGCGGGTTGGAGCCTTGTGCAGTTCGTATCGCCATGCTGTAAAGCGACGGTCCCGAACGATGATGATTACAACTTTGACCCAAGGACAGATGAGTTCTATCAACCTGATGGGCTAGAAGGTAGGTTGGAGATAGACATTGATTCGTTGATGAGTATGGAAGTAAACAACGACATCGATGAGGACGAGGGTGATGAGGTGCACGATCTCTTGAGGACATACGAATCCTAGATGCACGGAAGCTGCGACGCGATGTAGAAGTTGGGGAACATGTAGAGTGTAATGATGAGGACTTAAGAGAGCTCAACAATATTGATAGTGATGACGACAAAGATCGATGACGAGGACGAGCGCGCCGGCAATATTGCCATTTGCGGAGATAGTTTCTAATCCATGTAATATTGATACTGTTATTTATATTACCTTACATTTATGTTTTCTTTACAAGTACTTGCAATCTACTAATACTAACTGTTTTAATCTTTGTCATTGCAGGCACTCGACAAAATGCCAGGCGGAGGACGGTCGCGCCGAAAGAACGTCAGGTCCAAGTACATGCACCTCGAGCCCCAGCAGGACCACGTGGCGGCCGGCCACCACGAGGAGCACGTGGAGGCCGGCCACCACGAGGAGGAGGACGACGAGGAGCTTGAGGTGGAGCCGTCGACCAGCAGGGGTGGGAGTAGGCGGAGGACTTCCAGGATGAGGCTGTTTGAGGACGAGGCTATTTGTGCCGTCGGCGATGGCGACGACGACGACGAGGAGGAGGAGGACGGCGGCGGCGGTGGCGGTGGCGACGACGACGACGACGAGGACGGCGGCGGCGGCGGTGGCGACGACGAGGAGAAGGAGGAGGAGACTGCAGGCACCTCGGCTTCCACAGGCACCGCGAAGAAGCCCTTCCAGCGCGGGCCCGCTAGGCTCCCTGAGCACGTGCCGCGCCCTGACGACTGCCCGCAGATCGTGATCTCTGGGATGTAAGTATCCATTGTTGATTTCTGTACTTGTTCTTATTTCATTTTTGAATTAAAACTGCATACTAACAATTATTGTTTATGTGCAGTGGCTGGGCAAAGGTGACGGCCAGGAAGAGTTCGCCCCATGTCACTAGCATCCAGGGGCGAGTGATTAAGGCAAACTTCCCTGGCTTGGTCACCATCGATGGGAAGACGATCGTGCCCGACAAATGGCCATACTACTACCTCGTCAGGGACGCACGTGGGGAAGTCCTCGCTGACAAGATCAAGAAGCAGTTCTGGGTGAGTCTTTCAATCGCAACGCATATCTCAATACTACGCATTTGTTGGACTTTTCTCAAACAATGGAATGATGTTCGATGCCTGTGTGCAGTTGTACTATAGGTTGGCGGAGGCGGGACCCCGTCTTTGGCGGACCGGCATCGGGACAAGGTGTGCGAGTTGTGGATCAAGGACATGTTCTATGAGGCGCACACCCAGGCCGTCATCTCCTACTATGCCAACTTCAGGGGGATGAAGGTGGATAAGACCCAGGCCAGGGAGCTGATATGTGAACCGGAGACCGACCTCACCGAGGAGCAGTACATGCAGGTAAATAAGTAGGAAAACATCTGTTGTGATTCTTTATGTGACACATTCAACTCATTTTTTGAGAGATCTAATACTAGAATGTCATGCAGACACCTCCGGGCTGGTGCAGCAAGTACGCCGACTGCTGGCGTGAGATTGTCAGAGGGTGGCAAACGCCGGAGGCGTACGTGGAGCACAGAGCACGTCGGGCGAAGCGCTTGGAAGAGATGGCGAGGTCCGAGGTCTCACACCACCAGGGGGGCCAGAACCTCAATGAGTTCATGGAAACATGGGTATGCTTGTGTTCAACCATTTCTTATAGCGCTGGATTTCTTATATAGCAAGTTGTAACCATGTTTTCTGTTTTCCTCGTAGAGGGAGCACCACCCCGGTCAGCCCATAAACGAGTACATGGGGTGGGCCCTTGCTCACAAGGGCCCAGCGAAATCGGCCTCCACCACATACAGCTCTTCGGACGGGCCCGAGAAGTACACCAGCCCGGTCGTGTACGAGAAGCTCACCAAGTATGCCGCCGCAGCTCGAGAGGCCCATGGCGACACCTACGGCGTCACCTCCGAGCCCATAGACCCTGAGCTCTTGATGAGGTTGGGAGGAGGGAAGCAGCACGGCCGGTTCTATATGGCCCACAGCGCCATTGAGCCGTCCTCTGTCCCGACGCTGACCGAGATCCGCAAAGAAGACTAGCGAAGGGGCGCAGCGTGGGTCCCCATAGCGCCTCGGCAGCCGAACAGTGCGCAGGTGATCGCGGGTCTTCAGGTAAGTGGAGTTTCATTCGTCGTTCGACCGTTTCACAAATAATGAACCTTGACTTCAAATACAATCAACCATGCTGGTGTAATATTGCAGTCCACGGTCCAGGAGGTGCTAGCCAACCAGAAGCAGATGGCGCTTGCCTATCAGGAGCACGTGGCCGCAGTGTCGTAGCACTACCAGCAGGCGTGGTCACACATGTCCCAGCACATGTGTGCCATGGGAATGAGTGGGCCTCCAGCCGATGTCTTCGCTCCACCACCAATATCTCCAATGCCTTTTCTTGCACCTCGTCCGGTGAGTCCCAACATTGCCTAGTGCTTTAGCTTGTGATGCTAGTCTGCAGGTACTAATTCTATCACTTGGTCTTTGTGCAGACACAGTCGGAGGGTTCGAACCCAACTCCAGGTGCTAGCCCTCCAGCGGGTGCTTCTCCACAGGGTCCTCCACAGCACGGCTGGGGTCCTTTCCAGAGCCTCCTCACTGTTGATGGTCGTTAAGTATCAATTTTATACCATCAACGCAGCAAGAGAAAGGACTAATATGAGTTCACCTATTAGATATAGGGGTTACACTGACAGAATTCCACGAGTTTTGATGATTGACTACTTCTGCAGGGGGTTATTAGAAAGAGAACCAAAGGAGGCCCACATGTCATGATTACATAGAGATAAAGACCGAACGGGTGAAAAAGTATAATCTAGAAGACTCCAGAAGGCGATCCCTGAAGGCTGGGCCCCCCGGGCAGCCTCCGTGGTCGGCGCCCAAGGGGGAGTCGGCCGACTCCCACCTCGACCAATCACGTCGAGTCTCGCGGATCCCGCCCACCGCCTTTGAGGATGAATAATTATCGTCCATTTAGGTCGGTTTGATCCGAGGGCTGTGGTTCATCCTAGGGGGCTATATATTCGAGCCCCGGCCCCTCGGGTGAAACCCTAATTCATTCTCTCTTCATTCATCTGAGAGGATTCAGAGAAGCTAGAGCCACCATCTCAATTAGAGCTCCATAGTTTAGTAGCATAGCTACATAGGAATAGATCTAGAGGGAATCAAGCCTAGCTTGGAGTCCAGATCTGTCGGAGTTCTTGGTAATTCCCCTCTACATTCTTGTAATATTCATCATTGTTTGTGATACTATGAGTAGTACTTTATTCTATTCTATTATATCAGATTTGACTTTGCTCTATTTGATTATGTTCTCAATTGTATTGTTCTTAGTCTACTTTGATTATATGTTTAGCATAGTTGGACTAGAATTATGTTTATGCATAGGATCGTATAGCGCTTGCTCATTAGATCAATGGGTGAGTGGTAAATATTGTGTAGGCGTGGTGCCTAGACCGTATTTATCTGCGATTGCACCCTATATTCCGGATCATGAGGTAGATCGCGGGAGTGACAGTCCTGTTGAGTCCTTTGTAGCCCTTCTCCCGAGTATAGGTCTAGCAGAACAAACCTATTACATTGAAGTCATTGCTATGTCTCTTGTCTTCTCTGGTAATATCACTATGCATAGATGTAACCTTTTCCCGCCATGATTGCTAGATGTTCTTGCACTAATCATTGTATGCTTTGACTTTATAGTTAGAATAACATAAGGATTACACCCTAGATCGTCCTAGTCCATGCTAGTGTTATAAGCTTAGAGTGCTAAGTTGAGATGGCTTATTACTATTATTTTATGTGGCTAAATGCTCTCATTTATCTTATATCATTTATCATTCATTCCTATATTTTATGTGACAATTACCCCGTATGAGATGATCGATACGGACAAGGTTGAGCTCTCCATTATTGCATGTGCATTGCTCATCACTCATTATCCAGTGCATTCCCTTCCCAAGTGGTAAAATTATAAATAATGATACCTGGATTACTCCCGGTTGAAATGCTACGATGATATATTTAATGCGCTTGCGGAACCCTCTTTATTTCAGTTGCACTTAATAGACATCAACAAGCATTTTTGGCGCCGTTGCCATGGAAGGTTGAAAGCCAATGGATAATGAGCAGCATTGCACTACATAATGAGATTGAGCACTGTCACCATTCTCTACTCATACAGCCTTACCCTTGTCTTTCGCCTATTTTATATCTTATGCAGGGTAATGTATGAAAAATACAATTCTTCCTGATAATTATATTGACAATCCAGAAGCTTTATTCAGGAAGGCCAAAAGCAAGTTGAAGAAGACCAATCAATCATCATCATCAACTCAACTTGGAAGTTTGTCGAAGCGAGAAAGTCGACCTTTCGTTCGAGACTTGACACCAGCGTTTGAAGCCATGGCGAACAAGTCACTCCGCGAGTTCTCGGCTCCCACTACGGACAACATTCGCTTGGACCGCCCGCGGACATCGAAGGAGCTTTTGAGCTCAAGCCCGGCCGATCAACATGGTGCAAGCAAGCCGGTTCTGTGGGAAGGCCCACAAAGATGCTAGTGCTCATCTCCAACACTTCCTGGAGATTTGTAGCACATTCACTATCAAGGATGTCCCCAGACACGCTATACTACTTCACCTCTTCCCATTCTCACTCTTGGGGAGAGCGAAGCAGTGGTTCTACGCCAATAAGGAGAAGAATACTACGTGGGCACTATGTTCCACCAATTTCTTGGCGAAGTTCTTCCCCATGGGCAAGACAAATGCTCTTCGTGGGAAGATATCAAGCTTTCAAGCAACATCATGATGAGACTGTCCCGAGAAGCTTGGGAGCGCTTTCAAGATTACATCCTCGAGTGTCCTCATCATGGCATGGAGAATTGGCCGCTTATGCGGGACATTCTACCATGGGCTCAAGCAACAACACACGTGAGACGATGGATGCTTGCTGCTGGAGGTGCATTCTTATCACTCACTATTCCTCGGGCCACGGCTCTTGTGGAGAAGATGGCATCCAACCAAGGTTGGAGTGAAGAAAGAACTCGAGACCCGCAAGAGAGGTGGAGGAATGCACCGGTGAAGGAGGTAGACATGCCGTCGCCAAAATGGATTTGCTAATGAAGAGGTTCGATGAGAGAGCCACGAGAAAGAAAGAAGTCATGCATATAAATGATGTTCGCATGACATGTGAAGAGTGTGGAGAGATCTGGGCACACAAAGTGCTAACGCCCGAGTGAAGGAGGATGTGAACTACCTCAACAACAACAACAACAACAATTACTATCGTCCTCGCGGAATCAAGGTTGGAATCAGCAGAGGCCTAACTACTCGGGCAATTATTCGGGCAATTATCAAGGTAACAGCTCCTCCTACAATAATTACAACCGGCCGCCTTTGAGAGAGTTAGTCTTTGAATCAAGGCAAGATGATGGACAATCTGTCCAAGAAGCCGGCATCAAATGATAAGGTCCTAGAGACACTCGGCAACGAAAGGATGGCTTTTCTAATGCCATCAAGAGTCAGCTCAGCTTCAACAAAATACTTGAGTAGCAGGTACAACAGCTTGTCAACTTTGCTCCCTCTGCTGGCCAAGGTAAATTGGCAGGACAACCCGAAGAGCTCGAAACTGCAAATCTTGTTGATATATTCAATATAGAAGACAGCTGGAGTGATCCATCGAAAGGGTCATGGATTGACTCAACTCTACCAATCAAGAAGGGCGATCCAGGTTGACCAGTCATTCCAATCTCCATTGGAAGTACCAATTTCAATGAGGCAATCTGTGATTTCGGTGCAAGCATCAACATCATGCCAAGAGTGATATATGAGAAGCTATTCAGATGCCCCTTAGCCTACACAACCTTGTGCTTACGGCTTGCGAGATCGATCACTCCGTGTTCCTTTGGGAATACTAGAAGACATCGTGTGTCCTCAGACTTCGTGGTAGTGGATACGGCGGTGATGAAAGGTCCCCTTTCATTGCGGGACGACCATTCTTGAACACATTTGGAGCCATCATGTATGCCAACACCGCCAAGATCATCTTCAATATCAAGGGCAAGAGAGATACCTTCTTCTTCAAGAACGAGTGCTGCGGTTCCCAGCACACCCTCATCAACGAGAATAGTGAGAAGAAGAAGAATCCGGCTAAGAAGAGCAAGAACAAAGATAAGAAGACCAAGAAGACGGAGACGATAAGGATGGTCACCGCGGTGCATAAGGAGCATGACCACTTACTCAAATCCCCACGTACGATCAAGAAGGATGACCCGGGTGTCCCAACCATTCAATGCTCCATCAACGAAGCTCTTTCAATAAAGGCTGCCCGTGACACCGGATCGGGCGTCAACATTATGGCCAAGGTAACCTATGAGTATCTATATGGCACTATGCCTTTGGAGCCCACCTATGCACGGCTACAGATGGCAGATCAGACATTCCGCTTCGTTGAAGGAGAAGTGAAGGATGTCCTCATCCAGATAGATGACCATTATGTCCCCACAGACTTCCTAGTCATTGATATGGGAGATGATTACGACCCTCCGATCATCCTAGGGAGACCATTCCTGAACACCACCGAGCTATCATCTATATTGGAACGGGGAGATTCATTTCCACTTTCCCACTGAGAAGGTACGCCGATACTTCAACAACAATTATATAATCACTGAGGAGCCCAAGAAGAGTAGAGCAAGGAGAAGGCAGCGTACCCATCGCCAGAACAAGAAGAACATCACTACAGATGGATGGGCTGACTATGAGGTAGAAGTGTCTAGATATGAAGATCGATACCCAGAAGAGAAGAACATTGTAGAAGAACCTGAAGAGGTGCTACCACCAGAAGAGAAGTAAGTGGTCCAAGAAGCTTCCTCCTCAAGGTCATCCTCTCCAACAAAGAAGGTATGGAAGGTAAAAGCAAAATCAGAATCTATTCCTACACAAGAGGCAACGTCATCAGAGGCACTGGCCAATGCGCCCCCTGAAAAATGAGCGAACATGACAAGTCATTCGGAGGACTTAAAACCACCGAACGCCACGCCAAGAGGTAACTTGGTATTTATCAGCAATTCTTTTCGCATTGCATTTTTTTAGCATATTTCCCCACTTACATCTTAGTTGCTTCGTTATGTTTTTATATCTGCATTAGAAAAGAAAATAAAGATGTTTTGCATTTGCATCCAGAAAATCATTAAGCCCCATGTGGATAATCATTCACTGTGGTGGCACAAAAATAATTTCCTAGCATATTTATCTTTCCCTGTCTGCATTTCCTTAATAATAAAAAGATAAAAATATTTCTTGTGATCCTGTTAGAATGAGTTTTAAGTTAGGAAAGTGCTAGACAACTATGGCCTAGAGGTTTTTGTCACTAACACTTAATTAGTTCCACAAGCTTTGTTGTCTATTTGAGCTTCACGAACATCAAGGATCAAGAAGAGCTAACGGGCGAACGACATCCAGTCCCCGTCGGAGTGCTGCCCGCGACACTTGAACACCGTCTCCAACAAAGCAACCATCTACGACACTCCGGAGGACTAGAACGTCTTCATTGCCACGTCGGCAACATCAGCCAGACTATGTCAACATCCAGCTTGGGGAGGGCATCCCCGTGTACCAAGCTAAGTGTTTCCAACTTATCCGTTTATGCCTTATTAAAGTATGCTTTGTTAAAACTACTAAAAAAGATGCATAACCATAGAAACCCAGAAAGATTTCCTTATTTATCTTTTGGAGAGCTCTTGCAATTTGCCTTTAAATAGTCCCCAGAATAAACTCTATATGGAGATGATGAATAGTTGCTCTGCGTAATTCCTTTCAAGTACCTAGTTTTCAACCTTGCACTCTCCCGAGTTTTGGGCACAACCGTTTAGATTTGAGATTTGCTCGAACCCGAAACTTGTGGGTAGCGAACACTTGATCTAAGTCTAGGTGGATTGACGGGTATGATATGGGAAGGTTTTGAGCTGCTGTCCATCTTGTTCCTAGAGATACTAGAGTTCTCGGAGAATTTATCGTGAAAATATTCCTGCATGATGAGTTCCTTTATGATGAAAGTTTAAATTCCTACCACAGCCATATATTCATGCTTACTAGATTAGGAAAACCCATCTATTTATATAAATCATATTGTAGGCTTGAGTGTAGTCTTTATAGGCATTGAGTGTGGTTATGCTGTGGACCCATAAGGAATGGTCATGCAGTTAAAGTCAATACTATGTGCTCTCCATCCATTGATCTATGCTACTTCTGTCCTCAGAAGCATGCACCCATTTTATAAATACTACATTCACTTTGTGCTACTTCTGTCCCTAGAAGTACCACCCACATATAGAGATCCACATCCACCACATATTGTGCTATCTCTACCCTGGAGATATGCACCTATGCTGCTCCTACCCTGGGAGTATGCATCCATCCATCCATCTACATATACATACGCCATTCATTTCACTTCATCCAGAAAAGGTTCTACTCCTATTCTGGGAGTGAACATCTAGAAATAATCATCACCGTTCCATTGCCTACATAAAAGCTCCAGTCATTATCATTTCAAGTTATACACTCCCCATGCTAAAGTTTCGTTTTCAGAGGTTCCTTTTCAGAGGATTGGTTATTCTAAAAAAAAGAAAAAAAAAGAAACAGTAGCCAAGTCCTTCCTTTCGAGAAGTTTCAAGAAGTTTCAAGGTTTCCAAATAAAGGGAGTCATGTTATCCCCAAAGGAGCAAGTGTGGAAGTAGATGTTCACCAGTTGAGTACCCCTCATAATCATTTTCTTATCATCATCATCCTATCATCATTTTATCATCCATTTCACTTCCTCAATCACATGCACATATGACTTTATTATTTTAGTTCCTATTGGATCCATGTCTTAACTATGCAATATATGCAAGTGAGTTTGAGTGTCTCCCCACCTATGAGCTCCACATAAGCCTATTAGAAAGTAGGGTGAGAGAGAGAAGGCACTTTTCACTATGCCTTAGTTCCACAAATACCATATATTTTGAGAGAAGAGAGAAGGCATACACTACTCATGCCTTGGAGAGGATCCAGAAATACCACAAATGAGAGACCTGAAAGGTTCATACAAGGAACTCTGAGTTTTATTTCAAAACTTTGAAAACTCCGGGATAATAGTTGATCAAAGAGCGAGAAACATGGCGCTTGACTTGACCGTTCTATCTTTCAACTACTCAAGACCCAAGTGACGGTTACAAGCCCCATGGTGAAAGGTAATATGAGTGAGTTTTGAGTCAGAATAGTTCACTCTAATCCGGAGGAGAGTTCTTGTTTGAACGCATGCGTACTTGTGAGGAGTGAAGGCATTGTAGCAACTCCTGATCCATCACTGAGTCTATCTTTGCTCAGGGACGAGCAAAAGGTAAGCTTGGGGGAGTTTGTTGACGGTCATTAAGTATCAATTTTATACCGTCAACGCAGCAAGAGAAAGGACTAATATGAGTTCACCTATTAGATATAGGGGTTACACTGACAGAATTCCACGAGTTTTGGTGATTGTCTATTTCTGCAGGGGGTTATTAGAAAGAGAACCAAAGGAGGCCCACCTGAAGACTCCAGAAGGCGACCCCTGAAGGCTGGCCCCACCTGGCAGCCTCCAGGGTCGGCCGCCCAAGGGGGGAGTCGGCCGACTCCCCACCTCGACCAATCACGTCGAGTCTCGCGGATCCTGCCTCCACCGCCTTTGAGGATGAATAATTATCGTCCATTTAGGTCGGTTTGATCCGAGGGCTGTGGTTCATCCTAGGGGGCTATATATTCGAGCCCCGGCCCCCGGGTGAAACCCTAATTCATTCTCTCTTCATTCATCCGAGAGGATTCGAGAGAAGCCGAGCCACCATCTCAATTAGAGCTCCATAGTTTAGTAGCATAGCTACATAGGAATAGATCTAGAGGGAATCAAGCCTAGCTTGGAGTCCGGATCGTCGGAGTTCTTGGTAATTTCCCTCTACATTCTTGTAATATTCATCATTGTTTGTGATACTATGAGTAGTACTTTATTCTATTCTATTATATCGACTTGACTTTGCTCTATTTGATTATGTTCTCAATTATATTGTTCTTAGTCTACTTTGATTATATGTTTAGCATAGTTGGACTAGAATTATGTTTATGCATAGGATCGTATAGCGCTTGCTCATTAGATCGATGGGTGAGTGGTAAATATTGTGTAGGCGTGGTGCCTAGACCGTATTTATCGCGATTGCACCCTATATTCCGGATCGTGAGGTGGATCGCGGGAGTGACAGTCCCGTTGAGTCCTTTGTAGCCCTTCTCCCGAGTATAGGTCTAGCGAACAAACCTATTACATTGAAGTCATTGCTATGTCTCTTGTCTTCCGGTAATATCACTATGCATAGATGTAACCTTTTCCCGCCATGATTGCTAGATGTTCTTGCACTAATCATTGTATGCTTTGACTTTATAGTTAGAATAACATAAGGATTACACCCTAGATCGTCCTAGTCCATGCTAGTGTTATAAGCTTAGAGTGCTAAGTTGAGATGGCTTATTACTATTATTTTATGTGGCTAAATGCTCTCATTTATCTTATGTCATTTATCATTCATTCCTATATTTTATGTGACACTTACCCTGTATGAGATGATCGATACAGACAAGGTTGAGCTCTCCATTATTGCATGTGCATTGCTCATCACTCATTATCAAAGGCATTCCCTTCCAGGTGGTAAAATTATAAATAACGATACCTGGATTACTCCCGGTTAAAATGCTACGATGATATATTCTGTGCGCTTGCGGAACCCTCTTTATTTCAGTTGCACTTAATAGACATCAACACTCACGTAGCCGTTCGCCTGGGGTCCTCCACCGACGCAGGGGTACTCGTGGCCGCCGCAGGGGCAGCCCGGGCCGTCTCAGTTCCCCACGCAGCCGGGGTACTCGTGGCCGCCGCAGCAGCAGCAGCAGCAGCTCGGCCACTGGCAGTACTCGTGGCAGCAGCAGCGCAGCCAGCCGCAGGGGAGTTGGCCTGCGTGGGAGGATGCTGGGGGCTCGGGGACCCAAGGGGACGGCGCCACGAGCTAGGTACCTTCTATTCCTGCTTTTGGACCTTGTTGTGCCACGTCGGACATGTTTTGCCGATGTTGGCCTTGTATGGATGCATTTGGACTTGTATGCATGAATTGGGACTTGTATGGAGCCATTTCGACTTGTATGGATGATTTCGAACATGTTATATGGATTTGATGTTATATTATGGTTGAAATGGTGTATTATTGCGAATATATGTGATGAATGTTGTATATGTTGCTTGTGTTATTATGCTTGTGATTAAATGTGCTGAAAATGGAAGAAAACAGAAAAAAATGGAAAAAAAATTCCCCCAGGTTTGCCGATGGCCGGCCATCGGCAAACCGGGGAATTTGGCCCAAATAACCCCGGGTTTGCCGATGGCCGAGGCCATCGGCAAAAAAAGTCCGGCAATTCTTTTTCAAAACAAATAAAAAAGGCCGCCGATGGCCGTGGCCATCGGCAAACAGCGCCTTTACCGATGGCCACGTGTCGTCAGCCATCGGCAAACCCGCCGTCAGCCTGACGGCGGGGCGGCTGACGTGGAGGTTTTGCCGATGGGGGGCCGCGGCCATCGGCAACCCTTTTGCCGATGGCATATACGTTTGCCATCGGCAAAAAAATTTTTGCCGATGACGTTTTTGCCGATGGGAGGTTGCCGATGGCAACGCCACTTTGCCATCGGCAACCTTTCTGCCGATGGCATCCTGGGCTCTGCCGATGGCTTCAAGCCATCGGCAAACCCTCTCGATCCGGTAGTGCGACAGGGAAACACCGCCACTAAGAACTGTGTTATCCATGGAAACTGTGCTGTCAAAGTCAGACAAGGGAGAACTGGACCAAGAAATCATCCGGCACAGATCACTGTACATGGATGGCAATATTTATCTCCTCTACATGAAAAAATCTGCGATCCTAGCTTTCAACGTTGATGACGAGACAGTGCACACCATTGATATACCCAGTGAGCACACAGAAGTTAACTTCGGATTGCGTTGGCAACCAAAATACAGGCTGATTGAGATGTCCGGATCGGGTCTGTGCCTAGTGATTGCCGAGGAGGATAGCATAGCATTATGGCTGCTCAAACCTGATTACCAGTTGGAGCCAATACATCTTATCTCATATAACATCGACTTCCATTGGTGTCCCTCGATTGTCGGCGTTTGGGACTGCAGTGGTGTGCTTGTCCTGTGGTTGGATTACTGTTCGAGCAACAAGCGTAACGAGATTTTGTTGTACGTTGTCGCAGCAAACAAGATGTACAGAGGGGACCTACCAGGCGACTTGACAGTACAGAATCCTGACTATATGCTTTGTTGGGGTTACAAGCCGACGCTTTTGGGGAGCTCGACCAAGACATGGAGCGGGGGCGAAGCCGCTCAGCGGACATCACTGAAGTCATAGATCCACTCATTCTACGAGATAAGAGAAAAGGGCAGAAGGCGACAGTGAACACTGTGTGCCTCATGAAGTTCTTAGTCCGCATCATGAAGAAGCTACCTGATGACATGCGAGATGTGGTGGAAATGCCATCGATCGACTCAGAAGAACCGGGTTTGCACTTTCAAAGTGTTGTCTGATTGTCTCTTCAGAATAATTGATACATTTTCCTTTTTGCTATTTGTTGGTACCTGAGGATACTAAGGTTTATTATGGCTCATGGGTACATCAGAATAACGACTAGATTTATATTCATTTAAAAAAAACTTTTGTGGTTTGTAACAAAGACACCTCTGTTTGGTTCAGAGGTGATCCTTCCTCTAATTTTGTCCTTGAGATACACTCGGGCCTTCTTTTTACTTTTCAAACCAGCCAAGAAGATTTCAAAGCAGAACTACCAGGCAACTTGAGCATAGTGAAGTCTGAATATATGCTATCTTGGGGTTACAAGCGAACACTTGTGTCACCTGGAAGCATCGCCAGGGAGCTCAACAACGACATGGAGGGACAGCATGATCGGCCAGTGCACATGACCTAAGTCATAAACCCACTCATGAAAGGGCAGGATGATCGGCCAGTGCACATTAAACGGCAGGATGCGAAGCTGGACCGTCTTCCATTGGAGTTCTTGATCCGCATCATGCAGAAGCTGCCTCATGACATTCAAGACGTGGTGGTATTGCAAAAGATGGATTCAGATGAATCATGTTCGCTATTTCAATGCGTTGTCAGATCATATTGTCTCTTCAGATTAATTGATGAATACCTTTTTTTGTTGTTTGTTGATACCTGTGGATACACGAGTTTTTTTTTTAAACTGGACTGATTTATTACTCCACTTTATATATGGCTCATGGCTGCATACAGTAGCTAGCAGAATGAGGACTATGGCTACATATTCCTTTTTTGAAAAAAAAAATCTCTATTTTAAGACTCTAAGTAGAAAATTATTCGGGTAATTAACCATTGCTATCCCACTTGGATCCCCTTGCGGCGTTATCGATGTTGTAACCCGTTTGAGGGCGCCATTGTGGAGGGCGGATTTCCAGCTCAATCCTGCCACGGCCGTCTCCCTCTGTTTTCCTCTCCCCCATGTTTTGTTCCTGTTTATCCTCTTGGGTGAGGCTGGTCTGCCGGTCGTGGTCGAGCGTTCGGCGAGTGTCCTTTGGCGCCTCTGCTATGTCGACGCTCTCCTTGATGGTGTCAAAAAATCAAATGTCGGGTAGAGTTTCCACCGCTGCCGCCATTCCCCTCCAAGAATTTCTCCCCTCGAATTGCGTTGGATGGTGGTATGTTGGCCAGGATGTGTTGGAGGATGTCATCATCAGTTCAATAGGGAGGTCGTCGTATCTGATGATCCTAGGTTTGCATGCTCGACACCGCTCTTAGTCCCCATGCCAATTAGCGACCCTCAGAAGGAGGGTCGCAGCAGAGCGGTGTAGCTACGAGGGGTGGTGAAGGGCACAATGGCCATGGTGAAAACTGCAAGTATATATGCTGCTCCGCGGGGTTGCAACTTGACATTCGGATCGTGTCTTTCGGCAAGTGTCTAGGTTTACCTTTGAGTCCGTTTAATTGTTGTTTCTAGTGTTGCTATTGTTTTGTAATCACTCTCCACCTTTCGCTCTTAGAAAATATATGTATGAGGATTGGCGCTTACGCCCTTCCAAAGCTCGGCTTGCTGAGCACCTGTAGAATGAAAAGTAGATGGGAATCGATTGATCCTCCGAATTGACCTCAAAAAAAAAAAACTTTGATCTACTACGAGTATCCCAAGTTTTATATCTGGAACTCCTTGAAAACATGTACACGCTCTATTAAATATTAGAGCTTGCAGATTTAAAATAGAAGTAAAATTTTGCTTCACTAAAGGTAATCTAAATAGAGGCGGGAAAAATAAATTAACAGAGGTGTACCAGGCACCTGCCTCCATTCAAAGATCTATTAATGGAAATCTTTGAAGGTTGTTGCATTTGCCTCCCTCTAAAAGTCATGGAAAAAACAAAAGAAAAAAAGGGGCACCACCCTAGTTCACCATACCCATGAGCCAGCCAAGTCGCAGCAGCCCCGGCGCTCCTGCCCACACCGTCTTCGCTTGATCTTAGAGCAGCACCTCGCCGGTGCATCCATGAGTAGCCTAGAATATGTCCGTGATGGCTACCTTGTACCCTCCAGGAAACTATACAAAATGAAGTACAAGATTTTTTTGATTTCTAGGGACACAGATGCGCCTTGTCCTAAAATTGAAGACATCCCTCTAGAACTATATCTAGAAATTTTTCTAGGCAATGCAACGACCTCCCCCAACTTGGTGGATGTGAATTCTTCCTCGGCACCAATTGTCGAACCTTGGTGAAGCTCGGATGAGAGCCATACATAACAGAGGATCTCCTCGACATCGCCACCTAACACGCCTGTGGGAAAGAGGCCAATGGTGCCAACGTTGATAAGGGCAACAGAAAGACCAAGCACAATGAGGATGGCAATGTCCTCTCTTCTGTCCTCGCACCATGGACAAGCACATAACAATCTATACTATAATTGAATTCTTCCAAAGGAGTGGGAAGCCTGAATCTCACCTCTGGCCCCACAACCAGGCTTCTCACCCTCCTCACCCAGGTTCAAACTACCCCCACCGCGCCTACCACGCACACACACCGAGCACGGTTCGAAGGCTGCGTGGATTAAAAAAAAAAGAAACGCAGGGCGCGGCTCCCTCTCCCTCAACAGAAACGCGACTCCTCTCCTCTCCTCTAAGGGACGGACGCCAGGGCAGGGCGGTGCCGTCGGTATCTCTCCCCGGCACTCCATCACCTCGCCGTCATTCCCCGCAACCTTGTGGAGTGTCCACCCGACACAGCGCATCGTCGTCCTCTCCAGATCTCTGCCCGCCGCCCGAGGTGCATCCCGATCAACTTGATTGATCCGTTTGGCTGCGTCACGTCTGTGATCCGTTTGGGTGCATCACGTGTGGTAGGTACCATTGGGTTCGTGGATCCAGCATGGTTCCGGATCCAGCCTGGGTGAGTATTCATAATAAGGAACCTCAACTGGGTTTTAGTTAGGGTTTGTTTTGATCTGATCACCTAGGGTTTGAGTATTCGTAAGGTATCCCTAACTAGGATTTACTTGGGGTTGTGGTCAGATATACAACAGAGTTTTGTATTCGCGTTTTAGATCTGTTTGGATAGATAGTAATTGGGATAATAAAATTTGATGTCATATGCTATGGTGTTCGATTTCAGTTTATGCAACATTGATGAATTTTTCAACTGCGTGCACTCATTGTGGGGAGGCAATCGGTCTCTTGTCATGTCTGATGTGCTTCCTGCTAAAGTCTTACTTGGCATTATATAATCTTGTTTTAATGCCCGATTTGAATAATTGGTCTGATTTTTTTTTTTTGTGAATATAATTGGTCGATTCTTATGGACAATTCCAGATCATCCAAAACCCACACAGGAATGTTGCTAAGTAATTTCTCCATGGAATCATGCTATCTTAATGGTCAACTTTATAATTGGAGTTGCCTTCACTCTCATAAAAAGAGATATCTATGATCATGTTGTATTAATACTACTGGATGTGATGGCGCAGTCGGCCGTCGACCATTGGGCGGTAATCTGGTGCGAGCGCTGCTGTATCTGTGGGCAGCGACATGACTGCTGCTTGCCTGCTTCTCTGCTCCGACTTCGCTCTAGACTCAAGAGTGCAGATCGACCAGGGCCACGGGCAAGGCGGCAACACTGATCCTCTGCCCCTTCTCCGACTCCGAGGCTTCAACTCTAGCTCATCAGTTCCCAGCCGGCCCTCCCTTTGAAGGTGATTCGCTATCATGGTTATTTCCTCACTAGATGTGTACTCTGTATATTTAGTAGCATTCTTAATGTCTAATGCAAAGAAGTGATGCGTCAACATGTGCATTTGGATTACACGAATAATTTATGTTTCTGTTAGTAGTGATGTGGCCCGATTGGGCAATGTTTCATGAATGCACCACATCAGAGTGTTATTTAATTGTTCACACGGTGTTTAGTGTGCTTCAATGGCCCTCACGAGCTATCTGACAAAGAACATGTTGTTGTTATGTGAATAATAAGGACAAATGAAGCAGATCAGTATCCATGGTTTCAAAAAACACTAGATCGATTATCGAGAAATAAGCAGGTTGACCCATATATGTTTCATGATTATCACCTACTCATGGTTTCAAAATAGGCAGTGGCACAATATGTAGCCTTCTAATTGTCAACTTTGTTTCTTGCAGAGGACAAGCGCCATTTGTACTTGGAAGAGAGCTAACTTAGGTTGCCAATATGAACGCAAGCGAGAGGAATATAGAGGTTGATGACACGAGAAAGGTATTGCAACTACTTCTGCAGCTGCTACTCAGTTGCAACAGCAAGAAATTCAACTACCGAAGTCAGAGCTAGCACCAAAGATGAAAACTTTGGTAATTTGGAAGCATTACGGTGAGTTTTTTGTAGAAGAAATGGTGGGTGACATGGTTATCAAGATGCTGATGGCATCATGGAAATACTGTGACGATGTTCTTAATTCCCCAAGCAAGCAAGGTACAACACGTCTATAGAATCATTACTATTTGTTTATTTATTTTTGATAATAGTGGTGTATCCTCAATTTCCGATTATTTTTTGACCTCACCCTATTATTTTAAAATGCTCATTTTTTATACACTATTAGATTAGATATGTATGATCCTGAAGGCTGGTTTCTACTCTCCCTTGTGAAAACTATTCCTGCACTTTGTTGACTGTTTTTTCCTTCATGGTTTGCAGATCATGGCATGGAGACATACCATCTACTCGTAAGTGCTGATGGTACTATCATAGCTAGGAAGATTGGTTCTAGAAAGGAGAAGTAACTTTAGTAATGTCTGTCTTCTAATTCTGTCTTCTAATGCCTAGGTTTACATTACATGAGTTTTAACTAACCTTTTCATTTTTTTTTTCTTATCAGCGAAGCAATGCCATCGTCTTTGGTTGGTCTTGCTTCTCATTTGCCATGTGCCCTGATGCCATCCTGGCACTTAACAGATTACCATCATGCTCAAAGGATCATGTATATTGCCAGAATATTCTTGCTTCTCAATTGCCATGTGCCATGATGCCATCCTGGCACTCTACAACACATTACGATCCTGTTGGCATTGAGATTTGGAAGGATCTTCTCAAGGACAACCAAAGAGCAAAGAAAACCATTTTATTTGCTGACAGGGACCGCATCTAACAAGGATCAACAATGCTTTTACCGATCACCTTTTGAGGAACATCGCTGGAGAAGGGACCAGATGCTTCCTTTAATTTTCAGGAGCACATAAATAAATATATGTTGCCAATGGCCTTCTTGAAAATGAAATCTACAAGTTTCTTTAGAGATTCGGGCACAAGTTAGTATGTATATCTGATGTTGACAAGCTCTGAGATGTATTTAATTTATATTTTATTAGTGATTTGAGATTTTGTCATTTTGCTTTTATCTGTTGGAAAATTGATATGACATTATTGCTATCTGCTTGTGTGCTGGTGTATATGAAGGAATGGTTTATACCTCAAGGTTAAAGTTGAAATTTTTCGTTGATTTTATAAGCATCCCTAAATAAATCCGTAGCGTTAGCACGGGTATTATACTAGTATTAATAATATAACATCACAATTTTGGTTCATAAGTAATTTTGCAGAATCTCAGCAATAAACGAAATATTTTATTACCTATAATGTTTTTCTGTATAGAAAACTCTAATCTAATACTCTCAAACCATGAATAAACCAATTCATATTTTCTATGTTTGACTGAACTTTAAGAAAATTGGTGTCAAGATTAATGACATCGAATTAGTATCATTATAACATAAACTATATATACATTTCCGAAATGTTCTTGTGGTTATTTGGTTTCGCAATAATTACATATTTATATCTAAAAATAAAATCAGTATACAAAGTTATTAGCGACCGACGGAGCTGTGGGAAGGGGAGCAACCAACGTGGCAGGTATATCCCCATATGCTGTTTATTATTCCGAGTTTCCAAATTAAGTTGAAATGACGAATGATAGTATAGTAAATTAAAATCGTGTGCACAACAAGCTTTCCGCAAAGAACGGGAATAAAACCACATCATGCACGTTGCCATGCGCTGATAGATAACAAGATCTCCCCGGCGATATTCACGATTGGATCAATCATGGAGAGGTCTAAAGTTGAAGATGGGATCGCTGACAACGGCGGCGTTCCAACCCTAACGAAGAGGAAGAGGCCGGCCATCGATGGAGCATCGTCAGGCCCCGGCGGCGACTGCCCCGAAGACACCGTCGAGACCATCCTGGCGCGCCTGCCTGCCCGCACCGCGATCGCTTGCACGACGCTCTCGAAGCACCACCGGAGCCTGATCAGCAGCCCGGAGTTCCGGCGCCTCCACTGCCACCTCGGCGCGCCGCTGCCCCGTCCGCACGTCGCCTACCTCACGACGGCGGCCCTTTGGAGGAGCAATTGTTTCGCCAGCCAGTACTTCGGTTTCCACCTCGCTGGTGCCGGGCTCACCGGCTGCGGGGACGCCCCGAAGCCCCCGATTCGCTCGGTCTCAGGATGGAGGTACCTCGGAACCCAGTACGTCAATACGTGCCACGGCGTCCTGCTCCTTGCCACCAACGGCTTCTCCAAGCAATGCCGGTGCATCCTCTGGAACCCGGCCATTGCCGACGTCGCGAGGGAGGTAACCATCCCCAAACCAACACCGGAGAGGAATAAATTAGTCATGCTGGACGGGACGGGGGTGGAATTACGGTGCAAGGAAACCCAGTTGCTGCCACTAGGGTTAGGTTATGGCCGGAGGAGCAAGATCTACAAGCTGCTTCTCTGCCGCAAGAATAGTTCCTCGATCTACAGGGGCAAGAGAGGATATCGTCACTTGGAGTACTCGCTGCTAGTTTACTCGCTCGGTGACCCTGCTCGAGCCAAGAAATCTTCAAAAACACAACTACGAGCTGTGTCATCGTTTCTGGAAACTGGGCAATCAGGCTCGAGCCAAGAAATCTTCACAAACAAGTCACTATACATGGACGGCAAAATTTATATCCTCCACATGAAGAAGCATGAGATCCTCGCATTCGATGTTGAGGATGAGACGGTGTGCACCATCGAAGCTAACAATCATGGACACTGGGTTGCAAACTCAGACCTGATTGAGATGTCGGGTCGTCCGTGCCTGGTGATCAGTAGGCGCGATTGCATAGCATTGTGGCAGCTCACAGCGAATTACGAGTTGGAGCCAATGCATGTCATCTCATATAAGGAACAAACTTACTCCTTCTCTCATAATCACACCATTGTCGGCATTTGGGACTGCTGCGGAATACTATGCCTGTGGTTTGGAAATAAGGGGTTTAACAACCGCAACCGGACCGACCAGCTTTTGTTGTACGACGTCACAGCGAAGAAGATACTGAGAGCATACATGCCACGCTCCTTGACACACGAGAAGTCCGAATATATGCTATGTTGGGGTTACAAGCCAACGCTTGTGTCGCCCGAAAGCATTGTCGTGGAATTCAATCAACACATGGAGAACCAGCGAGGTCGTTCTACACACATCACTGAAGTCATAAACCCACTCCTATTGCAAGATAGGAGGAATGGGCAGGTGGTGACACTGAACATTGTGTGCCTCATGGAGTTCTTGGTTCGCATCATGCAGAAGTTGCCTCATGACATGCAATACGTGGTGGAAATGCAAAAGATGGATTCAGAGGAACCTGGTTCGCTATTTCAATGTGTTGTCTCTTTAGATTAATTGATACATACTTTTTTGTTCCTTTAAAACTTATATTTGCTTTCTTAGTTGTTGGAGCTTGCAGATTTAAAACTGTAGTAGAAATTTGCCATAAACATTTTCCTGTTTATGATAAACAGATGAAGTTTCAACTTTCTAGTGGAGATTTTCCAAATATCATTATTCTTCGGTAGCGTGTTTACTTTTTTATTTAAATTGTGTAGAATAACACTTTCGCCAATAGCATACATATATTGGTTTGGGTATCTCAAGTTTCAACGCTAGAAGCCCTTGAAAACTTGTGCTTCAATATTGGAGCTTGTTGATTGAAAATAGCTTAGAAAATTTGCCATCAGCACATTTTTGTGTACGATGAATTTCAACTTTCTAATAGTGCTATTCCACATATTGACATATATCACTATTTAGTGCTGCAGCATCAACAATGTTCACAACAGCCATAGAGAGATGAAACCATACAATCTCTTAATCTCCTTGTGTTTTAGGTGCACTTGTGTTTTTGGCGACACTATTTCCATTCTTTATTAAAAGTTTAAAACAGAGAAGTGAGACTGATGTTCCTTCATAAAAGAACAACTCAATGCTCAGGAAGATAGAAGAACTGTCATGTATAACCAGCCATCACTACTAGTTCTGGAATCAACAGTGATAGTCCAAGTCTATAACTCATAGTTATAGTCCCGATCCAGTCACATTTTATGAATGACAGAACAAACAAATTGTTGCATGCCCACTTATAATAAATGTGTTAGTTATTGATCTCCTCCCATTGGACCCAACGGTCCAACGAGGGACCTTGACCTGCCCCTGATCGGGGAGCCCAGTCCAACTCCTGGCTGGTGGGCCCCTGTCATGCTGTGCCATATATAGAAGGGGGTGAGGGCCGAGGCCCCAGTCATGAGGTTGAACGCCACAGGTTCCCCACCACTACTCCTAAGCCCTAGACTGATCTAGAGGGTCGTGCAGCATGTGACAAGAAGCTCCACCACCGCCACTGCCTCCACGACTTCGACATGGCCGACGGTAACCCTAAACCCCGACGATCTCCCTCTCTCTCTCTCTCTCTCTCTCTCTCTCTCTCTCTCTCTCATCTCTTGTACTACCAGTGGAACATGTATTAGGATATTCAAATCTTTTAGTTTTTTTTCACGAGCAGGCTTAATGCCCGTATTTCATTAAGAGGGAAGGGTGCTCCGAAGACCGAAACAGTACAGGTACAAGACGGGCGAAGGCGAGAAGCCTTTGGCACATGGGAGCTCCTAATCTACTGGATCCACACAAGCCTGCAGCGTCGAGTAGCCTGCCAGGATCCAAGCTTCCGCTTCCCTGTGAACCGCCTGTACAAGTGTGGTCATTGATGCCGAACTTTGATTGAACACCTGCGCATTCCGCTCCTTCCAAATCGACTAAGACACGAGTGCGAAAAGAGAGTCGAAGATTTCCCTCCCTTCTCGTACCATTTGCTCCCGCTGCTGTAGCCACCACGAGGCAAGGTCCTCCTCCTGGGTTGGCGCAAGCACATGCAGACCTAGGGGGTACAACATGTGGAACCATACCTCCCTAGCCACAACACAACCGATGAGAAGGTGCGACGTCATCTCCGATTCTTGTTCGCAGAGGTTGCAAGCATCATCCTCTTGCAGCCCATGCCGCTTCCGCCTATCCGCAGTCCATACGCGACAATGAAGCCCTAGTCAAACGAAGAACTTGACCTTGGGGGGAGCCTTCGTCTTCCAAATCTTTCAGTATCTACTTGAATCAGTGTTATCCCTGCTAATCTGTTGTTAGAGATCCTAATTTAGGTGTTCTTAAGTCTAACAAAATGATCATGTTGCTGTCCTAATCAAATTATTCTATGGGTATGGAGGGAGTATTAAAATTATTCTGATCTTGATATCCTGTGTCTTTGGGTCTGTGAAGCCACACGTGCATTTTTTAATTAACTACTCTATCTAGTTTTAACAATCCAACTCTTCATCAAATCATGTGCGTCTTTCGAGATTAGGTTGATCCGACGAAGGCCCACTAGCCTCATAGGGCACTGATTTCTCCATAGTCCTCTTTTGGCGCCTTCTCCATAGTCCTCTTTTGGCGCCTGTCCGCAGGCACGGTGGGTTGGTTGCATTGAGATTTTTTTAAGTGTTTCTGCCTTGAGACCTGACGACGGCGACGCTGGCGCAGGTGCTCCAGTTCCCCGATCCGGCTGCATCTGGCCATGGGAGCCGGAGCGGGAGCGTGGGCAGTGGTCGCGGCTCGAGCTGTCTGCTCGATCCTCCTGGCAGGCAAAGGCAGTGGCAGGTCAACTCCTTGGGGGTAAACCAATGCATTTTTTTTTTGAAATAATACTGGAGGGATTTACACCCCTACAGCTTTTGGTGCAGCACCCAGGATTTGAACCCTGGGTGGGAGCTCCCCAACCAGTGGCCTTTGCCACTGCGCCGTGAGCCTCTTTGCACCAAAGCATTTCCCAGATCGATCGATCACATCGATGATGAGCCACCTGCCCGATCCAGATCATCCCCGCCAGGGGTGGTGAAGGCTGCCGCCATCACGAAGACGTAGGAGTGGCAAGGCTGCCTCGGTCGTACGTGTCAGTGTCACCGATGCGATGCAGAGTGAGATATGCATGGGCAGCGACGAGTATATTTGCGACGATGACGTGGCATGCCCCGTCGCCGTCTACACAACGCGTAGTACAACTTATAAATGCGGTCCATGCATCCTCTCGTTCGATCGATCAAATCGTTTTTATACTAAAACGTGTTGGACCAGGGAAACGGACGTACGTATTTCTGAAGTGAGATATATATGTACCAAACAAGCATTGCTGTGTGCTGCGCAACAAGCATTGCTGTGTGCTGTGCATATCGCAGACGAGCAGCGATGGCTACTGCAGAGTGCGTCACTGCGCGTGGGGATACTACGCCGCCATGCCGCCGCAGGGCAACGACACATCGACGGCCGGCCGTCGCTGTCGCCCAGCTTTCTAGCGGCGCGGCCGCACAGCACAGGTGAACGAACGAACGAAGCCCGCTGCCGATCGCGACCTGCCTAGGCTTCGTGCATTCATATATCAGCGCTGCCGGCGGGCAACGAGACCAACCTGCCGACGCACTGGTGGTCGATCGCCTGGTTATGCAGGGCTAATGAGGTGCGGTTTGCCCTGTCCAGACCACGTGGGTGGGATTAGTGGAATCCCAGCGTTAACGACGATGCAATCCAACGGGTGGCTCCGTCCGTGGCTCTTTACATGCATGCATGGCCGTTGTATTTTACAAGTTGTCTGTATTCTGTATCTGTGTGTGTTACTCAATCACTAAAATCATATATAGCCTTAACTAGGTGTCATATTTAATTTACTTACAAATTAAAAGTAGGATTGATTCAGCCCCTCTAGTGGTTCATTTCTTTCCCAGTTCTCTGATTTCTATGAATTTGTCAAATTGAGATAAAAAAAATCACTCTAATCAATTTGCACAAGGAGAGCTCCTGCACTGCCAACAAGTAGCAATGCACGTGGCATGAGAGACTATTCACTAAACCACAAGCCCAGACTATTTGCACTTTTTGCTGCTAAAAAGAAGGTTGGTCAAGAATAGGGAGGTCCTGGTCTTCTAGCCAAAATATGTAGCTCAACGTCAAAGGCACGATGTCCAGTACCAGTCTCGTGCTAGAAAAATGCCACCCTAAGATAATAAAAAAAATGACACCCTAATGTGTCAGTACCTTTTCTTATGCGTGAATAGTGATCCACATAAAAAGGGAACGAGGCACATTTTATGAATGAGCAAATTGTTGCATGCCATCCTGCAAATGGTAGTCGTAGATGCATGCTATAAATGGCTTAAAGGTGAACAGAGATTGTTTCAGTCTCTCATGATTTATGTTCTTTTCACATACTCGATGTTCTAATTTCAACGATTTATTGGAGGAAGACAGAGGAAAATCAACTTACTCACTGTTATTGGCTGCCAATTGCATATGACTATCCACTACAGCACATAACTTACAATATTTGCATCCTTGCCATAAAGAAGGTGGTCCAAAAAGTGGAGATTTTTCTTTCTAAAGTTGTCTATGATGTACAATAAGTTTGACAATGCTAGTATTGAGTTGCATGCACCAACCAATTCAACCCAAAAGCTTAAACTGATGGGGAGAGGTGGGCAATTCACTCATATTCCAACACTCCCCCTCACGTCGCGACGGTACGGTCGAGCCTCAGACGTGGAATAGGAGCGAGCAGCGCAATTATTTATTTTAATTGCGCTACCCAGGATTCGAATTATTTATTTTAATTGCGCTACCCAGGATTCGAACTCGAGACCTCTGGAGCTGGTACCATATTGAGTTGCATGTAAAGTTTTCCAAACGGGCCAGACCCGCTGGGCCGGCCCAGGCACGATCCGAGAAAGCACGGCCCAGGCACGGCCCGGCCCGTCATCCATAGTGCCCGTGCCTGGCACGGCCCGTCACGTGCCCGTGCCTGGGCCGCCATTTCGGCCCGTGGGCCGAGCACGGGCACGGCACGAAATTTGGGCCGGCACGATGATGGCCCGATTATTTTGGAACGTTAGATCGATTTCCTTCATTCCTGGCCGTTGGATTGACTTGCAACATGTCTAACCTAGATATAAAAGCATATTCCTTCCCATTCTTTCCTCAGTTTTTCTCCCAGCCGCCGTATCCTGGCTCCTCCAGTCCTCCCGTGACTCTCGTGTGCTAGTCTCGTCTTCCTCCGTCCTCCCCGTGTGGCCGTGTCCCACACAACCGCACTCCAGCTCGTCTTCTCCCCATGGCCACTCCCTCCCCCACTCATCTTCTTCTCAAGGCGTGCTGCGTGCCTACGGCGGTGGCGACGCGAGGCGAGCTGCTGTGGCGGCGCGAAGCAGAGCTGCGGCGGCGCGATGGCGTTCGAGCAGATGCTGTGACAACGGCGACGCGGGGCGCAGCGATGCGTCGGCGGCGCGGCGACGTCCGTGTGACTGCTTCGACGACGTGGGGGCGCAGCGATGCGGCATCCACGAGCGCTGGATGACGCGGCGGCCAGCACGAGGCACGCCGGGCTGCCGTGCTCGACGGCACGGCACGGCACGGCTAACCGGCCATAGGGCCGTGCCTGGGCCGAGGACTCGGCACGGTGGCACTATCAGGCACGGCACGGCGTGCCGCCGTGCCGCATAGTGCCGTGCCTCGCCGTGCTCGGGCCAGTGCCGTGCCGGGCGGCCCGGATGGAAAACTATAGTTGCATGCACCAACCAATTCAACCCAAAAGCTTAAGCTGATGGGGAGAGGTGGGCAATTCACTTATATTCCAACAGCCACACCTTGCACTTCTAATCTGCTTCATGCTGTGTTTTCAGGATATGTTGGATCATTGTAGCTTATGGGGCATGGTTGGAGCTTCTAAGCTCCAGGAACTTCTTGTCAGGTTAACTTCCACTGTCTAGGCTGGGTTTTGGTCTGATCGTGGTCTTGGATGTTTTTGTGGACAGTGTGAAGATCCTTTGGTGTGGGTTTGTAGGTTCAGGGCTAAGTTGGTCGACCTTGTGCGTAGTCTTTATACTTTTTCCCTATATTAATGAAATGACATGCAACTCTCATGCGCCGTTCGAAAAAAAAGAATATAAATGCAGATGTAGTGAATCAAACAACAAGAATGAGTTCTTTATTTCAAAAAAAAAACTATAATAAACTTTTATTATTTAAAAGAAAAGGAGCAAAGTCAAGCTTGCCCACATGAATTTGCCATTGAATTAAAAAAAACACTCTCGAACTTGAATATCAAACAACTTATGAATGAACAAATTGTTCAATGCTATTGGGAATAAGGTCCAGATCTTCTGTTAGGTGGAGGAAACTGTATGTTTGGTGGAGATGAAACACACCAAAATGATACAACCAAACTTTGTGCTTAGTTTGGAGTATGTAATAATGTGCCTGATTCTATCTTCGCATAGATGAAGCCGGATTATATATCCTTTATCTAAAAAAAAGAATCGACCATTGGGCCACAACTTGGCCCTAGGATGTTGCTACATCATCTGTTTGTGCATGGATCTTAGCCACATGCAGTAATTGGATCCAGTGGCTCATCCTCCATTGCAATACGGACATTAGAAACAATAATTCATTCAGTTTCACAAATAGCACTGTAAATACAATCAGACTGTAATACCCTGTGTTTTGCATTATTATAAAATTCACTAAAAATTTGAAATTTTTAAAACTTTGCAACAAATTAAAATTTGATTAGTTTATTTTTCTGTGAAACCAACCTTTTTACAAATAAAATGTTTTTTCAAACCTCGCATTGAAAATACACCATATATAATTCAGGTTGTTGCATCTTTGATTGTTTGGTTCGTTGCTTGCATGTTTGTTGCCCTAGAATTTATATTGGCACTAAATAATATTTTCCTTGATATATCTCCACCCGAATATATATCTCTCCTTGACCTCTCCCTCGAGTCACCAAAACCTCCCACCACTCGAATCTCCCTTGAATTAGAATTCAACAATATAGAAGGTGCCTAGTATATTTTCTAGAAAAATAGCGAAGCCATCCATGTATATACGTATACATATATGCATAGCTATATAAACCAGACACGTGCAAATATAGCTATATATATTTTGATTCATACGTACAAACACATTCAAATATAAATGGATGTGTGTATACATGGGAAATAGAAATAGGAAATTCCTAGCTCTACCATGTAGATGGGCCGTATCCCTTCTCCCTCCCGTATTGGCCAACAGCCAGCAACCCAGGTCGAGCAGCACACGGAGGCAGCCGCTCAGGCCCAGAACCTGAGCGCGTCGAGGAGCGACACCCGCGTCGACTCCGCGTACGCCGCCGTCGGGCACGTGAGCCTCGGCGACCCAGATATTTCTGCGAACCGCCTTGTCAGCTTCATCTCCTCCAAGAGGTCATCAACCTCACTGTGCCGATGTCTCCGTGACCGCTGACCTCCTGTGCAGCACCGCCTTTGTGCGTTGTCGGCATGCTCGCGAACAGATAAGTTAGGACGCTGCCGTCGCCGAAGATATTTCCTTAGGCACCGACCTACTCCGGCTATAAATAGCCGGCTATGGTTGCCCACGAGGAACACCTCGCGAAGCTTGGGCACGAGAGCAGAGGAGGCCATGTTCGTTCCTGCCGGAGCGCCTCCCTGCCGGAGCCAAGGAGCTCCGTGCCACCTTCGCCTCTGCTCGTCGGGGCCGAAGCTTTTGCCGTCTCATGTTCGCCGCGTTTACTATCGCGTGCGCCGCGGACGCCGTCGTTTCGACAACAGCTGGCCCTCCGCTCACATCCTGTGACAAAGTCGCCGCTGTAGCTGACCTCCTGTGTCGAACCGCCTCTCTTCCCCGTCGTCTTCCCACCAGGATATTTTCTCCCCAACCGCCTTTCTGTGCGCCACCGCCTTCCTGTAGTGCGCCCATGCCTATAAATGGACGATGAGCCTCACGACGACGTGGCACGGAGCATCCAGAGCTCCAGTTTGGAAGCCGCTGGTGCCAAGGCCTGCATAGAGGCAAATGCCTCTGCCTCCGCCGTTGTTGACACTAGATACGCACACGAAAGAATCAAAGAGAAATAATCCACAAGCGCACGGATATCGGTGAGCACTTCACCCGGGAGATAAGTCCTGAGTATCATATTTGTTTTTATCCGCTAAGAGAAAACGTGCAATAGACTAACCCGATCTTTACAACTACCCTTGGGCTGCTAGTCAAGTGAGAATTAAGCAATATAGAGAGAACTCCTTCGTCAGTCTTCTTCTAACCTATGGCAAGTTTTGAGACTATTGTTCTAAGGGAGTACCTGAGGAAAAGACACCGCAGAGGATGCTAAACCGGGCACAAAGGACCTACCTTACCTACCAACGGGAAGTGGATTACAAAGGTAATAAAGGGATTGTCACTTCCCTCACTACTACCACGGTTCCGGCTGAATATTGAGCCTCTACAAGTAAACCTAGCCTAAGCACCACGCTTATGCTAAAGAACAATTACTCTATTCCCAACGCGAAGCGAATAAAGTAAACTTGTAAACCAAAAAACAATAATAACAACGAACTTACTAGTATTAGAAGTTGAATTGCCGAATGATCCTGAAACCAAGCCTCGGGTTACGAGACTTGATCCCGCATGTACACTGGAGAGGAGACACCGACAGGCCGGGCTTCCTCCAAATCTACCTCCACTCTATACTCTCTCAATCTCTCTTGATACTAATACCCTATAGAGATAGATCCATTCGAGGGACCCTTCTCTATCTAACTCTGTCTCTCTGGAATGAAGTCTAGAATGAATTAGAGAATGAATTAGGGTTTCTCCCAGGGCCAGGGGCTCTGAATATATAGCCCCCTAGGATGCACCACAGCCCTCGGATCAAACCGACCTAAATGGACGATTATTATTCATCTTCAAAGTCGTTGGAGGCAGGATCCGCGAGCCTCCACCTGATCGGTCCAGGTGGAGGGGCGGCCGACTTTGAGCTAGGGGCGGCCGCCTCTGGCCTATGCCAGGTGGGCCCCAGGCTTCAGGTGTCGCCTTCTGGAGTCTTCTGGATTATACTTTTTCACCCGTTCGGTCTTTCTCTCTATGTAAACCCCACATGTGGACCATCTTGGGTAGTTTTTTTGTCACCCTGCGAAATAGATATTCACCAAAACTCATGGAATTACATCGGTGGTAACCCTATATCTATCAAGTATTTATGAATAGGTCCATTTGCATGCTAAGTTGACGGTTAATTTTATGAGTTAACGACCGTCAACAAACTCCCCACACTTGTCTTTTACTCGTCCTCGAGGAAAAAGATGGATTACTTTAAGCATAGCCTCAAACCAAGACATCAACATTAGATTATCCCTGATCATACCTGTACTGCGGGATTCAAAGTGTCTACCATTAAACTTTGGGGAGTTGAAAGATGGAACAGCGCGAAGTAGAGATCCTTCTTCTGTCAATCCTATCACTTGGAGTTTTTATATAGTTTTGCAAAGAAAACTTAGCTTACCCTTCTCCATCGTGTAGCACACTCGAATCACTCATTATATGTGGTATTTGTAGAACTCACCATTATGTATAAAGTACTCAAATCTCTCAATGTATGTAGTATTTATGGAACTCACTTGAGGCATGTGAAGGGTATGCCTCCTATTCTATAAGGGCTTATCTGGAGTTTAAGGTATTTCAAGGAATAGCATTTTTACACTGCGTATATTGATTAGTCAAAACGGAACCACGGAGAGGGGACCTTACTCTAGATCAAGTGTGTGCAAGTGTGTTGAATATTTGGTGGCTAAATTGATGATAATGATGCTCCTTCCCTCTCTTGCACACTCTTCTCTTGAACATTGCTTTTCTCGATCTTCTCTTGAATGATGAATTTGAGCTTCTTTGAACTTCCTTCTCTTGGGATCAGAATACTTTGGAGCTCATGGGCTATCTCTTTCTTTCTTTTCTTTTCTTTCTTCTTTTTTTTTTACTAACTGTTTTTGCATAGCCCATGTCTCAATCTTGGACACAATAACTTCCTTGAACATGATGATGATATGATGATGATAATAATAATCTTCTCTCAACATACTAGATGATGATAACAATCCTTGGAGCATATAGAAGTCCTAAAAAGTGTATGTATCCTCTCCCAGTGTAGGAGATGGATAGATGGCGGAAAGCATGTTTTTGCATACTCCCAGTGTAGGAGCAGCAGATATATATATGTGGGTGTAAGTGCACTTGATCATATGAGTAAGAGACTCTTCTCTATGGCTCTAACACCGCTAAGACTATTCTCGACATAAATAGAAAGCTTATGTCTTTGGTCTTTCGGAATTTTGTCGACGAGGCTCTATAGGCATTTATTACCACGGAGGAGAAGTATAGCTAAAATTTTAAGATTTTCGAAAAGAAATTCTCCAAGCAACTAGATATCAAGAAATCAGGTTCTCATGGTCCATGCTATCTCACTTTGTCCACAACAACCTAAGTAAAATGGGGTCCCTATAAATAACGTTCCCAACAAAGACGGGGATTCCCGGGAATTATCATGGTGTGAGTCTATCTTGGGGCTATGATTAAAATAATCTACCTTCTCAATATATATAGCAAGTGATTTAATTCAAAGTGTTCCCCAAACGAATCAGAAAAATGCGATCGGTATAAAATTTGGAACGTAGGGAAACAAACCTGACTGTGGACGAAAGCTGGAGCCAAGTGCGATCTTTATGTCGTGTCTTTTCAAATATTTTTGCTGTTTTTGATATCCGTTAGTTTTGTCATCGGTTGCCTCCCCCACACTAGATTCCTGTTATCTTCATTGTTGCGAAGCGTACCGGCTCCATGCGATGATGAGCTTACAACTTTGAACGGTCCTTTCCATTTGCTTCCAAGCTTTCCTTGCCCAAAAAGTTTGACCCTGGAATTAAAAAGTAATACCTTGTCTCTGGGTCTGAACTCCTTGATCTTGATTCTCTTGTCATGCCATCTTTTCACTCTCTCTTTGTATATCTTGGCATTGTGATAGGCTTTTTCTCTCCATTCTTCTAATTCGGAGATTTGCATCCTCCTCTTTTCTCCTGCTGCTTCTAGATCCATATTCCACTTCTTGATGGCCCAGTGAGCTTTGAATTCTAGCTCTACTGGTAAGTGGCGGTCTTTCCATAGACAGGTTGGTATGGTGACATCCCAATAGGTGTCTTGTATGCTGTTCGATATGCCCATAGTGCATCGGGAAGCTTTGTCCTTCCATGTAGTTCCCATTTCATTAACCGTCTTCTGAAGAATATTCTTGATTTGCTTATTTGATGTCTCTGCTTGGCCACTTGTCTGAGGGTGATACGGAGTAGCGATGTTATGGCGTACCCCATGTTCAATAAGTATTGCTCGAAACGTTTGTCGATGAAATGTGATCCTCCATCACTTATGACTATTCTCGGGACACCGAATCTTGGAAATATTATTTCTTCAAACATCTTCTTGGAGTTTGAACTATCTGCCTTTTTACATGGCAAAGCTTCGACCCATTTGGACACGTAGTCCACTGCTACAAGGATGTATTCACATTTCTTCGACGGTGGAAATGGTCCCATAAAGTCAATTCCCAGACATCAAAGAGCTCGATCTGGAGATTGTTGACAAGTGGCATGGCATCTCTTGAGTTAATGTTCCATGTCTTTGACAAGCACTGCATCTCCGAATGAAGTCTTTTGTGTCTTCATACATTGTTGGCCAGAAGAATCCACATTGCCAAATCTTCGCATGTGTACGGAACACCCCATAATGGCCTCCATATGGTGATGAGTGGCATCTTTCAATAATTTTGATTCCTTCTTCAGTTGGCACACATCTTCTGAGCAGGCCATCAGAGCATACCCGGAAGAGGTAGGGTTCATCCCATATGTGAGTACGACTCTCCTGGATAAGTTTCCTTTTGTTGCCTCCTGGTGATACATAACCTGTAACCATAAAATTAATAATATCTACATACCGGGGGTCGATACGTTGATTCCGTAGAGCATGTCGTCCCGGAGTGCGTCGTCGATGGGTAGTTCCTGTGGTTTCTCAAACTGCATTCTAGACAAGTGATCGGCAACAGAGTTTTCTACTCCCTTTTTATCTTTTATTTCTAAGTCAAATTCTTGGAGTAATAAAATCCATCTTATCAAACGAGGTTTAGCATCTTTCTTAGTGAGCAAATATTTCAAAGCAGCATGATCAGTGTAAACAATCACTTTGGCACCCACTAAGTAGGATCTAAACTTATCAATAGCAAAGACAACAGCTAGAAGCTCTTTTTCAGTGGTAGCATAATTAAGCTGAGGTCCTGTCAAAGTTTTGCTAGCGTAAGCTATTGCATGATGCTTCTTATCCTTAGTCTGTCCTAACACTGCTCCTACAGCGTAGTCACTTGCATCACACATAATTTCAAAAGGTAAAGTCCAATCAGGGGGTTGAATGATTGGAGCAGAGATAAGCGCTTTCTTAAGGATCTCAAATGATTGTAAGCAGGCATCATCAAAATCAAAAGGAACATCCTTAGCCAATAAGCGGGTAAGAGGTCTAGCGATGAAAGAGAAATCTTTTATGAATCTACGATAAAAACCACCATGGCCAAGGAAACTTCTAATTCCTTTCACATTGATAGGGGGAGGCAATTGCTCAATTATTTCTATTTTGGCTCTATCTACCACGATGCCTCTTTCAGAAACTAAGTGTCCTAGCACTATTCCTTCTCTAACCATGAAATGACACTTTTCCCAATTAAAGACTAAGTGTTTTTCCTCACACCTTTGCAAAACTCGATCTATGTTTTCAAGACACTCATCAAAAGTTTTTCCATAAACAGAAAAATCATCCATGAAAACTTCCATAATCTTTTCAATCATATCAGAAAATATAGACATCATACATCTTGAAAAGAAGCTGGTGCATTACATAACCCAATAGACATCCTACGATAAGCAAAGGTTCCATAAGGGCATGTAAAGGTCGTTTTGTTTTGATCATCAGGATGGATAGGGATTTGATGATATCCAGAATATCCATCAAGGAAGCAAAAGTAAGAATGGTTGGCTAATCACTCAAGCATCTCATCAATGAAAGGCAAAGGAAAGTGATCTTTTCTTGTTGCCTTATTAAGCTTTCTATAATTTATGCACATTCGCCATCCTGTGATGGTTCGTTGAGGGATTAACTCATTCTTCTCATTTTGGACAACAGTCATGCCTCCCTTTTTAGGCACAACTTGGACAGGGCTGACCCACTCGCTGTGTGGCACAGGGTAAATGATCCCAGCGTGCAACAATTTTAAAACTTCTTTCTTAACAACTTTCCTCATCGCATTATTGAGTCTACGTTGGGGTTCTCTAGATGGTGGAATATCAGTATCTGTGGGAATGCGATGGGTACAAAGGGCAGGACTAATTCCTTTGAGGTCCTGGAGTGAGTAGCCAAAAGCTTTTTGATGTTTTTCTAGGACAGCCATTAAGCGAAAAGTTTGCTCCTGAGTGAGAGTATCACTTATGTTGACAGGAGACTCTGGATCATTTCCTAGAAAGGCATATCTAAGACCAGTTAGTAAGAGTTTGAACTCAATAGGAGGCCTAGGTAGTATGGTGAACTCATCTAAGGGTTCATTCTCAGAAGGGTCAGCTTCTTCTTCTATGAAGAATCTAGCTTTGTCTTCTAATTCTGGTTTAACTAGGAATTCTAGAGAAGCTGCTCTAAATTCCTCCAATGGATCATAATGTGGATAGGGCTCGGTCCTAGCATTTAAAGAGTGTGAAATGGACATTGGAAACTGGAGTTTCTTGCCTAAACAAATGTTTAGTTTCCCAGTTTGTCCTTCATAAAGAAGTCTTCTAAATGGTTGTCCTATCAACAGGTGGAAATACCCTACGTCAAAGACATAAAAGCTTAAGTGAACAGGGGTTCCTTCTACCCGGAATGGTAGGACATGTAGGATTCCTAAACAAGGAAGAATTTGTTTTGAAAGATTCCTTATGAACTTCACTGTTGGGGTTAATGTCATTTCTCTCTGCAAATATTTTGCTAGTGTGGTAGACATGATATTTATACCCACAACTGGATCATAGAGAGCATCTATGCGATCTTTGTTAATTATGCAATGAATGGGGAGAGAAAATGAATCCAAACGAATTATTTCAGAGGAAAGCTCTGACTCTTATAGCCATTCATTGCTCATAACAGACACTAGCTCTCCTGAGGTCTTTCCTGCTGGAATATCCTCATCAATATTGCATGGCTTTATTGGGTGATATTTGCCTTGTGGCTTCTTCACTGTGTGATAGTTGAAGATGTTTCCAAAATCGGAAAACAGATCAGGTTCAATATCTAGCATAAAATCAGGAAGTGGAATGTCTTCCTTGTCTTGCTCAAGACATGGGTTAGCTGAAGTTGATGGTGTATCTGGCAAAGGTTTGGCTTCAGCTACTTGAGGTTCTACTTCTAGGAGGTAGTCTAATTCACTGGATAGGATTTGGTCTAGGATTGATCTTGCTTTCTCAGCAGAGATATGCAAGATTGATCCTCCCGAAGTTGTGTCGAGCAATTTTCTACTGTCTCTACTCAGACCTTTATAAAAATGTTGTAAAAGAATGGGATCTGGTAGACTAAGGTCCGGGCCTGATGCTAAGAGTGTAGTAAAACAATTCCAGGATGAGGCCAAAGATTCTTCAGGTTCTTGCTTAATAGTCAGAACCTTGACTCTAAGGTCGACGATTTGGGAGATGGGATAGAAATCTAAGCAAAAATTGGAACGTAAGGATCCCCAATCCCCCTGTTGCTTACCTACAGCTTTATCATACCATTGTCTAGCTTTTCCCTTTAATGAGAAAGGAAATAGCTTCCAACGGAGGGTTTTGTCGGACATGCCCTCTATGCGAAGACAGTCACATGTTTGCTCAAAGTCTCTAATGTGAAGGTAAGGGTTTTTGTCTCCTTCTCCTGAAAAGGATAGGCTTTGGACCAATGCAATCAACCGCGGACTCGGCCTATAGCTAGGTGTTTGGATAGGTTGTGATGACTCGTGTGGCACTAGGCTGGTCTCCGTGGGTGCAGAAATTGAAAGATAGGAATGGAATTTAAATTATCCATATGGATAGAAAAATATAAAGTGTACGAAAAAGTAAAGTGACAGAAAAAAGTAAAAGTATAGGTACAAGGTAGAGCAAGATTTAGGTTATCTAAGCAGACCGTCTTTCTCCCCGGCAACGGCGCCAGAAATGCTTGTTGACACTAGATACGCACACGAAAGAATCAAAGAGAGCGCATGGATATCAGTGAGCACTTCACCCGGGAGATAAGTCCTGAGTATCATATTTGTTTTATCCGCTAAGAGAAAACGTGCAATAGACTAACCCGATCTTTACTACTACCCCTGGGCTGCTAGTCAAGTGAGAATTAAGCGATATAGAGAGAACTCCTTCGCCAGTCTTCTTCTAACCTATGGCAAGCTTTGAGACTATTGTTCTAAGGGGGTACCTAAGGAAAAGACACCGCAGAGGATGCTAAACCGGGCACAAAGGACCTACCTTTCCTACCAACGGGAAGTGGATTACAAAGGTAATAAAGGGATTGTCACTTCCCTCACTACTACCACGGTTCCGGCTGAATAGGGAGCATCTACAAGTGAACCTAGCCTAAGCACCACGCTTATGCTAAAGAACGATTACTCTATTCCCAACGCGAAGCGAATAAAGTAAACTTGTAAACCAAAGAACAATAATAACAACGAACTTACTAGTATTAGAAGTTGAATTGTCGAATGATCCTGAAACCAAGCCTCGGGTTAGGAGACTTGATCCCGCAGGTACACTTTGGAGAGGAGACACCGACAGCCGGGCTTCCACCAAATCTACCTCCACTCTATACTCTCTCAATCTCTCTTGATACTAATACCCTATAGAGATAGATCCATTCGAGGGACCCTTCTCTATCTAACTCTCTCTCTCTGGAATGAAGTCAAGAATGAATTAGAGAATGAATTAGGGTTTCTCCCAGGGCCAGGGGCTCTGAATATATAGCCCCCTAGGATGCACCACAGCCCTCGGATCAAACCGACCTAAATGGACGATTATTATTCATCTTCAAAGTCGGTGGAGGCAGGATCCGCGAGCCTCCACCTGATTGGTCCAGGTGGAGGGGTGGCCGACTCTGAGCTAGGGGCGGCCGCCTCTGGCCTATGCCAGGTGGGCCCCAAGCTTTAGGTGTCGCCTTCTGGAGTCTTCTAGATTATACTTTTTCACCCGTTCGGTCTTTCTCTGTATGTAAACCCGACATGTGGACCATCTTGGGTTGTTTTCAGCTGTCACCCTGCAGAAATAGATATTCAGCAAAACTCGTGGAATTCTGTTAGTGGTAACCCTATATCTATCAAGTATTTATGAATAGGTCCATTTGCATGCTAAGTTGACGGTTAATTTTATGAGTTAACGACCGTCAACAGCCGTGCGACAACCCTACCGACGAGCTACTCTGTGCTCCCTCTTCCACTTGCTGCTCGGAGCCGAACGCCGGGCGTCGACGGCCAAGGTGTCATGCTGGAGCCATGCATGGACGGTACAGCTGCCGCCCGGCTACCGAAGGCCAACGCGGCTCGCATTCAGCCTCGCCGCCTTGCGCAAGGATGACTCCGGAGCTGAGCACCGTCTATGCCGTAGTCGCCGTCGTGGTCGGCGAGAACACCGCCAAGCACCCTAGCGCCGTAATGCTGCAGCAAACACTGGCAGGGAGCAAATTCCGACGCCGCCCTCGCCACACCACCGCTCTGCTCACTTGCCGCCGCCACCGCGCTAACCGCAGAGGAAGCGTCACGCCACCGCCGCATAACTCCACCTCGCCATACGCCCCTGCCATGCCCTACCACTCGCCAATGCTGAGCACGCTAAATCCTTGCCTCCGTCTGCTCTCTCGATCTCGATCTCCCTCTCTCTCAACTCGCCGTTGACCACACACATTTTTGACGAAGACGCAACCGACGGGTGAAGGCATCCAGCTCCGGCCTCACCACGTCACGTGAACCGATTGGAGCATGGCTCCACTCTCTATGGTTCATGAAGAATACAGAAAAGAGGCAGGCAAGTTCACAGGTCGACGCATAGTCCACGAGCGCGATCTTTGGCTGGCTGGATAATAGGCTGGACCCACGTGTCGATCTCATTGGATAAACGCTAGGTTTACCGGGAAACATACACGGAGAAGTCAAAAACTATTCTTCATGTATGGAAAAATTCCCATAAAATTCCTAAGTAAACTAGGTACGCTCTATATCCTAATCCTACCCATATAGTTCCACTTCGTTTGCAGATACCTAACCCCCAGAATTAGTTCCCAAAATTATATTTCATATATTAATTCATATTAAGTCCTCGATTAATCATATCTTTTCCATCCTAACTCCGTATCACTTGACTCTTCCACCAAAATTCTCCTAAAATCAAGTTTTATTTATTCATACCATTTGTTTCATTATTTGGTGCCTATTTAATTCTAGGTTCTTTGCTTTCGTTTTATAAATATATATCCACACATACATGGATATGCCCGTATACACTAGGGTATACGCCTATCTATGGCTGACTTATTCCTCCCACTCTAACCCATCTAACCCAAGGCACGTACATATACATGTGCGTATGTATCGCTAACCTTGTGGACCTGCAAATGCCGATTAGGCCATCTACGATGACTTGGTCAGGCTATCTCCTTTCATGTTCACGTAGTAGTGATAGGCTTATCTAATGATCCATCACCTCTATCTTGTTTGATTATGCTTGTATGTCTTGCTTGTTGTTCTTTTGTGTGCCAGCCCTAGTCGAGCGTAGGATAGAAGACGTGGAGAACCCAAAGGAGCATAGAAGCACTACTACACAAGGATGAAGAAGCCAGAAGCATCGGAATCGGAACCTCGGATGTGCTCGTCATCGAATAGAGGCAAGTCCTAATTCCCACCTTTCCCCTACATTATCATCCCTTAATTACTCTCTATCTACCCCTTTTATATTTTGCTAGCCTCCACCATAAATGCACCATACTCTGTCCTACCAACTAACAATCTTAACATATATACTACTCAAAATCCTCATTTATATATTAACACAGGTTTATGATAAATTGTGAGAATTGTTTATGATTTATATATGTGATCGGTTACCTTGATGTGATATGAGTATTGTGAACTTGAGTATGATAACTATGGAAATTAAGCTGGTAAAATTGGACTAAACCTCGACAGGAGGCGAGTGGAGGTAATTCATGTGATATGGGTTACTTTGGCAGGATAGCCTGTGTGGGATCCTGTTGGGAGATACTCGCCTCGGTCACATAAGGACCAGTTCATTTGCCATCTCGCTTAGCCAGAATTTCGTACAGCCACATGTCTATATGGGTAAACTTGATCTCACACCCCGTTAGATAGAAGTATAAATTCCGCTAGGAGGCCGGAGTGGCAACGGACTAACAGGAGAGGACACGGCTGCTGTGTGATCTACCGTTGTCTGATCGGCATAGTTGCTATGTGGTCTTCCATGTAAAACTTATTGTTGTGCCGTGTGCGAGCACCCTTTTTATTTAATCTGGATGCTATGTGATCATCCAACCACTTTGTATTTTAGGATGCTGTGTGATCATCCTGATGCTTGTGCGTTCCGATCCCTGAGTAGTCCGTGGTGGAATTATATGGAAATCTAAGGTAGCACCCTCTCGGGTACGAGGTCTCGTTAGGCCTGTCTAAGCCATGACAATGGTGTCGACTACGCCTATTGTTGATATTTCTAACGCCACTCAGTGTTAGGTTGTCATCCCCAACATGGCGCCAAAAATGCTGGTACTAAATAATGCAACTGCTACTAGAAATAAATATGGGATCCGCAAGCGCACGAGATAATACCGATGTAGCATTTTAACCAGGAGTAATCCAGGTATCGTTATTTATATTTTTACCCCGGGAAGGGAATGCACTGGATAATGAGTGATGAGCAATGCACATGCTATAATGGAGAGCTTAACCTTGTACGTATCGATCATCTCATACGGGGTAAGTGTCACATAAAGTATAGGAATGAATGATAAATGACATAAGATAAATGAGAGCAATTAGCCACATAAAATAATAGTAATAAGCCATCTCAACTTAGCACTCTAAGCTTATAACACTAGCATGGACTAGGACGATCTAGGGTATAATCCTATGTTATTCTAACTACAAAGTCAAAGCATACAATGATTAGTGCAAACATCTAGCAATCATGGCGGGAAAAGGTTACATCTATGCATAATGATATTACCAGAGAAGACAAGAGACATAGCAATGACTTCAATGTAATAGGTTGTTCTACTAAGACCTACCAACGGGGGATGGAATACAAAGGACTCAACGGAACTGTCACTTCCGCGATCTACCACACGACCCGGCCAATAGGGTGCAATCGCAGATAAATACGGTCTAGGCACCACGCCTACACAATATTTACCACTCTCCCATCGATCTAATGAGCGAGCGCTATACGATCCTATGCATAAACATAATTCTAGTCCAACTATGCTAAACATATAATCAAAGTAAACTAAGAACAATATAATTGAGAACATAATCAAATAGAGCAAAGTCAAGTCGATATAATAGAATAGAATAAAGTACTACTCATAGTATCACGAACAATGATGAATATTACAAGAATGTAGAGGGGAATTACCAAGAACTCCGACAGATCCGGACTCCAAGCTAGGCTTGATTCCCTCTAGATCTATTCCTATGTAGCTATGCTACTAAACTATGGAGCTCTAATTGAGATGGTGGCTCGGCTTCTTCCGAATTCGATGAGAGAATGAACTCTTGAATGAATTAGGGTTTCACCCGGGGCCGGGGCTCGAATATATAGCCCCCTAGGATTAACCACGGCCCTCGGATCAAACCGACCTAAATGGACGATAATTATTCATCCTCAAAGGCGGTGGAGGCAGGATCCACGAGACTCCACCGATTGGTGGAGGTGGGGAGTCGGCCGACTCCCCTGGGTCGGCCGACCGGGCCACCCCCGCAGTGGGCCCAGCTTCCAGGGTTTGCCTTCTCGGAGTCTTCTAGATTATACAATTTTACCCGTTCGGTCTTTATCTCTATGTAATCATGACATGTGGGCCTCCTTTGGTTCTCTTTCGATAACCCCGCAGAAATAGACAATCACCAAAACTCATGGAATTCGTCGGTGTAACCCCTATATCTGGTGAACTCATATTAGTCCTTTCTCTTGCTGCGTTGACGGTATAAAATTGATACTTAACGACCGTCAACAAACTCCCCAAGCTTACCTTTTGCTCGTCCCGAGCAAAGATAGACTCGATGATGGATCAGAGTTGCTACAATGCTTTCACTTCTCACAAGTACACATGCATTCAAACAAGAACTCTCCTCCGGATTAGAGTGAACTATCCCGACTCAAAACTCACTCATATTACCTTTCACCATGGGGCTTGTAACCGTCACTTGGGTCTTGAGTAGTTGAAAGATAGAACGGTCAAGTCAAGCGCCATGTTTCTCGCTCTTTGATCAACTATTATCCCGGAGTTTTTGCAAGGTTTTGAAATAAAACTCAGAGTTCCTTGTATGAACCTTTCAAGTCTCTCATTTGTGGTATTTCTGGATCCTTTCTAAGGCATGAGTAGTGTATGCCTTCTCTCTTTTCTCAGAATATGTGGTATTTGTGGAACTAAGGCATAGTGAAAAGTGCCTTCTCTCTCTCACCCTACTTTCTAATAGGCTTATGTGGAGCTCATAGGTGGGGAGACACTCAAACTCACTTGCATATATTGCACAGTTAAGACATGGATCCAATAGGAACTAAAATAATAAAGTCATATGTGCATGTGAATGAGGAAATGGAATGGATGAAAAGATGATAGGATGATGGTGATAAGGAAATGATTATGAGGGGTACTCAACTGGTGAACATCTACTTCTACACTTGCTCCTTTGGGGATAACATGACTCCCTTTATTCGAAAACCTTGAAACTTCTTGAATGGAAGGACTTGGCTACTCTTTTCTTTTTCTTTCTTTCTCTTTTTTTTTCTCTCTCTTTTTTTTTGATAGAGCAACCAATCCTCTGGAAACAAAACTTTAGCAACGGGGATTCATATAACTTGAAATGATAATAACTGGAGCTTTTATGTAGGCAAATAGAACTGTGATGATTATGTCTAGATGTTCACTCCCAGAATAGGAGTAGAACCTTTTCTGGATGCTGTGAAAGGAATGGCGTATCTATATGTGGATGGATGAATGGATGGATGCGTACTCCTGGGTAGGAGCAGCATAAGTGCGTATCTCTAGGGTAGAGACAGCACAATATGTGGGGAATGCGTACTCCCAGGATAGGAGTAGCATAAGTGCGTATCTCTAGGGTAGAGATAGCACAATATGTGGTGGATATGGATCTATATGTCGGTGGTACTTCGAGGAACAGAAGTAGCACAGAATGAATGTAGTATTTATAAAATGGGTGCGTGCTTCTGAGGACAGAAGTAGCATAGATCAATGGATGGAGAGCACATAGTATGGACTTTAACGCGTGACTAATTCCTTATGGGTCCACAAGATAACCACACTCAATGCCTATAAAGTCTACACTCAAACCTACAATATGATCTATATAAACGAGATGGGTTTTCCTAATCTAGTAAGCATGAATATATGGCTGTGGTAGGAATTTGAACTCTCATCATAAAGGAACTCATCATGCAGGAATTTAATATTTTCACAGATAAATTCTCCTAACTCTAGTATCTCTAGGAACAAGATGGATAGCAGCTCAAAACCTTCCCATATCATACCCGTCAACCACCTAGACTTAGATCAAGTGTTTGCTACCCACAAGTTTCGGGTTGAGCAAATCTCAAATCTAAACAAGTTGTGTCCAAAACTCGGGAGAGTGCAAGGTTGAAAACTAGGTACTTAAAAGGAATTACGGCAGAGCAACTATTCATCATCTCCAAGTAGATTTTATTGTAGGGATCACTTTTAAAGACAAAGATTGCAAGAGCTCTCCAAAAGTAGAAAAGATAAATAAGGAAATCTTTCGGGTTTCTATGGTTATGCATCTTTTTTAGTTGTTTTAACAAAGCATACTTTAAGAAAGCATAATTAGATAAATTGGAAACACTTAGCTTGGTACACGGGGGATGCTCTCCCCCAAGCCGGATGTTGACATAGTCTCGATGTTGCCGATGTGCACCGAAGACGTTCTAGTCCTCCGTGGAGTGTCGTAGATAGTTGCGTTGGAGACAAAGCATTCAATTGTCGCGGCAAAGACTCCGACAGGGACTGGATGTCCTTCTGCTTGTTAGCTCTTCATGATCCTTGATGTTCTGTGAAGCTCAAATAGACAACAAAGCTTGTGGAACTAATTAAGTGTTAGTGACAAAAACCTCTAGGCTTTAGTTGTCTAGAACTTTCCTAACTTAGACTTGTTCTAACAGGATCACAAGAAATATTTTTATCTTTTTATTATTTAAGGAATGCAGACAGGGGAAATAAATATGCTGAGAAATTATTTTTGTGCCACCACAGTGAATGGTTATCCACATGGGGCTTAGTGATTTTCTGGATGCAAATGCACAACATCTTTATTTTCTTTTCAAATGCGAAGATAAAAGAGTAAAGGTGCAACTACGATGCTAGTAGTGTCGGTGTTTCGTACCGGGGGTATTACACCAACAAGTAAATTTCTATGCGTGCTCCCTATTCCGGATGGTGATGCAAGATGGACACAATCGTTTATCCCGGTTCG
>JAENPR010000907.1:0-263937 GCA_018135685.1 Themeda triandra
TCACCATGCATCTGCACTGTCAACTCTTCTTCGCCCCCACCCGGTGAATAAGGCATATGTATCATGGCCCATATCGGGCTCCCAACTAAATGGGCCGTTCGAAAGCAAGCAGCCCACACACAGCTCTCAAGTCTGTCGGCGTCGGATTACGGAGCGGCACTGCGGGAGGCAACTAATCATGTTTAATTAGTACCACCTTATTAGCGCAATGTGAGACAACTTAGCTTATCAGCGGTTACGGCCAGCTTAACATTGTCCCTTTGGAGACATCTCATAAAATTGGAACAATACAGAGAAGATTAGCATGGCCCCTGCGCAAGGATGACACGCACAAATTGAGAAATGGTCCAAATTTTTTTGAAATTTTGCGCTCCAATCCTTAGGCACCACGTAATCTAATTCTTCCCTTTCAAAACTTTTCATTGGGATCATCAAATGAGCCGATAAAATTTTCACTAATACTCAGATTACTTCATTACTTTTTTTTATTTTTCCTTGCAATTTTTTTTACCTCTTGTAATTGCTTAGGCCACTAAACACATGATTAGGATAATTTGACCGCCAATTAACATAAACTGAAGCACAATCTAGAAAATAGTGGTTCATGAACTAGATTAATTATCTCAATGCTACAATAGTAGAAACCAGAGGCACTAAACCATATAATCTCTAATTTTTTTGAGAATTACATATGATCTCTAATTTAATGACATGAACACTAAATTAATCTAATGTAAATTAGGATCGCTAACATAACATGAAGTTAGGTAGTCAACGACTAGTGAAGTAGATCCACGATGAACGATGAGTTAAGTTGATGTCAGTAGTGCACTTGCCCATGGGCACCACTTGTTGTTGTCAATGAGGTAGAAGAGGTGGCACCACATGTTATTGTTAATGAGAAAGAAGAGGTGCAGGCCCGTTGTAAGGTCCTAGATGGCTAGAGGGGGGTGAATAGCCTATAAAAATTTCTACAAACTCACTAAGCAAACTTCGTTAGATACACAAACGGCGGAAAGCAAGTTATGCTTAGCCTACTAGGTGTTGCAAGCCTCCTATCCAAACAATTCTAGTAGGTGATCACTAAGTACACACAAGAGCTACCACTAGTGAACAAGAGTTCTACCCACGGGATTTAATCTACACAAGAAGTGGTTCCCGACCGACCACACAAGCAATTCTACTTTGCAAGAATATACTCAAAGTAACGCGAGAGGGATAGAGACTTGTTATACCGACGCGTCGAGTCGAGGTTGCCAATCACCAATAGGATGAACAAACAATCACAATCGGCAACACACAAAGGATGATGACCAATCACCGGGAGACAAGATGAACACAATGATTTATCCCCGGATGTTCACTTGGGCACCGCAAGCTACGTCACCCGTTGTGTCGACCAACACCTAGATGGTCCTTTGGTGTGACCCTCAAGCCACTTGCCCCGCAAGGCACTTCCCCCAAGGAAACCACAAGGCGCCACTCTCAAGTGAGGTACTCAACGACACGCGCAATCCAATAGAGTTACTCTTCGCGATCCCCGCGAGGTGAGCACAAGAACCTCTCACAAATCAACCGGAGGTGGCCAAGAACAATCACCTTCTCTTGCCAACGCCTCCAACAATCTCAAGCGGCTAGGAGCGGTACTCTCCAAGAGTAACAAGAAATCCACCGGCAAACCACCCACAAGTGCCACTAGATGCCCTCAAGCAATGCAATGCACTAGGTGATTCACTCAATCTCTCTTAGGATGATCAACCAAGCAAGGGAGAAGAGTGGGAGAGTGTTTCTTAGCTCAAAGAATGAATAAGGGATGAGAAATAGCCAAGAGACCTCCCAAGGGTCGGCCACCTTCTATTTATAAGCCCTCAAACAAATGTGACGTTACCCCCTCGGGAGGGGGCAGCACGCGCCGACGCATCCGCTCGGACCGCCGAGACGCGTCCGGGCCCTTCTACCGCGCCGACAGTCGACCGTTGCCTTTGAAAGTTGCTGACGTCACGTGTCCGCCGCCTGCGTCCGGCGCTCCCCGACGGACGCGTCCGGCGGCCCGGCGCGCACGAGACAACCAACTCCAGAACTTTCTGGTGCGAGTTCGGCGCCCGCCGGACACGCCTCCTCGGCGTCCGGCGCCCTTCTTCGCAGAGCCACCTGCCCGAGACGATCCAACACGCGCCGGACGCGTCCGGCGCCAAAGCCCTACGCGTCTGGAGCTGTTAAAAACTCCGTTTTTTCAGCCCGTCGTGACGCCAACTTCTCAGACATGCTATTCAACAAGTATACCAACTTGAACAACAGATAGCATGAATTCAACCAAATTTTGCATCCGGCGCAATAGAAAATATGCATCCATTTTTCCCGAAAGCGCCGAATCCCGCCTCCACGGCTCGGGCCGAAGGAAGAGGGACCCAAACCCATCTCTACCCTGCAAATCACAGCGCGTCCAAACGCCACCTTTGTAAATGTGCCAATACCACCAAGTGTACATCTCCATGTGCTTGTGTGTTAGCTTTTCACAATCATTTCCCAAAGGTTAGGTTAGCTCACTAGGCCCTACATGCAATGCACTTCATGAATTCACCTAGTGGCACTCGTGCGTCGAATAGCCGATAAGACTTCCCCTCTTAATAGTGCGGCTATCGATCCTAAACCACTCACACCCTCTATGGTGTTTTGAGTGCAAAACAAAATGGCCCTAACGGTTATACCTTTGCCTTGAGCCCATTTTGTTCCTCCAAATGATATGAACGCTTCACACCATCATGTGACCGTCTCGATCCATCGACCTCGACTTCACTTGCCCTTCACCGTGCATCGGTCCATCAGCGCCTAGTCTTGCCCGAGATTCACCATCGCATGGTCCTTCACTCCAAGCCTTGACTAGCCTTCACCTTCAACACCGGTCCATGGAGTCAAGTATCGTCTTGATCTTCATCTTTGATCACATGACACGTGTCATGCTTCATATTCAATATGCTCATCATGTGGACAACCTTTCTCTAAATCAACAACTTAGATAAACAAGGTTAGTCCTAGGTTTCATCAATTAGCCAAAACCAAACTAGGGACTTTCACCCGTGCCATCAGATTTAGAGGCCCACTACGAAGATCTAAGTGAGGTCTAAATCGAAGTACCAAATATAGTAAAAAATGTATATACCGCAGAGCAAATGCGATATGTTAAGAAGAGCAACTTTGGAACTCTTGATTTGCATAATCTTACAATGAAATCCAGAAGAAATCAAACTCTGTATATACTTCATTGGCATCAATATCAGATTTCCCATCTCTTTTAGGGGCTGCTTCATGATGGTCACAAGAAGATTTCAAGCTCTGGCTATCGATTTGAAAGAAGACATGACTTCAAAAAATGAAAAGAATAAATTTCCTAAATTTAATTCAAAATTATACAAGCAGTTCTAGACTTTCATATGTGAAGGAATTGAAAAAAAACAATATCTGCACTCCTGCAGGGGCCACCGCCTTGGCCCTCTCCTTGTCGTTAGTGCCTCCTTCTGCTAATCTGCTTGCTAGATGAGTATGAACAGAGGCCGGAGATGAGACATGAACACAAAGCTTCACACGTCGCCACACACACGAAAGTTGTTGCGAGGGCTGCGGACTTGAGGAGACGAGGGGACGTCCGCATGGACTCGAGTTGGACTTTGCCACGCTCTGGCCTGACTCCAATACATACTGCGCTTATTTTTTTGAGGCCCTGGTATTTGGGGGGGGGGGGGGGGGGGGGGGGGGGGGCTGTACGGTCGTACAGGTTGCACACCCATGGGCTCGGCCCTGAGAGGTGGTAGTCTTTCCATCACTTGCATAAGTTGGTAATCCTCTAGAAACATTAGTTTCCTTAGGTGAAATACATTCCTCATATGGTAATCCTCTAGAAACAATAGTTTCCTTGTGTGAAATACATTCCTCATATGGTAATCCTCTAGAAACAATAGTTTCCTTGTGTGAAATATATTCCTCGTTTTGTCACTATGTGACAAGGGGCCACAACCTTCCGTCAGTTGAGAGTGCCCCCGATTGCGGCACATATAAGAACTACGCGCCCCTATTGACTTAGCTAGAGCAACAACCATCTTCGCAAAAAAAAGGCTAGAGCAACAACCAGGGTGTTGGCCCATTTTTATCTCTTAGGTTCAGACAACTTTTTCCTAGCACTATAATATCACCATGGCCCGCGTTTAGAAAACCGGATCATGCACCAATATCCGGTGTGGCATGGCTCATGTGTTCTCACACCTTTAGGTGCTCCCATAAAAAAAAAGAACATTCGAAACATGCATGAAGAATTGACAAAATCATCACATATTATCACTTGTGTTTGGATGTTATTAGATTACCATAATCCACATGTGTAGGCAAGGGCGAAGCTACATTAGGGACACTGGACGTAAATGCACCGCCTAAATATATGAAAACAATTGATTTGATTAAAATTTCATCATATATGCACCTCTAAAATATATGTTTATACATGCACCCACAAGACAAATGCACCCCTCCAAATTGCTCTAGCTTCACCACTGTGTGTATAAGTGAATTGGAGTGGAATTTAGTTTGAGTTTTATTCCAACCCACCTCAACATATGTATATCGATGCGAATCTGACTATATTTTTTTAGACTATATTGAAACAAGGCCTTTAGAGCCTGTTTGGAATGCGGGGAAAATTTCATATTCCTGTTTTTTTCCTGTGAAATTCCTGCGCTATTTTTCTAAAATTTTTGTGCTATTTTTGTAAAATCTCTACGTCGTTCAAATATGGAAACATTTAGAGTCAATGTATAGGGCCATTTGGGGCTTCTAATTAAATTGGCCGTGGAAAGAAAGTGGCCCACAAGTGGATTTAAGGTATATGGATGTTGAATTGTGGAGCAAGGTCTGCGACTTAATGATGTTTAATTAGTGCCACCTCGCTAGCGCAATGCGAGTCAGCCTCTCTTATAAGCTGCAGTGCCCGATTTAGTGTTGTCTCTTCGGAGACATCCGATAAAATTGGAACGATACAGAGAAGATTAGCATGGCCCCTGCGCAAGGATGACACGCACAAATCGAGAAATGGTCCAAATTTTTTGGAGATTTTGCGCTCTACTCCATGTACATGTTTTTCGTTCCATAATGTCGAGAAATGGTCCAAATTTTTTTGAGATTTTGCGCTCTACTTATTTCATTATATATTTTGTGCTCTAGTCCATGTACATGTTTTTTGTTCCATAATGGGAGTTTACTTCATTATATAAGGAAATGAAAAAAATTATGTAAGTGACCAAAATTTTATTACGAAAAGTCCGTAAAGTAAGCTCAACCAAATAGGTAGACAAAATGGCTGATATAGTACATCTAGGCTAGGCTAAAATTATATTTAGAGTTTCCCTTGCCTATAGAGACTAGAATGGACTGCCTATACAGACTAGAATGGACTGAATCGAAATTGAATCAACAGGTTTACTAGCTAGTTTCTTGTTGCTTTAGTTAGCTATATATCTACATAGGCTGTTGAAGTGGTAGCCGCCTGCAAAATAATGTGAATGTGAACGACAGACCGAGTCATTTTTGTCATGTTGGAATTATGGGAAGCGCTGGCCAATACTGCAATCGGCTTGTGTGGCGCTGGCGCATACACTTACTTGTGTAGAAATTCGTGCTAGTCCAAAAAAGGATAGAAACTTTAGATGGCCCTTTAGGTCCAGTAAGTGACCAGGAAGGTATGCTTAGAATTGCTAGAGATTTCTATAAGAATCTATTTGCAAAAGAAAATAGAGGAGAGGCTAGGTTGAGTGAGAACTTTTGGGGTCAAGATGAGTTGGTATCTTCAGAGGAAAATAGTATTCTGATTGAACCTTTCTCTGAAGATGAGATAAAAGAAGTAGTTCTTAGCTGTTACGCAGAAGGAGCCCCAGGTCCAGATGGAATATCTTTCATGTTCTATCACAAGTTCTGGGATGTCATCAGAGAAGATTTGATGAACTTAGTTAATGATTTTCATCAGGGTAAGCTTGACTTGCATAGATTAAATTTTGCCATGATAACCCTAATTCCAAAAGAAGAAGGAGCTACTTCAATGAAGAAATTCAGACCAATTAGTTTGATTAATTGTAGCTTTAAAATTTTCTCAAAAGCTCTGACTCTCAGACTTGGGAAAATTATTAACAGGTTAGTTTCCCCTCATCAAAGTGCTTTCATTAAGGGAAGGTACATTCTAGAAAGTGTTGTGGTTGCTCATGAGCTAATTCATAGTGTTCATAAGGAGGGTAAGCCGGGGTGTATTTTAAAATTGGATTACGAAAAAGCCTACGACAGAGTTAGTTGGGAATTTGTGTTTGAAATTCTGCAGTCCAGAGGCTTTAGTCCAACTTGGATTGGATGGATAGAAAATATTGTCAAAAATGGTTCAATTGGAGTGATGGTGAATGGGGAAGAGAGTAGTTATTTTAAAGCTGGGAAAGGGTTAAGGCAGGGGGATCCATTATCTCCTCCTTTTTAATTTGGTAGGTGATGTGTTAACTAGAATGCTCATTAAGGCCGCGAGGTCAAGTTAATTAAAGGATTAGGATGCGAGATCGAGAGAAGGGGGAATAGTTTCCCTCCAGTATGCTGACGATACTATTTTATTTTCTGATGATAACCCTGACCATCTAGTGAACCTAAAATGTGTGTTGATGTGGTTTGAAAAGGTCTCGGGTATGAGGATTAATTTTCATAAGAGTGAAGTAATTCCTATGAACATGTCTGAAAATGATGCTCATGAAGTAGCACATTTGTTTGCTTGTCCTCTAGGAAACCTGCCAATTAAGTACTTAGGAATTCCCTTACATTATGAGAAACTTAGAAGAGAGGATTTGCAACCTTTGGTAGATAAAATGCTTAAAAGGATTGCTGGTTGGAGAGGCCAACACGTCTTATGCGGGAAAAATTGTTTTGATTAAGTCCTGTCTTTCTAGTATCCCTTGTTTACTTGCTCTCCTTCATCAAATTTCCCAAATGGGCTATTAAGTTGATCAATTCTCATTTAGCTAACTGTTTATGGAGTGATAAAGATGGGAAGAATAAGTTTCATTTAGCAAACCGGGAAAGTCTAGCTATGCCTAAAGAGTATGGAGGAGTTGGAATACCTAATATAAGAGACTTGAATATTTGTCTATTAGCTTCATGGGTTAGGAGGTATAACATTGATGATGGTAAGCTGTGGAAACAATTGATTGACCATAAATATGGGATTGGAAACCCAAATATATTCTGCTCTTCTAGTGTAGGTGTGTCTCCTTTCTTTAGAGGCTTTATGTATCTTTTGCTAGAATGCTGCTAGAATGGGATATAGATGGAAAGTAGGAAATGGTAAAAAGATAAGATTCTGGGAAGACAACTGGCTTGGACAGTCTAGTCTAGCTATCCAATTTTGGGACATCTATATTCTGGTTCATGAAAAGGCTGGGTCCATAGCAGACTTGTGGGATGGTATTAATCTAAAATGTACCTTTAGGAGAACTGTAGATCGAGAGATTAATGAATAGATGGTTAGAAGTTGTGCAATTAGCTTCTACTATTATCTTTACGATGAAGAAGACTCCCTTATTTGGCAATTTAATTCTAGTGGGGTTTATTCTTCTCAATCCCTTTACAAAGTAATTTCCTTTAGAGGCATAGTACCAGCTTTTGTTCCAGTATGCCTGGAGTATAAAAATACCTCCTAGGGTCCAATTTTTTCTACGTGGTTGCTATCTAAGAATAAAGTCTTGACAAGAGTTAATCGAAGATTAGAGTTGAGATAGAAGATGATTCTGTTTGTTAAATGCAGAAAGTGAATCTGTACAGCATCTGTTTTTTGAGTGTGTGTTAGCTAAACAGCTGTGGGAACATATTTCTGAGGCTATAGATAGACCAGTTGGCATTGATTTTGTTTCCATTGGGCAAATGTGGCTTAGTAATAAGAAGTTTGTAGTTGAAAATATCATTTGCTCAAGAGCCCCGTGGGGGCTTTGGAAACTAAGAAATACAATTTGTTTTCGGTGGTTTCCAAATGTTAGATATCGAGGTGTCTCCGGTGAAGATAGTTGTCATGCGCAACACCGGGTGATTCTGCATGAAGCAAAGAAGCAAAGTTACAAGCTGAAGGTGAACAAGTTGAAGGAGATGGTGTCAAGGCCAATCGGGATTGGTGGCTAAAGATGGTGGACAACAAGTGGGATCAATACTTGTTTGTGCATGCTTTTGATGAAGGAGGTATGGCGACTCTACCTGATGAGGCAAAGCTGAAGCTGACTGGCGATTTCAAGGATGGAGAGCACAACCTAGGAAAGAAGTGGTGTGTGCTGGAGGATTTAAGCTCAATGTAATAGGGCTTGTTTTGCTGAGTTTTAGCGAGAGATAGTAGTTATGTGCCTTCTTTTTTCCCTTTTGTTGAGCAGTTTGGCTCACGGAGCTTCTTTGTAAAAGGCGTGATCCGCCCAGAACTACATACTGCTACAAGGTTTTTGTCTTTTGCAATGCATAAGACAGGGGGCCGGAGCCTCTTTTACTCTAAAAAAAAAATTCGTGCTAGTCCAGTCACTTTGCACGCATGAGTTTTTGTTTGGTTGCCAGCTTCAGCCAGTCAGCCATGCATGGAGGTCACTTTGCACCAATATTAAGATCTCTCTAAATTACTACTTTATTAGTGTAGCTGTGAATAAAAATCCTATAAGAGGCATCGTATCAAGGCCCATATCGGGCTCCCAACTAAATGGGTCGTTGGAAAGCGAGCAGCCCACACACAGCTCTACGGAGCAGCACTATGGGAAAACTAAGGCTTCGTTTTTTTTTTTTTTTTAATTTTTTTGATTCCTCAACTTTTTGAGCTGATACAGTTGCGATATCAACTCACGCACACTCTAGTCGCATGGTAGATCTACACCTACACGAAGAGGCTGCGTGACGGCGAGAGATATCCAAAGTCTTTCGAGCCAGACGTGACGCAGAGGCGTGTCGCGGCGATTATGGCAAGATATCCACGCGTGTGAGGCGCTGCAGAGATAACGAAGACCTGCAGAAAAATGGGGAGAAAACCCCGGGTGAGAAACGTAAGGGCTGCTCGCACACCAGGCGACCCAGCCATCCGAGCTATGCTCGGTCCTCAACTAAGGCTTCGTTTGGAAGCATGTGGAGATGAGGGTGGATTAAGTCCGGATCCACGCCACCAGTGTAATTCGGCCCACATCGGGGTTGTCTCCCACGCTCAGCCCGGAATCGTATTTGGCTGCCCGTGTAACGGCAAATAACACGACCCAAAACCGGCTGATCCAGGTTCGAGGCGTGGAACGGGAAGTCGGGAAGGCATCTCCCACGAGCGCGTGCGCACTTTTCTTCCTTCCTCTGTGCGCGTGCGCTCTTTTCTTCCTTCCTCTGTCTCGCTTGCTATTGTCTTGGCATGCATATACGTACGTTAATTAAAAAAAATGCAAAGGCAATACACGGTGGGAGATGGATTTGGTGGCCGGACTGGGATCACCCAATACATGCGTGGATCTTATCACTCGTGGAATTCATCCACGGACAGCCAAACCAAGCCTAATGATGTTTAATCTAAAAAAACTAATGGTGTTTAATTAGTGCCACCTTGTTAGCGCAATGTGAGACATATTAGCTTGTAAGCGGTTGTGGCCAGCTTGGTATTGTCTCTTCGAGACATCCGATAAAATTGGAACGAAGATTAGCATGGCCCCTGCGCAAGGATGACATGCACAAATCAACTCGATTACTCCATTAGCCTTTTTATTTTTCCTTGCACTATCAAACATGGCCTTGACCTTACATTTTTTTCCTTTACCTCTTGTAATTGCTTTTCTACTAGATTATTTTCTACGGAGACACGTCATCCATAGTTGAATCATATCCTCTGTCCTCTCACACAACAAAAGTCATAGAATGTAAATGGACACGACACAATGGTGGAGCTTCTTTTATTAGATTAACAGGGTACTGGGTGCACAGCATCTATACAAATCAAAATTGACCTTTCGCCTTTTATATTTAGAGTCATGAGGCGCAAAAGAGCCTGTAGCCTAGTGGTTACAAAGTTATAGTAGCACCTTAGTGGGTTTGACTCCTGTGGGACCGAATTTTTAAGGATTTAACGACATTGTGCCTTCAGTAGTAGGCGACATTCTCGTTGACAGCGAGACGTGGAGTTTGACTCTAGTTTTAAATAAACATATCAAACATCAACTGATTTAGACATAAACATTGTTAGCTCCTGACTAGCCACAAGTAACTAACACATATAGAGGCACAATTACGCAAACATAAAAGGCACGATTAGCTTAGGACACGACTAACTTAGGGTCCATGACATGGTCAGCATGACTAATGAGGTCATAAAAATAACAGTAAGTACTTAGGGCACTAAACACATGATTAGGATAATTTGACCTCCAATTAACATAAACTAAAGCACAATCTAGAAATTAGTGGTTCATGAACTAGATTAATGCTCTCGTTGCTACGATAGTAGAAACCAAATGCACTAAACCATATGATCCCTAGTTTAATGACATGAACACTAAATTAATGTAATGCAAATTAGAATCGCTACAATAACTTGAAGCTAGGTAGTCAACGACTTGTGAAGTATAGATCCACGATGAGTTAAGTTGATGTCAGTCCCATATCAACGAGGAAGAAGTGGTGGCACCACTTGTTATTGTTAATGAGGAAAAACAGTGGCAGTCTTTCCCATCACTTGCAGAAGTTGGTAATCCTCTGGAACCATTAGTTTCCTTAGGTGAAGTAGTACATTCGTCATATGGTAATCCTCTAGAAACAATAGTTTCCTCGCGTGAAATACATTCCTCGTATTGGCACTATATGACAAGAGGCCACAATCTTCGATCAGTTGAGTGTGCACACGATTGCGGCACCTATGAGAACTACATGCCCCTCTTGACTTAGCTAGAGCAACAACCAGGATGTTGGCCCATTTTTATCTCTTAGGTCTAGATAAGTTTTTTCCAACAGTATAATATCACCATATCTCCCGCTGTTTAGAAGATGGGATGATGCACCAATATCTGTTGGGCATGGCACGTTGTCTTATGTGTTCTCACACCTTTAGGTGCTCCCATTTCATAAAAAAAGAACATTCGAAACATGCATGAAGAATTGACAAAAAAAAAAAAAATTGAGAGATGAATAGATGGTACATATCTATGTTAATGCAAATTTGAGATAAAACAAAATCTTTCAAAAAAGATAAAAAGGTGTGAAATTAGCACTTAAATTAGAATAGCTATGCGTCAGTTTTTCATATCCTTGCCTTTGTTTTAATATTAATTTTTGCATGAACATACACTTTAGCGTGACCTATCAATTCATATTTTTAGTGAAAAAACAATTCCCGGTGCACGTTCTAAAGACTTTTCTTTGAACAACAGGAGCACAGGATATTTGGTCGCTGCATATTTGGTCTGCATATTTGGTTGGTCTATGGACGTACTGTGATGGCCGACGCAAACGGAATCCGTCTGCCTCCTGCGTGTGGATTCTCGGGACCCGGGCCCACCGGCCAGTCAAAGAGAGGTCGTCCTTCTGGACCCAGGTCCATCTAATTTTTCTTCCCTTGACTTTGGGCCAGGGAGAATATTTGCATGCTGATCAAAAAAAAAGGGAGAATATTTGCATGTTACGGAAACCGTAAACAGGGGGAGACGTCACGCGAGCGCCTTTACAAGTCCCTATCGTCACGCCACCGCCGATGCCGTTATCCACCCCGGGCTCGGCCCAAAGCAGCAAACACACCAACCACCCACCACCAGCCAGCTCGTCATCCGTGCCACTGACCCCGGGCCCCACTAGTCTCCCGCCCAATGCGAGCTCGAGCCGCACGTTCGTCCCCGTCCAACGCCGCCGCAGACGATCCGGGCTCGGCGAACTGTCCACGCCTTGCGACTCCTCTGACGCGCGGGTCCCGCTGCCGCCCTGGGTCCACGTCGCCATCCCGGGTTACTTATTCCACCCGGACCCGGCAACCACCCGCCGTCGTGATATCACGATGACATGTGGGTCCATAGAGTCCCGGCCCCGCACGTCATCGTCAAAAGCCGTCTGCGCGGCTGGCTCTCGTGCATGTATTCATTAAATATCCACTAGCAGCCGGCAGGCAACCTCATCGTCAAAACCTCGCTCGCTCGCACACCACACGCGAAATTTAATTAATTTATTTATTATTCTTCATTAACTACTCCGTACCATCGGCATTGCCGTTACGCCGGCGATGGGATCCGAGGGAGGAGATCACGGGCCCGCTGCTGGCGTCCGTCGGCGACGCCGCGGAGGCGGCGGAGGCGGTGCCGCCGTGGCGGGAGCAGGTGACGGCGCGGGGGCTGGCGGTGAGCGCGGTGCTCGGGGTGCTCTTCTGCCTCATCACGCACAAGCTCAACCTCACCGTGGGCATCATCCCGTCGCTCAACGTCGCCGCGGGGCTGCTCGGCTACTTCCTGGTGCGCACGTGGACGGCGGCGCTGGAGAGGCTCGGCGTCGTGTCCAGGCCCTTCACCAAGCAGGAGAACACCGTCATCCAGACGTGCGTCGTCGCCTGCTACGGCCTCGCCTTCAGCGGTACGTTGTGGTTGTTGTTGTGAGTTTGTGACTGTGTGTGCGGCGGATGGATGGATAGGAGGAGCTTGCTTGTTGCTACTATCGCGTAGGTAGTAGGTGCTCCTGGCTGCGTTCTGTTCCAATTTTGGCTGGCCCTCACGGGGTCTCCATGTTTCCCATAGTTATGAGGTTACTTTACTTCGTTGTTATGTGGATCGGAATTAAATTTTTCATCGGTCGTTGAATTGCTGTAATTTATCTAAGCCAGATTGCTGTTGATAATTTACGCCTGGAGTCTAGCTAATGATTTACGCCTGATGAAGTAGAGCTTAGTTGGATTTCCTGTAAGCCTTTGTGGCTTTGACCCATGATGTTATTTCGACCTTCGTCGTTTTGAGTTCAGTTTAGTTTAGTCCAGAGTTCAATTGTTCAAACGTTTGTATCAGATGGTATATATAAAAAATGCTGTTATTTAGTAGTGGTTTCAGGATTCCGTGTGTCAGTCGATGCGCAATAAAATTCGACAAGGATTTAATTTTGTTTCACATTTATTGTCTCAAACTAGTTTTTGTTAGGGTGATGCACTGATGCTGTGATTACCTATATATGGTTGATAACTTGATATTACACTCTGATCGGGGAAATTTTGCTGCATTAATATCACAATTGCTGTTTCGTTCAGAGCGTTGGTCACTGTAAATACTTCCTTTCTTTTGCTTGGTCCCAATAAATACTTTCCTCCTTTTGCTTTGAATGGTATATTCTTGTTACCAATGACTAATCTTGTGGTTGCAGGAGGGTTTGGAAGTTATATGCTGTCAATGAATCAGAGAACCTATGAGCTTATTGGGCCAGACTATCCTGGTAACAGGGCCGTGGATGTCAAGAATCCTTCACTGGGCTGGATGATTGGGTTCATGTTTGTTGTCAGCTTCCTTGGGCTATTTAGTCTTGTTGCACTACGCAAGGTACTCATTCAGCACACCGACCGAACCCATGCATCATTCTTGATGGAGTTGATCAGTTTGCATGACTCTACTGAGCTGTGTTCTGTTTTGTTGTTTATTAGGTTATGGTAATTGATTACAAGCTGACGTATCCCAGTGGGACAGCCACAGCAATGTTGATAAATAGTTTCCACACGACCACTGGAGCTGAACTTGCAGAGTAAGACTTCACTCTGCATTCAGCTGTGTGCCTTAATTTGTATACTCATTTGTTTGATTCGCAGTTTTGCATGCAATGATTGTACATGATTTCTTGTAGACTTTTTCGATCCTTAAGATCCCTTATCTTACCTGCACACCATATATGTCGCATTAAATTGAAAGGAGCCCAATGATGGTTTCGTTATTTCTAACCTCTATTGATGAAACACGTGTATTGCATGTTCTTGATTGTATACATGATTTATGCATGACAATGGTGTGACAAGGTCAACAGATAACTTCACATAATAATGAAAAGAAATTGTAGAGGTTTCTGTGGTCCTTTCAATGTTTATACCAGGTCCGCCAAGTGTCAACACACCTCCTATTGCTCCACCTAATTTTTGTTGGATCTCTCAGCCACTAATGAATCATCTTCCGATTTCAATGTTATAGTGTTTTTTCTGACTTTATACCATTCTGTACTTGTAGTTGTAAGTCATCAATGGCTGCCAGATTACTCAAGACTCAAATGAGCTCAGATACCTTTAACATCCAACAATGAAAATGAAAATAACAATAGTTATGCAAAATAGAAAAGGTAGAAGCCACTCAGAAATGGTCCCTTGTCCCCTTTGGGACAATGCTCGCTTTCGCTCATTCTTCCCAAGCCAAACCTAGACCACCCACTTCCACTCTCACATGTAGATGTAGTCAGAGATGGAGAATTTCTTGGAAAAGATGTGCTCAAATGTTTGAATTACATTTGCAGCAAGGATCCTAATTTCAGAAAATAATCCATCTAGAATCAGAAAGAGTAGCATTATTTATGCATGGACAAGGTTTCCAAGCACAATTTTGTTCATTTGTTTTTCTGTTTAATTTGTATGGTAACCTAACAAACAGTACCTAAAGTTGCTCATATACATTTCATATAACCAATGTAGACACCTATGTAGACGTGGAGGTCAAAATGGATATTTGAACCGACTTAGAGTTGAACAAACTGGTTTCTTTTCTTACTGATTTTTTTTTTGGTGGTCCTAACTTTCTTTTATGGTTGCAGCAAGCAAGTCAAGTGTCTTGGGAAGTACTTGAGCATTAGTTTTATCTGGAACTGCTTTAAATGGTTCTTCAGCGGTGTTGGAGATTCTTGTGGTTTCGATAATTTCCCTTCTTTGGGACTTGCAGCATTCAAGAATACGTAAGTTTGCTATGACTGTTTTCATAAGGCTTGTTTGAATACCCATTCCAGCATTCCACATGTGGATTTGAGGGGAATAGGGATTTAGTACCCCCCTCTTCTTCTCCCCACCCAGCAGTTCCTTCCAATCCACAAGGGGAATGGTTTATCTAAACTAGCCCTTAGAGTTTACAGTTGAAGGGTTGACTTCTATATCTGATTTACTGTCATGAACGTACACGTCCTTTAAGTTGGGATATCATTGCTATGTTCTCCTAAAAAACTGACTTTTCCACTTTATGTAGGTTTTATTTTGATTTCAGCCCAACCTATATTGGATGCGGTCTTATTTGTCCACATATTGTTAATTGTTCTACACTTCTTGGTGCCATCATATCATGGGGTTTTCTTTGGCCATACATATCCACAAAAGCTGGGGACTGGTATCCAGATAACCTTGGAAGCAGTGACTTCAAAGGACTCTATGGATACAAGGTACGGCGATATATTGTTACATACCATCAATAATTCTTAATTCTTTACTTCATTATGAAAGTCACTAGTAACTCTTTGTTCAATCGATCTAGAGTTAATGAATCAGAAGACATGAATAGTAAAAGCAAATGTTTTTCTCCTCACTAACCTGAAATTCTGAAATAAATTTTGGCTGTTGATGTGAACCTAGATTAGTAGTAACATTTATCATACTACCATATGTTTGGACATAGATTGGTGAGATCTGTGACTTTGGGTTCTAGACCGATAAAAGGGCATACACATTGCTGAAGGCTCCTCTGACGAAGAGAATTTCTGGGCAGCCATAAAACCTTAATAGTATTGGAAACTTTGTCCTGTACTTATTTATTTAGCGAAGGAGCATTACAACATCTAGCTCATTTGTGCCCTACAGAATTCTGACGAAGAGAATTTCTGGGCAGCCATAAAACCTTAATAGTATTGGAAACTTTGTCCTGTACTTATTTAGCGAAGGAGCATATTGGCACATTTGTGCCCTACAGATATTTTTGCTTACACGTGTCAGTCTTCAGTACTTTATTATGTTTAGCAAAAAGTTAAGGTGCATATTTTGCCTGCATTGCAGGTTTTTATATCTGTATCTGTGATACTTGGGGATGGCCTTTATAACCTCATCAAGATCATTTATGCTACTATCAAGGAGATAATGAATGCACGGGCTAAGCAAGGAAGACTGCCACTAGTACAAGTTCATGATGGTATGCTTATTTGGTTATTCCTATTTTATGCTTCCTATATTTTATACATTGATGCTGCAGAATCTTAACCTGTTACTTCTGGACAGGCGATGAAGGTTCAAAATTATCAGCTGAGGAAAAACATCTGAATGAGACATTCATAAAGGACAGTATTCCTCCCTGGTTGGCAGGATCTGGTTATATTGGCCTTGCAGCAATATCCACTGCAACCGTCCCAATGATCTTCCCACAGATTAAGTGGTACCTTGTCCTCTCAGCATATGTTGTTGCTCCCCTTCTCGCTTTCTGCAACTCGTATGGCACTGGCCTAACAGACTGGAACCTTGCGTCCACATATGGAAAGATTGGCCTCTTCATTTTTGCCTCATTGGTTGGTCAGAATGGTGGTGTGATTGCTGGCTTAGCAGCCTGCGGTGTTATGATGTCCATTGTGTCCACTGCAGCCGATCTCATGCAGGACTTCAAGACTGGTTACCTTACACTCTCTTCCCCCAGGTCCATGTTTGTGTCGCAGCTGATTGGGACTGCCCTTGGTTGCGTCATTGCTCCACTGACCTTTTGGCTTTACTGGTCGGCCTTCGACATTGGTAACCCTGACGGCGCATTCAAAGCTCCATATGCTGTAATCTTCCGTGAGATGGCAATCCTTGGTGTCGAAGGGTTCTCTGCACTGCCTCAGCACTGCCTGGCGATCTGCTCGTTTTTCTTCATAGCATCTGTAGTGATCAACCTCCTCCGGGATGTCACTCCAAAGAATGTCTCCAGATTCATCCCAATCCCGATGGCTATGGCCATTCCCTTCTACATTGGTGCATACTTTGCCATCGACATGTTTGTTGGGACAGTTATCCTTTTCGTCTGGGAGAGGGTGAACCGCAAGGAGTGTGATGACTTCTCAGGTGCAGTTGCCTCTGGCTTGATCTGTGGTGATGGGATCTGGAGTGTTCCTTCTGCGATACTGTCAATCCTTAAGATTGACCCACCAATTTGCATGTACTTCAAGCCATCCAGTTGAAATTGGAACGTGTTATCCATTATCTGGATATCACAAGAGGACCTACCTGTGTATATGTTTACTCTCCATGTAAATTGTACTAGGAAGAAAAGTTGTAGCTTAATGCAATCTGTCGATTCTTATTCTTTTTCTTTGGCCATGCTTATGATAATTCAGCTTTCATTTATCCTAGTTCTGTGAACTTGTTTAGTTGTTTAAATTTCGTGATACATAATTTACTCTTGGGTGGAACGTACGTAGGAATTTTATGTGAAAACCTTCTATGTTTTGTGGAAATATTCTTGTTGTTTCAAAATGGGTTAAGGCCCTGTGTTCAATGCATTTTGGAGAAAATCAATACAATTTTATGGAATACTTTCGGTGTTTGGAAAACTATATATGCTGTTGCCATAGTTGTAGTTTGTTTGGGTTTCTTCTACTCCACTGGACACCTCTTTGTTTTTTTTTCGCTCTATATAAATCGTAGTTTTGTATGTCTCTTGTATAACACTACTTGATAATAATGATTTTTCAAAACTGCAACATCAAGTGTTAGCTTGTTTTCTCAACCTCTTTTTTTTTTTTAATATTTTTTTTGAGGAATCTTTGTTTTCTCAACCTCTTACTAGATGGATGCTCTTTTCACAGCAGCCACTCAACCTCTTACTAGATGGATGCTCTTTTCACAGCAGCCATTGTTTTCTCAACTTATTATTATCAATTTAAGTTCTTAGCTTGTTTTCTCAACCTGTTACTAGACGGATGCTCTTTTCACAGAAGCCATTGTTTCCTCAACTTTGTATTATCAATTAGGACTCTACATAGCATCATATTGCTTCCAATGCAACAATTGCCAGTTCATGTGACAGCTCTGCTACATGGAGATTATATTGGAGATGAAAAATGAAAAGTTGAAGTTTCTAACCAAACCTTTTTCGAAAAATGAAAATCGGTACGAAGTGGACCTCTCTGTACCTGACAGATTTTTGAGATTAAAAAAGAAAAGAAAACAAAACAAAACACAGCTCATACTGCAACAAAACTCAGAATTATATTGTGTATATATATGCAACCTTGTTTCTTTTGGTGAAAATCAAATTAACGTACAGATAATATTCTGAGAAGAAGCTAGCTAGCGTAAGGCGTGTGATTCCATCCTCCATGACTATAAACTACCATAAGGTGGGTACACCATTTAAACTATATATTACCAAAAAGGTATACGTGGAGAGCTTTCTCCTATAGAGAGCATATATGAATACTATAAATAAATAAGTCGGTTTCTTAATGGGTTGACAAGGTGCTAGGTTTTACAATAAGAAGTAACAATGGTAGGTGGGATCATTGGATCAAAGATGGAGAATCAAGATCGAACCGTCGGAAAGAATACTGGCGAGTAAGAATATAGATACTATAAATAAATAAGTCGGTTTATTAATGGGTCGACAAGGTGGTAGGGTTTATATAAGAATCAACAATGGTAGGTGGGATCAAAGGTGGAGAATCAATGATGTGACATATAGATCCAATGGTCGGAAAAAATACTGGCGAGTAAGAATGAACTCATCCACCGATGCAGGCTGCACAACAGACTCAAAGTGCTTCAACACAATAGGATAGTGGTCTTTGTCAAAGCGCTCTATGACTAACTAATCTGACACCCGTGTCATCACTCGAAACTTATTTTATCTACATGTCATTCCGTCTACTATAGCTGATAACAATTTGACACTGTTAGCAGCCATAGTAGACAAAATAGCGTGGACGATAAATAAGTCTCGAGCGATGGCACAAGTGAGTGCTTCAACTATTTAGTGGCGTGTATGAAATAACATACTTTTATAATGGCACACATGGAAAAGTTTCAACTTTAATTGGATACCTTGCGTGTCAAGAGAGATTATTAGTGACAAATGATAATGGACCGCTGAGGCGGACACCTTTCATATAAAAGAAATTGCTAGTGGCAAATGAGAGTAGATTGCTAAGGTGGACGTCTTGCATTTTAAAGAATTAGCTAGTGGGGTTTTGTTTTATAAGAATGATAGATGATAGATTATATATTAAGATATAGATTTCATTGAAAATACTGAAACTCAAAATGAACCAAAGGGACTAAGCAACAAGTTAGTGTCCAAGATACATAATCGCATTTTAATGTTTAAAGCTAGCATGTTGTCAAAAAAAATGTTGAAAGCTAGCAGTAGCAGGGCAATTGAAACTCTCGAGCAATGAGGGCACATAACTTCTTCAAATATACAAGCGGTTATGTAGTCTATTTATTTTGCTTGATCTATGCTCTGGGGCTCAAGTGTTGAGTGACCGCTGCCGGCGAGCTGGCGTTAGACGTCCCCGTCGCCGTCGCACGGCTCGTCGTCGAAGTGCACGGCATGGTAGCAGAAGACCCGACAGAGGTGGTGGTGTCGCTGAAAAGCATGGCGGAGGCACCGAACGGCTGCAGGTACACAGCGACCGGCATCTTGGGCGGCAGCAGCGGCATCCTGAACTTCCTCGACCGCAGTGCCTCGGCAGCCTGCCGGATCCCCGGTCGCATCTTTGGGTCCGGGTGCGCGCACCAGAGGCCGACGGCGACCACCCGCTCCATCTCCCAGTGGTCGAAGGCTCCACCAAGCCGCTCGTCGGCGGCGTCCAGAGTGGCGCCTCGGCCGTGCATGTCCCAAGCCCACTCCACCAGCCGGAACACTTGTCCGTCCTTCCCGTCACCCACGCTATGCGGCGGCGGCGCCATCGGCCGGCGCCCGCAGGCGACCTCAAGCAACACGATGCCGAAGCTGTACACGTCGGACTCGGGGGAGGCCTTGCCGGTGATGACGCACTCCGGGTCCAGGTACCCCGGCGTGCCAGCGACGGCCGTCATGGTCTGCAGGCTCATGCCGTGGTCGATGAGACGCGCCAGGCCGAAGTCGCCGAGCTTGGCGTTGAAGGACTCGTCCAGCATGATGTTGCTCGGCTTGATGTCGCCGTGGACGACGCACTGGTCCCACTCTTGGTGGAGGTACAACACGGCGGAAGACAGTCCAAGAACTATCTGGTATCTGAAAATTCAAAACCGAGGTAAAATTTTGTTACAATTTGATGCTTGATTCGATGAAAGGAAGTACGTCGACGGATTTCAAAAAAGAAAAAGTACTTCAAGACTCATGGCTAGAGCTCTAAGTTTTGCCGGATAGTACAAAGCTTCATTAATCTACGGGGTGTAACCATGATAGAAAAACCCATGAATGCTCTGTTCAAAGTTCATGGGTTATTGTCTAACCCATGAATCCAAGCTGGCCTCTCCATTTACTAAAGTTTAGATGGATAATTCTTTGAAAATGCTTACATGGTGCAATATATGGTGTTTAGCTTTAATTTCTTTATATTTAATAAATTGCTGGCCTGGTGGCTAATATAAATGTAAACATATTGCATTTTTTTTATAATGACAGTGGTGTAGAAGTATTATTTTTGATATTTGTATTGGTACATTGCTTTTTGTTTTGCCTGATTGATGTGATAATTTATAGGACTTGAGATTTATTGCTGATTTTTTTATTTGGGAGACTATTAAGATAAAAGGTTGTTGGATTATGTTTTCGTAATTATTGTCGTTTCCAACTTTTATAGTGGAATGTTCTCTAGAGTCATGACTTGAAGGCTTTCTATCGATATCTAGAAGGTGGACCAAAACTTAGCCACGAATGGTTTTGACTTGAAAGAGGCACCTCATGCCCTGTGGGTTGCATCTTTACAACCCCATCTCAAAGTCACTTATGACAAAGACCCCTTTTAAAATGCAAATTTTTTTCTGCTACTGCATTTTTCCTATGAAAAATAAATTGATTCTTTTGAAAGTCCTATACAATTTCGGTGAAATTCTTAAGTTTCAAAGAGTTCTAAGTGGGAAGCGGTTGATACATCCTTTTTTTCCATTTAGTGTATATTGTAATGCATATTTGAGACTCAAATCGTTTCAAATAAAAAAGGTTTGAACTAAAAAGTTTTAGATCTCTTCAAATACAACAACTTTGGTTCAGGTCATTTCTCTATCCAAAGCTATTTGAAAAAGATTAAAAATATATTATTTTTGAAATTATTAGTTTTAGGGCTCTAAATCATTTAAAAAGAAAAACATTGTCAACAACAAGGCCGCATGTCTCTTCAAATATGACTTTAGTCGTTTTTCCATCAAGGTTTCTTTGAATTTTTAAAACATGAATTTCAAAAATATGAAAACCAGAGTTTTCATGCACTAAATTATTTCAAATAAAAAATAATTAACTACAAATTACATATCCTTCGAGTATTACAACTTTGGTTTACATTTTTTCTGCATCTGAGATCATTTAAAAATTACAAATATTTTAATTTCAAATTATGATGACTTATAAAACATATTTTTGGGGGCTTAAATGATTTCAAATGGTAGTCGCCAACTAGGTCTTCTTCCAACTTGATTTGAAAATTATAATTTCTATTGTTTAAAAGGCAAATAGCTGTAAAATCTCTTCAAGAACTATAACTTTTATACATAGTTTGTCTTCTTCAAGTCCAACTTGATTTGAGAAAATTATAATTTCTATTGTATTAAACCTATTTTTAGAGGCATACCAAATTGCTAAACGCCTCTAGCAATCCATTTATAGAGACGTTGAAATTCTCAATGACCGCTAAAAACGCCTTCATTTCTAGATGTGGCTAGCGCATAGTCACCTCATTTTTAAAAACCATTGGTGTTTTCAGCCACCTTTAAAAATATAGAGCATTTCTATATGTGTTGGAAAACCGTACGGCGTTTCTAAAATCCAATTTCTAGAGGCAGTCCTTGGCTAAGAAATCATTTACAACAAAGATAGAATTTGATAGAGATTTTGGAAAGAACGGCCTCTAAGAAAAGAACACCTCTCTAAAAATAATTCATGTAGCAGTGTGAGCTAAGTTTCAAATATTATTATACCTTCTAAACCACTGAGTGCTGAAAAATAAATGGAGAAACAGTCTTAAAACAATAATAAAAAAAAGATGCCAAACCGGTAAAACTCAAGGGGTATTCGTGTCTACGAACGTAGCTATCTGATTTGACTTCAATTTTCCTCTTGGTTGAATTGCTGGCTTTTCCACGTGGACATATGTGCATTTTTCTGCTTTTTTGGGCAGTACCGCGCGCGGGAGGCTTCATCTGCCAATTTTCTTGCCGATTCTAATCAGTGTAAGAAATAAAATATAGGTGCTGACAAACTGATGGCTACGTGGACTTGTGTAGTCTGCATCATCGGCCAAGTTTTAGACTTGTGTAGTCGCCCCATGGGAGTGAGAAAAGTATGGTAGTAGATCGAGCATAAGGACAAGGTAATCAAGAATGCGACCATAAGATAGCAACATGCGCATACCTCGTCGGCCATGTCAGTGTCACCTCAGTGCTGTAGAGGTGGCCATCGAGGCTGCCATTGCTGACCAGTTCGTAGACCAGCAGGAGCCGCCTCCGGCCATGGCACCAGCCGATGAGCTGCACCAGGTTCCGATGCCTCAGCCGGCTGATGACGGTGACCTCGGACCGATACTCCTTTCTTCCCTCCATGGACGCCCCCCGAGAGAACACCTTGATGGCGACATCGAGGCCGGACTCCTTGAGGTGGCCGCGGTACACCGACCCCGACCCGCCCTGCCCCAGCTTCCCCTCCGCCGCGAAGTCCTTCGTCGCCTCCGCGAGTTGGGCGTACGGGATGGGTCGGGGCCCCGTGCTGGACTCGAAGTCGCTGACGTCGAGGGAATCGTCGCCGTCCGTGGTTAGCTTCTCTTCGTCGTATGGTTGCCTGCCCCTTCTCCTTGAGCGCCGAACTAGTAGCACCGCCAGGGCGGCGACGAGTAGGAGAAGCAGCAACCCGGCGGCGGCCGCTCCGGCGCTGAGTTGCAGGGTGGTCTTCTTGGTGGACGATGTCACATGGATGGACGAGCTGCTGTTCTTGGTTGCCAACGTCGAGAGGAAGGAGAACGAGAGCACCGTGTGGTTTGCAGCGTACTCGTCGCCTGTCGCCGCCGAGAAGCCAACTGCGACTTTATCCGGCAGCAAGCTTCTCAAGTCCACGGTGGCTACGGAAGTGTAAGTGGCGCTTCCGACCATCAGGGTCACGTCAAGACTGCGCGTGCGGTTGTCGTAGACGACCGTCGCGGACACCACGCCGGCGTCGACGAGGCTGCCGTCTGGCAACACCGTGTAGTCGCCGTGGGAATCCACGTTGTTGATGTCGATGCCGATGTGCTGGCTGCTCGGGTCCCAGACGTCCTTGTGGATATCGAACTCCACGGCGACGAACCTCGAGTCGCCGGACGCGTTGAACCTGGAGTAGTTAGGCACCTCGCTCTCGTCGAAGAGGCCGAGGCAGCCGTCGTAGGACTCCTGCGGCAGGTCCGGCGTGTACGGCGCGAGGAAGAACGTCATGCCGTGGCCGGCGCTTGCAGCGCCCTTGCCAGGCACTGACTGGATGCTGAAGCTGAAGTTGGTGGTGAAGCTGGCAGCCTCGCCGGTGGTGCCGTCCCAGAGCTGCACAGGCTGCTTGTGCCACGCCCGGCCCCTGGCACGCGCTGCGAACTCGTCGCCGAGCAGCTCGATCCTGCCATCGACTACCTGTGCGTCGTCCTCCGGCCTGAAGTCATCGGGGTTCAAGAAGTTGGAGCTGAAGGAGAGAGAATTGGCATGATAAGGGACATGCAGTGAGAGGGCCAAGCAGAAGCAGAAGAATACAAGCTGCTGCTGACGAGCTCTGCTGCCTGAGCATGAGCATAAGTTTCGTGCAGCCATGGAAGTTATTTGGGTGTGCTCGTCCAATTCGATGATTGGACTGTCACAACTCACAACAATCGCATACTCTCAGTTGTGTGTGTGAGATAAGTCGACCATCATGCCTCATCAATAGTAGTCAAATTCAGAACTGAAGGTTATCAAGTGGGTCCCATGCTCCGGGACGGTCCACACAAGTGGCTAGCTAGTCAGATTTTTGTGAGCAATGTTGTGGACTAAAAGTCTATTATCCATAATGTTTCTTTTGCGTAGTTTTTTAAATAAATCTTATAAAACTCTTTGAATAATCATAATCATCTGGCATTTGAGTTGGTAAACCCTAATGAACATTATCAATAACAACAGTTAAAGCTATTATCCACTCGACACTTTGCTTGAAGAGAGAAATTATCTAGTGGAGTTTAACTTAAGAGTTATAATTATCTTCTTGTTGTAAAAAAAAAGTTTCGGTGTCTGCGCCATAGCTATCTAATTTGACTTTTATTTTCTGCAGGTTGAGATGCGCATTTTTCTGGGGATGTGCACGTTTCTATTTTCTGTGTGGGGCCGTGGGAGGCTTCATCTGCCAATTTTCATGGCAGAGTCTAACCAGCATTTGATTGTCAACGATCCTCAGAGTAAAAATTTATAGGTGCTGACGGCTGACTAAACAAATGTGCTATAGTGGGAGAAAAGTAGCTGCAAGGACAAAGTTAATAAAGAACTAGATGATACCCCACGAGTTGTTGGAGGGATTTTGTAGCATTTGCACATGATCATAGATAGAGTAAAAAATCCTTTGTTTCTTCCAGATTTTAGCTAAAAGTATTAACGGAAAACAATGATCTATCTTTAGTAAAACCTAACAAAATACGTATCAATCAAATCCGTATCTCGATAAAGAAAATATACATATATCATATTCTGCTTATGTAACAGATATCAGTTGGTGAACCACCAGAAGTTATGGTTTCAAAAATATCTTCCATCTCCGGTAAGGGAAAACCCTTCCGCTACTCTTAAAAAAATGGAGAAAAAGAATTAGCTGCAATATTCTCATAAAGTCAGGCGGTCAGCCCATCACGTACGCGTAGATGGCGTCTCTCATCCACTCATTTGTCTTCCCCTTCTGGTATCCTTCTGAGTTCAGACTCCAGCGCGGAACGACCCTTCCACATGGTGCTCCAAATCACATCTCCGTGTCCCTCCCGTGGCCCGGCACAAGTCAAGATTACTCCGTTGAGATCAGACTATTGGTGAATGGTTGCCGAGGCTCGGGACACCGCCAGCGACCGGCGGGCGCGATGAGCAAGCCTGAGCAAGCCGTCGCGGTGAAGCTCTACAGGCACCGGGCCGGCGAACAGGCAAGGCACAACAGGCACCATGCTCGTGAACGGGCGTGGCACAGCACAACACAGAGGTGGTGTGGCGCTGCCGAGCGGGGCAGGACATGGCCTCGGTGGAAGTTATTTAAACGCGGCTGCAGCGTCCCATTGATAAATCCTTAACTTTAGGTCTTTTTTAGTTTATTAGGGATTTTCGAGTTGATTCATTCCACCGTGAAATCCCCTGCATGGGTATCTAGGAAATAGTTACTTCCAAGTGAATCTTCCCTAGATACCTAAAATCTATTTTATTATGATCCATTTCGCAAAAACATAGATTGTACCAAAGATGCAAAATTGCTTTCTTTTTTCTTTTTATTCTAATTCAAAGAAGAAGAAGAAGAAGAAAAATTGCAATGATTTAAAGCGAGAATTTGTTCTTAGGTAAATCAATTGGGAGATGCTTCTCTAGAGTGTCCCAAATCAGTTTTCCATCTTCCATACGAAAACTATTAATTCCCATAAGATCTTCTTCACGACCTTTCATTTTCTTTTGCATGCGTGGCAGCAACCTTTCATTTTTCTTCTGCATGCGTGCATTTACGGTGGGAGTTTTTATGCATTAATTTGTTGTGATCAAAGAATTGGTTAACCGTGTGGGTTTGGGTGACGTGGCTTAAGAAGAAGGCAGAAAAATAAGCTAATGGTCATAGAAGATACGCACACCATAAGAACCATGCTAATGTAAAGCAAAAGTGGCAATGGAAGAGATTTATGAAAGCATATGTGATACTCCCCTGTTCAAAAAAACACACAATTATGAAATTTATGCCAGTCCAATAATCTCAACTCGACCAAATTTTTCAGTAAAAAATATATTAGCATTTATGTCTTTAAATAAATTTGTTATGAAAATGCATTAATCTAATAATATTTATTTTATATTATAAATGTTAGTACTTTTTCGTATAAATTTGGTCAAAGTTCAAATCGTTTGACTTTTCAAAACACGAAAATTGCTTATTTTTTTTGAGACGGAGGTAGTACAAGATTAGCTCCAAAAACTATGTGATTGCTATGTTGGACTGTTTATTGTTGTTCTACTATGATTACTATGGTTATTATCTACTTTCTGCTACTCTAAGGGATGAGAGGAGTACCAGCAGTGTGACAATACTCTGGAATCTACCATTTGAAACCTTCCTTGGTCAGAGGAGAGGGATGTATGGACATAGGTTCGAAGTAGCAATTCTTATTCTTCCTCAAAAGCCTATAAACATTTCATGGGACAGAATTGGGTTCATCCAGTCTTCAAATGGTTATGGAGATCTTCTTGCTAGTATAAGCATAAGGTTTTTCTCTGGCTTCTTTGGCCAAGACAGGCTTTGCACTAGAAATATCTTGAGGAAAAACATGCAACTTCAATCCTATGAATGTGTTCTCTGCGACGGGTCTTGTGAGGAAATGGTGGTGCATCTGTTCTTACATTATCAGTTTGCCAAGGCTTTGCTGGAACCTCACAGGGGGTGTTTAGATTCCAAGTTCAGAAGACTGTTTGCAGATTCTAGAAAGTCTCAAATTTCAGCTCAGCACACCATCATGGAGATTATTGTTTTGATGTGCTGGAGCATTTGGTCTGTCCGAAACAACCTCATCTTTAGAGGTGAAGCAACTTCATTGGAAAGATGCAAGCATCCCTTCAAAGATGTCTTTGGCCTAGCTTATTCTTCGGGCGAAGAAGCATCCCTTTGACGTTTCATGGCTAGAGCAGTTTTTGTGATCTGCCTCATTTTCTTTCTCCCTTTTTTATTCTTCTTGTCTGTACTTTGTGTTCGTGTTCTAATATATTTCAATAGGGATCGGCCTCTGATCTCCCCTGATACCTGTTTGGAGTTTGGGGGCATATATATATTTCAATGGCCAAATTTGTTCCCTACTCTCAAAGGGGATTTCGATTTGTGCTGATTTGCTAGAGATTAAATAGTGAGATGAATGCAATGGTAAATAACCAATTAATAGGCAAGTTGTCTTAAGCAATAAGAATTTGATGAAGCTTATTAAAAATAAAATAGAGAATAATATCAGGAGATGGACTCATGTTTCTAAAGGAAAACGACCAATTTATATAGGAGGATCACGACTGATGGAAAGATTCATCTGTCCAATAAATAAAAACCAATCTTCTATATTTTTTCCCTCTCTGCTACTTTCCAATCTAATTTGCTTGTGTTTTCTCTGTTTCCACTTCTGACGGCCGGAGGTCCAGAGAATAAACGAAGCTCTAGAGTGGATTTGTGGGTAGGGCAGCCCAGAGCTGTCACACACCTCAATACCTCATAAGCCTCCCACCCAGCGTGTGTGGCTTTGGGTTTAAAGCTCCACAAGCCTCCTCTAACGATATGCCTTGCATATCAGGCTCATCACTATAGATACCAGGTGAAATGTTGGTCTGTGAACACGGAACACACTCTAAGGTGACGGTCGATCTAAAAGCCGATCAGACTTATCTTTGGCCTATGTTTTTACCAGTTCAGTGATCTAATTAGCGTCAATATGCTCTTTATTTCAATGTAGAATTTGTATAGGTGGGTCGTCGCTCACAGTTACACGCAGAAGCAGAACCCACACATTCAGAAGCGACCCCTCTGCTCTGTTTGGCTGCATGTCATGTTGCTTTTAAAGTCGGAGGGCAGCTGTCCTTGACGCACGCTAACACGTCCCTGTACTCTCTGTGCATAGTGAAGCTATCGTACACCTTGCCGTCGCTGGACCGCTTGTACTCGTAGAGAAGGGACGAGTAGTTGAACGCCGTGAGCTTGACGAAGCCGTAGTCCATCTCCCTGTAGAGGCTCCACTCCGGGACCTCGATGGTGAAGTTGCTCAGGTGGCTGCCGCCGTTCCCAACGACGACGTGGATGGTGCCGTTCATGGTGCCAGAGTAGTGGGACTTCTCTGAGCTCATGCATTGTTCCTGCACAGCAGAAGTTCCGTGAATTTGGAACAGGATGCATGGAGTAATAAACTTTGGAACTTGGAAGAAAGGGGCAGCACAGCAGCAGCAGAGGTACCTCATAGACAGGGCATGTCCTCTCGTAGTTGTGGACATGGCCGTAGAACGCCAAGTCCACCCTATACTTCTGCCAGAGTTTCTGGAGGCTTTGCCGGGACATTGGCTCAGCGAACAATCCGTCTACGCCGTAGAAGTAACCGGACGAGTACCCAAGAACGCGATGGGCGATGAATATCAGCCACGGCTGTTTCTTCCTGTCGACCGTGGCGAGGCAGTTCTCGATGAACTTGTACTGCTCCGTGCCTTCCCGCCAGTCGTGCTCGCTGTCGGCAACGCAGAACCGGAACATGCCATAATCTGTTGAGTACCTATTGGTTTCGTGTCCGGTGAAGTGTCAGTGTTGATGATCCAGCAATGATCATTTATAAATGATACATGATAAATTGAGTTGCACTGCATACCAGTAGTTTGCTCTGTTTTCTGTTGGTGTATAGTACATGGTCTCAGCTAACACACCACACTCCCCTCCAGAGTCTGTTCCATTGAAGTATGACCCACTGTTGGGCCAATCTCGTTCATGATTCCCACTGGATCAGGCAAAGCAAGCTGGTATCAGTCACTGGAGATTTCTGATAGACTTCTAAAGCGACTAGCAGTGAGTGCATTCAATTCCAGGGAAAGAAACATAAGAACTAAAAAATATTATAAACCTCGCAATCATGTAAGGGACTCGTGAAGTGATCTCTTCCACTTGTTGTGTGAACTGATCCCATTGCGAAATGTACCCATTGGCATAGCTAATATCGCCAATGTGGAACATTATGTCTATGTTGTCAAGGTCCTTGATTAGTGTATCAGTAGTGTTAAGTGACCCAGGCTGGTAGTTGGCGTATTCGTTGCTTCCATCCCTCTCAGCCTACCATATTGAAGTATGATAAAACAGCGATAAACCAATAAGGACTATGCACTTACAATCATGTAATAGTCATATGTTACCTTTCCCATATCTCCGAAAATAACAACACGCTGCAGTGACTTCTGACCAGGATAAGGAGGTGCTTTGAAGGAAGAGAATTTGCCCCAAACCACATTTCCATCTGGCAGCATGTGCCCAATTTTGTAGTAGTACCTGGCCACGGAACAAATACAAGTACTCAGGAAACTAGTGTTCGAAACTGAGAAAACTTTCACCAGGAAGCAAGAATTTACTCTTTATTTGGCCATAAGTCTGTAAGGAAAGCTGTGTGTATGAAACCAGGATCTCTCCAACCAACAGAACGAGCAGGATCTCCTGCACAAGTACAGTTAGAGACTTCAGGTAACAAACTGAAACTAACATTGTTCCCCAGTAAAACATTGTCTGCATCCTGCAGTTTCTTGCCATGGATATCAGGTAAATAGCTTTAGGCTTGCTGAATACAGTAGAATGGACTAAAACTAAATTGGGACAACAGACTATCAAAATTTTTGTTCATATAAGCCATACCGCAGATGCTATCACGATCAAAAGTGACGGTGCCAGCTGCAGTGCGTACCGCGGGGCTCCATTTTATTCCCCATTCGACAAAGGGATATGCCTCATTGATATCATAGCCACTTGTCCATGTTACAGTCATCTAGTCAAAATACAGAAGAGAAATTTGAGAGCGTTTGTGGTTGCAATTGGACCTTCTAAGCTAGATTCGCCAGCTTCAGGCATAGAGGAGACAGGAGAGAACAACCAACCTCGTTCCAGGATTTTCCTTGGGCTAGGCGTGGATAAACTGGAGCCTTTGGGTTTGCAAAAGCAATAGCATTTGATACTGCAATAAGTTTTGGCTGTGAAAGAGAAATAGATGAAGTCAGGGTCATTGCTTTCGATCGAATGATCGAAAATGGAGAAAATAACACTGTAGTGCTTTATGCAGTAACTGACATTCGAGAGTCCACCAGTGAACAATGCAAATGAAAAGTCTTGCCGCTGGTTGATCAGCTGAAACTTCAATGCCCCTTTCCCAGACTTGCCATAATCTGATGAATAGTTTGCAAATTGATACTGAAAGGAGCATATAAGAAGATTTAAGTCCTATATTCATCACAAGAATGTGAAGATACTCATTTATTTGTTTCATCTAACCTTTATTGGTGCTGAGCATATCACAGGACCTGGGCCAGATCCGTGAGAACCAGGGCATGTGGATGCACTGCAAGAAAGTGAAGATACCTATTAGATCATGGTTGCCACGATACAAAAATCGCACTATAAAATTGAATACCCTGTCTACTTTCAACTTGGATTGAGATGATGTAAACAAGCATATACTTGAAGTTTGAAGGAGAAAATACGCCGATCCAATCATCATCACTTGGATGGGGAATAACAAAATCAACGTTCACCCATGCAGTATCTTCGCCCTGTGAAAATAACGCTGTCATATTTGTTCTCTTGCAATAAAGGGCTGACAGGAGTAGTATTTCAGAGATACAAGGTATTTTCCAAAATTATGCACCTTGAAATGTTTCTCCATCTAATTCTAGGTGTGCGTGGTTCGATAAAAATATGAAATATCCAACATTTATTATAATGAATCTATTTAAAACTTCCTCTCCATAACTAGCTTAGCGACCAGTTATTTAATTAATTTTAATATTACTAATGATAATGATGTATTAAAACTGAAGTACATCTATAAATAAATTTGATTATTAGACAGTGTTATCTATGATACATAAAGAATAAAATAATTTTAGTATTATAACTTAGTTTATACAATATGTTTGTTGTCTTAAATTATTTAATTCTTTATATTATTTATTTACTAATATATAATTTATAATTTCATGATAAGTTTTATATAAATAGTGATTAATCAGTATATTTAGTTATTAAATATTTATGATAACTATACTATTTTTATGATCTATCCTTGTGTATGTTATGTAACCATACTTTAATCTTTATTTGCATAATAATTTTGTAATTTTAAAACATTGTAGAGCAAAATAGATACTTGTTGGCTAACACTCTTATTAGAATTATTCAATTGACCGAAACATTGTAGAGCAAAATGGCTACTTGTTGACTAACACTCTTATTAGAATTATTCAATTGACCAATCATTTTATTAAATATTATCCGTTATAATTTAGTTTACTTTGGTATTTGAGAGTACTAGAAGCGTACATTGATTTTATTTTACTTTAGTCATCGACGAGCTTAGTAGTAAGATTCTATTATATCCGTTGAACTTAACAAAATCCAAATGCACTTTGAGTGGAAGAATAATAAGAATATTTTGTTTTTGTGTGTGTTGTCTCGTGTGAATATGCATTATCTAATAATATGATCAAATCTGGCATACTGGCTAATGCATCATTAGAGTTGTTTTAAGCACTAGTATGTAAAAGCCTGCACAAGAGCCTATGCAAAGAAACAAACAAACAAATACGAGCAAACTACACTACATAATCCTAAGATTACTACACTACATAATCCTAGACGCACGTTAATGCAGGCAACCGATCTGACCCATAAGAGCCCTTTCCAGACCGAGTTCTTTATTGACTTAAGTAGTTCAGCAGATAATTGAGGAGCTGCACTAAACACTCTCACAAAAGGATGAATGGTTCTGGCTACCTAAACACGAGGCTAGAACAATTTTTACGTATGGAGATGGATCGAGCCATGAAAAATAGCTTCGGCCGCAGGTCTCCATCTCCGAGTACGAAGCGCTCATGAAGAAACTGTGCTAATCATGTGATTCCAGATATGTTCCTCCATTGTTATCGGAAGTGGATGAGTCATTATCAAGCGCCGCGGAAGCTTCCATGTGAGCACAGCCAGGACGAACAAAGACAAACACGATGCGGGACTTGCAATTATGCAGAACAACTTTGGTCCACGCTATCTTTCCTTGATTGGGATACTGGATGCCCATGGGCCCACCATTGATTTTTGACGTCATCATATGGACTCCGTTTCCTGAATTCGCACACGTTTTAAGTGATTAAGTTTTCCAAGAAAAACAGATGCCCCCGGTTCCATTTCATCAACCGACTCTGCCAAGCCAGACTCTGCCAAGCACGAACTGATCACAGATCATTTTGTAGCACTATTTAGTGGGACGCTACCCACTAGAGTTTAAATCCTGATACTCGCACTTTTTAGATTTTTTTAGAATTTATCGGTGTTATGCGTTAAGTGGTAAGCAACGTTTCCGTCGACAACGAGGCGCCAGTGGTGACTTCACGAATCTTCAGTTCTGCCAGCCCAGTCCTTCGGAGATGCTCATAGGGGTAGGGTTTGCGTACATATGTTCATAGGGGTGAGTGTGCGTGCGTGTTGGGCGTCTGCGTTCAGTGGCGAATCTAGCAAAATGGGTCATCGGGGTCAGCATACAAAGAAATGGAGTTAGATATGATATTTAGTTAGGACCATGAACTACATAACACCTTCGCTATAGAGAAATTCCAAAAACCCTTGGGGTCAGCTGACCCCGATGGTTCACTGTAGATTTGCCTATGTCTGTGTTGTACTGTGTAATCTAAAAAATCCGACTCTGTCAAGCACACCTTGTGTCTAACCATGTGTTTGGTTTCCGAACCAAAGTAGGTTGGGTTGGATCCAAAACTTGGAATAAGATGAACTCATCTCATGTTTGTTGAAAGTTGAAGTTGTTCCTTTTTTTTTATTTGGTACGAGGGATGGAACAAGATGGGATGGATTGTTAACTTTGTTTATAGTTATATACTCCTCTATCCCATAAAACTAGACGTTTTGGTCATGCAGTAAACTGTCCAGGTTTAGAAGGAAATCAATGCACCGCATACACACCGGCGACCAAGTTCATGATTGAATTAATGCATCTCATCGAAGGCTCAAGCATCCAGTATATTGGGACAGAGGGAGTACATGGGGCATAGCTGTCAGCGACTTCTCTCCCTCTTCTTCCACCTCCCATCGCAATGCAACGCTGCGCCCTGCATCATATTGCATTGCGTCGCACCGCCCCTCCCACCGGCGCATCTCCCCGCAATGGAGCCGCCCTACCACCGGCATGCCTCCCCACAATGCAGCGTCCGTGCCTCGGTGGCCCACCGGCCCGCCCCACGGTGCTCTATCCTATCGCACGGCCCCATGGCCCTGCTCGCCCTGCCCGTGGACCACACTGCCCACCACCGGTTCACCCTGGCCGATCCAGCTCGCCACCTCCCCCGTGCCACTGCTTGACAAACAGGAGGGAGAAAGGAGATGAAGGTCACGGCGAACGGGAGGGAGAATGAGACGATGGAAGTCATGACACCGTCCTTCTAGGTTGAATGCGTCCGTTCAAATCGGAGGGATCCCAAGAACCCACATTTGAGGGAAATATGCCATCCCAGGTTGACACCCTCCCACTGAATGTGAATGCCCCATCTGAACACGGGTCATATCTAGGTCTAACCCATTCCAACCTAGATCAATCCTCATATGAACTGATCTCTACTTAGACTTTTGCGTCCAATATAAATTATACTCTACTCAAAGCTCACATGTCCATGTCCTATCTAGTTTCGATATGAAGAACAGACCCACATGAACATGTCTGTCCATAGAGCTCACGCGTCCTCGTCCAATTACCGAGCTTTATTTTTTTTAAAAAAAAATGGTGATCCCAACGTATGGACATATACTAGTTTGAGTAATAAAAAATAAGGTAAATGGATTGGAAGAAGCATGTGTTTATTTGGTACTCCCTCTATCCTAAATTATGAGTCATTCTAAGAACTTTGAAGGGTCAAAACATTTCAGATTTAACCAAATTTATAAGATAAGAAAATAATATTTATAATGTCAACTAAGTATCATTAGATTCTTCACTAATTATGTTTTCATAATATATCTATTTGATGTCACAAGTTTTTGCAGTTTTTTCTATAACTTTAATCAAACTTGAGATGCTTTGACTCTCTAAAATAGAATAACTTCTAAATTAGAATGGAGGAAGTAAAAATTTATTTAAGTTCTTCTCAAAGAAAGGACAGGCAAAAGTACAGATCTCACTTCTAGTTTACTTGGCGAAGTCTTATCCTCCCAGAAATTAAAAACAATTGAGTTTGGTGGCCGGAGGCCGCGTATGTTCTGACGGAGAGGTCCTAAAAATTTGGCAGTAAGTCTTTGACTTTAATAGTTTACTGATGACGCGGAGAGAAAGAGCATATGCCTCTCAGCAGTCAGCATCTCACTCCTAGCCCTTGGAAGGGTCATTACGAAACCGGCCTGCGGCCATTTGGCCAACGCTAAGCTAGTTGCTGTAGTGCTATCCCTCCCTCAGTCCCTCATGGCCTATGGCGTATGCTCCAAGTGGACGCAAAAGAAGGCCTCATCACGTTATCCTACTGCAGTGCAGTTGGTTTCAACCCTTCAGAGTTCTGTGGTGAATAATGGATTTAGGTTCCCTTTTTGTTGGATGGATTGATGGAATCAGAAAGATGAACTATACATTGCCAAATCCTTTCCCTAGGATTCACCTCCAATTTGTTGGTTATTTTGGTCTTTCTTGCGCTTGTTTTATAGCAATGCAAAAGCCAGTCTGGCTGCCTAGAAAGAATGGACTTTTCTCAACTTCGGAAGCAGCAGCGCAAGAATCCAAAGATGAGCAGGCGACGGGCGGCACTTGGAAGAATAATGCATAATTCCAAACACGCAGGTCGCACAGATATAACCAAGAAAAAAAAACTCAAAAGCATCTGAATTAAGGGCGGCAGAGTCATATGTATGTACATACCTTGGTTCCCAGCTTCTCCGGCGAGGCCCGCACCGCGGCGGACGCGTCGAGCGCGACGCGGGCGCGGTGGATGGCGATGCGCGACAGCGGCTGCACGCCGGCATGCCCCGCGGCCGCGGCAGCGAGCAGGAGCAGGCAGGCCAGCCGCGCTGCCCCTTCCGGCCTCATGACGATGACGATGCTACTATCTTTCTTTTGCTCTTTAGATTAGATTAGTTCGAGTCTAGCTAGGGACTACACTGGTGGACTTGGTAATTAAGGAGAGAGCACCGAGCAGTTTCCCGGCCGGCCCGGCCGTTTTTATGAGCGCACGCTACGTCAACGAGCGGCGCGCTGGCTGGAGAGGTGGGAACCTGACGGAGAAGCTGACCGAACGCGGTGCGATAGCGGCGGTGTCCAGTTTCGCAACTCATAGGGATTCCCACCGCCGGTTGTATATTAGGCATGTGTTCACATTTTAATTGACGCCGATATGGCTCAAGTGCTCAAGTACGCCGGTTGTACTAGGCGTGCTCCGAATTGAACCTTTTTTATGCAAACACTTTAACTCTGTATAATTTAAATCCACCACCAAAACTCTAGTTCTGAGGCTGAAATACGTGCTTAGGCGTGATCTTAAAAAAAAAACTTTAGATTTAGGGCAGATCCATGAACACCGCACGGGATACTCAAAAAAAAGCTCATAGATTTCTAGACTCAGCCAACATTATCAACCATGCCACAGACTACACAAGCAAACAACAGTTTGTTTGTCTTTCTATTCTCCACATGTCGCACTTGCCTCGTCCCCATTGGCCGTCGTGCTTGCCTAGCTCGGCCATGGCCACACCCGGCCTCGCGCTGCCTTGGTCGTAGCCGCACAAGCTTGGGCCATGCCGGACCACTCACCACGAATGCGCTTCGTGCTTGCTGTCAGGATGGAGTGTAGTCGTCCATGCGCATCATGTCCTCCTAGCCACCGTGCGATCCTCCTTTGGCCATCGTGTAGGAGACCGGTTGTCCACACATAGGTCCTCCTCATTGTCGCACTTAGGTCCTCTCACCACTACATGTGTAGTGGTGAACCTAGAGCAGATAAGAGGAGACGAGCTTGCCATTAATGCATAATTTTTTGTTATTGGGTGCATTTGCAACCCCCCCCCCCCAACAACTACCTAGCTTTGCCCATGTGCACACGTGGTTGGGGCGCAACATCCGCAGTTGTTAGTGTCGGAGCCGCGAGGTTAGGCTAGGAACATCAATGGAGGGGAATGTTGCGTCGTAGGCGCTATGTACGGCTCCCCTTCACATTTCTACCGATGTTGGCGCAGCCAAGCAGAGGAGTAATCGGCGGGACATGACCCTTCTGCAGTGCTCGAACTTTAGGCTCTGACACTCTTTGGCTAATTCGGCCTTCTTCCGGGCATGTTCCTCTTTCAGGTGGGTGATCTTGGCATGTAGCCAGTTTTTCACATTTCTAAAGTTGATGAAGGCGGCCTAATCTTGAGGATAGCATGTTCACTAGAATAGTAGTAAAAAAAGTACAAATATGGGCAGAAGCTACAAAATTAATAGATACGAAGAAGTATTTACCTAGAATTTCTCTTCAAAAGATGATAACACTGCCTAGTGCCTTCATTCCGGAAAAGGCTGCTAATAGTTCCGCAAGTCGAATTGATTAGTCATCACAATTTTTTTGTTCATTTGGACAAGAGATGGAGTAGTGTTTTATGTCAAAAACTAGAATCTTGACTCTTGAAAATCCGCCTGTAAAGAGGAGCTTGGTTTGGTTTGTCAAGGCTAGGCACGTAGTTAGGGAACCCCTAATTAGGTGGTGTGAGAATTTTTCCTAATGCTTGTTTTGCTTTTTTTTCTTTGGCTTTGAGAGCGTTGGAATATATAAATATTGTATTCTTTTACCCATATATATAATACTAAAAAATAGTAGGGGCTCGCTTGCTGACCTTTCAAAAAAGTACATTTTCATCTAGTAACGGAGAATACATCTACCCCATCCATTCGAAATCAGAGCCAAGATAACCTTCTACCCATTTCCTCCTCAACATCTTCCCCTTTCACCCCCCAAATCACAAACCCTAGAGCCCCAACGACGCCAGATCTGCTCCCCTCTTCCTCTATCCTGACCATGCGGATTCGAAGGAGAACATCTCACCTCCTTGGCTCCGCCTACTCTACATCCGCAGTGCCGCCTCCTCTACTCCTAACACCACTAGTGGTCCCAAAACCGTGTTCAGTGCTGATCAAATCTCAAGATCTTGGTGGCTTTTTGAGCCCTGCTACTACCCCTGAGGGTCCCTGCAAGCTTAATCGCTCACCGTGGGAGCTCTTGGATGACCTCTCCCTCTCCGATCCTCAAGTAAGTATATCCCTCTCCTACCATATTTTCCTACTCTCTCTCTCTCTATCTCTCTCTCTCTCTAACTAGTACTCTAGTCTTGGTTTTATGTGTGAAGTTCATGTTTCCCAAGTGCATTACTATTGAGAGGTTTGGATGGTTTTAGCAACTTTTGGGTTTTGGTTTATTTTTATCTCTAGGGTTGGTCAACGGCTCCAAGCTAGCCAGCAAACTATATAGAGGCCCCCCTATTTCATTTGGATTTATGCTACTTTAGCTACTCTTTTAGTCTTTATTTTTGGTAATTTAGGCAGGCCAAAAAGGCAACATTAAAATCACTAGAGTGGAGGAATTGTGAAACTCTTGTTTTATGTTCCCTATGCTGGCAGAGCAGCAGGCTAAACACTCTTGTTATGTGTGGTGATGACTTGCTAACTTTTTGTGTATTTACCTTCTTTTTTCAATTTAGGAGGTGGATGAAGTCCTTGATACCTATTGTGTCAATATGGACTCCGATGCAAGCCACATCACCTCAGCCAACATGGTGGTCAGCTCTATAAACAATAAGGAGATGACAACCTTGATCATAGCTAGTAGTGACAAAGCACAATTGCAAACATCGAAGAAGAAGATATTCAAGAAGGCTACAATGAAGGTGAATAAAGAGGGGCAGACCCAAAATAATGATGCAAATGTGAAGCAGGGAAAGGGTGAGGAAGGGGCAACATTGACTTGGAAGTGCAAGAAGAATGATGGCAAGGCTTGGAAGTGCCCTCGCAATGCAAGTTGTCCCAACTCCCTCTGTGAATACCACTTGATGAGGAAGCGTCCCTATTTGAACCTAGAGTTTGCTTTGCCAAGGGAGGAAGATAAGGTGATGGCGGCATCACCAACAATAGCCTCCAAGTCCTCTTGTAGTTCCAACACACAAAAGAAGAAGGCTGCCAACACCTATGATGCAACCGAGGGCTTCTACTACTACAACGGGTTTTGCCCATCTCATGGCAAGAGGGCATTTCAGGAACCATCCAAAGAAAGAAGAAAATGTGGAAGTGGAGCCATACAATTATTCTCCTCCTCCAAAACATGCTAAAGTTGAGACTGAAGATGGTACCAATGATGGGGCTACAACTAGAGGTTATGACGTGTGTCAGAATAATAACTCTGGTCGCGACAATGTCAACACGGAGTTGAACAAAAATTCGTGGAAGCTCCCAAGGAAGCCAGTGAGGGTGGGTGCTTGCACATTGCACATAAGTGGCACAAGATAAAGTTTGTGTTGTCTATTTTAATTTGAGACTCTCGTAGTTCATCCTCGATATTGTTGTTGGTTCAGATTGGCTTATAATCTTCATGACTTTTACATCTTGATTTGCTATTTCTGTTAAAATAAAGCTACTACAATAGGTCTTTTGAGTTGATTTGTGTTGATGTGTTCAACATTTTCAACGGACAACAATTTAATTAAGGAGAACAATATGGTGGTTATTGTTTTTCTTATGTTTGTAAACAAATGCAAAAAGGTTGATGGAGTTTGTTTACGTGCGGATTTGTTCATGAACTAGCAAATATGCCTTTTTGGTGGTGAACATCATTTGGGTTGGGTCATTATAACGACTCCTCAATCTAATTAGGTAGGTCCTTCGATATGGCTCACATGAGCACTGCAAGGAAATCAATTGTTCAAATAAAGCATTTTTGGTGCCATGAGTTATTTGCAAGATCAATATGGTGTTTGGTTTTTGAGGAACCACCTCGTGATGAGATGGTGTATTGCTTGCATTGGTCATCGCCAAATTTGGTGGAATGATAGCATCCTTCATATTTAAATTAGTTAGTATAAGCTAATGAAACAATGAGGTGGCAATGGATCAAGTCAGTACAAGTCAAAAAAGCTAGAAGAGCGAGAAGATAACAGTGTACTACAACATTGGCTTTCTTTATAGACGTATATACCACCCTTCATGTCTGAATGAGGCAGTAGTTACTTTGCTTAAGGCATGTTGCACGCTTAATTCAACCAGCGTTCTTTTTAGTATAAAAGCCAAATATTTATAATTTAGAATAAATGGAGTAGTGAATTGTATGCCTTGGGAACAATTATCTTTATTTGGCATGTACAAAATCATCTTTTGAGTAAAAAGTATTTATAAAAAGAAAAATGTTCATTTTATCTCAATACTTACAAAACCCACTTATTTTGAAGCTAATGTAGATTACTGACCTAAACATGGGACATAGGAATAGGAATACTAACAATGTTCTTAGTGTTGCACATTTCGGATGTCTTTGGTAGGGCTCATCTTCTCGGCTCCGGCTCTTGGATCACTATATGTTATTGTGCTGAGTAGATAAGAGTCACTCAAGTTAGTGTGTTTTGAGCTCTCATAAGACGTCGAAGGCACCCGGCCAAATATAGCCTTCATCAATGGGCACAATAATGGTTAGAATATAATTTGTATGTCCTATTAGGGCATGTACAGCCCGTCTGCAAGGCCCGTCTGTATGAGGTGAATTTTACGACAAGCCCCCTGGCGAGCTGGAGACGCACCGTGCTCGTCGTCTCGCGAAGAGACGAGGGCGGCTCGTGCTCCGATGCTCGAAGAGACGATGGCTTCCGCGCTGTACCGCTCGTCGTCGATACGCTGATCCAGTGCATCACGCGGGGAGGTTGGCGCTGAAATCCTATCCCCGTCCACCATATACGTTGCTTCCTTTTCCTTCTCCCAGCGCAGATCCACTGTCCAGTGTTGGTAGCGGCGGTGGCGGCGGCGACCACGGAGCTCAAGGGCGCGGCGGCGGCAAGGAAGGACATGGGTGGATCGGCAGCGTCTGTGTATTCTCCGCAGTCGGACGCGGCCACATCTCGGCGGCAGCCACCCACACGGTCGCGACACAGCAAGAGCAATACTCTGATGAATCTCGAGAACCATACTCTGATGAATCTAACTGAGCAAGACTTTAGTTCAAGCCAGCTATATTCCTCTCCCAGATTCTCTTGATTTGATGTGTAAATAGTTAGATCAGTCATGATAACTTTTGTTCATGGTGCAAAGATCTACGATTGTTGTTTAAGAGTACACATCAAACTCCAAACAGTTTGCAAGATACATGGCCTAAAAGTTCAGAGATTTTTGGTACAGGTTTAGAATATAGTGTTACATTCAGGGTTCAGTTTAGTTTCAGAGACATTTTGATTGGGCTTCATTAGTAATTTATGTTTCAATGTGTTTTCAATGTGCATATTTTTGTTTATGCTGGGACAAAGATCTACAGTTTTCAATGTTTTTGCATATTTTCAACGTATTTTAGTATCTGCTAGTGGTGAATTGGCAATGCTTTCTGAAATTTCAGTTCGTGCACAATGCAATCATCAGGATGCTACCTGTAGGTACAATAACTCAATAAGCAACGGTGAACTAGCGTGAGTTAAAAATTGATGTATGTGAGATTAGCTAGCCACAAAATGCTATATAGGAATCATATTTACACTTGATCATAGATATATTGAAGCATTAAATAGCTTGCAGTAGGCGACCAAATGAAATAGCGATCCATTTATACGGCGCATGCATTTAGTTGTCTCGTGTCGATTTGATAACATACAGACAACCCTAATCGTAGGCTGTACATGCCCTTACAACTCAGAATCATGTTTGCTAGTTGAATTTATTGTAATAAATTATAGTTGTGGAAGAAGAATCCGTTAAATAAAATCTATATAACTTTACTTAAGTTGGATAAGAAAAATTCATAGAATCCACCCTATGAATTTGAAATAGGCTTATATGTGAATTTTGAAATGTTGTGAAATTTTAAATTCCAATTCAAAAAAACTTAATTTTATTTCTGAAGTAGATTTCAGTTCTTGTAAAATAATAAATAAAGGGATCCAAAGTTCTAAAAAAAATTCTCTCGAGGATTGTAACGTCACATTCCCCCAAAAAAGCTCAAGATTTCAATGAAACAGACCAGGTTTTGACTTTGACCTTTTCATTACGTGCCGTACCAGTGACCACCACTACTCGCCGGCGATGGCGCCCGCGGAGACCTCGCCGCCGGCGCCACCTCCCCATGCTTCTCACGCTATCTCCTCCCCGCTCCTCCTACGAGACCCGACACTCCCGGCCACGCCCCCTTGGAGGGAGCAGCTCACCTTCCGTGGCATCGCCGTGGCGGCGGCGCTGGGCGCGCTGCTCTGCGTGGTAATCCACCGCCTCAACCTCACCGTCGGGGTCATACCGGCGCTGAACGTCGCCTCGGGCCTCCTCGCCTTCTTCCTCGCGTCGGCCTGGCGTGCCGCCGCCGGGTGGCTAGGGTTTGGCCGCGGGCCGCCCTTCACCAGGCAGGAGAACACCGTCATCCAGACGTGCGCCATAGCATGCGCCGGCCTCGCTTTTAGCGGTACGTCGGGTTCCTACTTCCTACTCCACTAGTCCACTTCCAACGAGGATTCCCCATTTCACTGAACAAAAGCGAATATCTTTTTTTTTTTTTTTTTTTTGGAAATAAAGCGAAGATAACCTGTCTTCTTTGTAGGGTGCTCTGCCTCCTACATCTTTGCTATGGACAGGAAGACTTATGAGCTCGTGGGACCAGACTATCCTGGTAATCGAGCAGAAGATGTTAGAGATCCCTCACTCGGCTGGATGATCAGTTTCTTGTTCCTCATTGCTCTCGTTGGGCCATTTAGCATTGTCTTGCTTCGAAAGGTACCTTTTTCTTGGTTGGGAAAATTTTGCAACATGCATCAATTGGGTTCACGAGTCTGCCTCAGCCTTTTCAAAATAAAATGAACTTCAGCACATGGCTTTGTGAAATTTGAGGATAGCTCAAGACATGCCTCAGTTTTTACCTTCTGTTTCTTAGTTGGAATGTTTCTGTTTATAAAAAATCTCTGGTCTTGTCATTGCAGGTAATGGTGATTGATTACAAGCTTACATTCCCTGGTGGGACAGCTACAGCTTTGATGATCAACAGCTTGCATGGGAAAACGGAAGGTGATCTTGCAGGGTAAGGCAATAGCTACTCACCTAGTTACCAATGTTTCATGATTGCAAGTGTTTCCCCACCAGGTCAAAACAAGAACTCATTTTCTGTACGAAGTAATTGTAAGAACATGTACTTTAGGAATTGAAGTCTGATTGCTTATTGTCAGTACTAATGTTTCCCTTTTCAATTTTAAAAGTATGTAGACCTGTGAACTAAAAAATCACGATGAGTTGAACAGGTGTGATCCATATGGCTTAAATAACATATTTCTGAATTTTTTTTTTTTTTTTTTTTTTTGAAAGTAAAGGCAGGAGCTCTGCCGCTTATTTAAGAAGGAAAAGTGGTTTATGTACGAGAGCACCCAAAGTGCCAATCAGGCAAACACACCGGTCATAGGACCAAAACATATTTCTGAATTGAACTTGAACGTATTAGAAATTAGAAAATAAATGAATGGACCAGACACATCATTTCTGCACATGCAACACATTGTTTAGCAACATCCACACTTGGCACACTTGCACTCTGGTCTCAACAGCAAAAGTACCAATTTGCAAATGTTATTGTTATTTTTGTACCTTAAGCCCTTAACAAATGTTGCCTCATGTCTGTTTATGACTGTAGGCAGTTTTAGTTTTAAAGTTTATCCAATTCACATACTCATGTAATCATGTTATTCTATTCTGCAGGAAAAAGGTGCACTGCCTTGTAAAATACATGGGCATTAGTTTTGTCTGGAGCTTCTTTAAGTGGTTCTTTAGTGGTGTTGGTGACTCTTGTGGTTTCGACAATTTCCCAACATTTGGGATTGAAGCTTTTAAAAGCACGTAAGTTCTCATAGTCTTATTCCACCCCCCCCCCCCCTCTTTTTCATCACATACTTATTGATGTGATTTTCCTCATCAGTTTTCTGGTAATCGTGTTTCTCCTTTGAATGATGTTTGTCCAGTGTATTTATTATGGATGGATCTTTCAGGTGTTTTATCCAAGTCAACACTTGGTTTAGTCACTAGGCTGGTTTCATAGCTAAATTTTCTCAATATTTTTTATACTCAATAGGGAAGATTTGAGATTAACCGACCCGCCACAGTGTAGATATGCCCCCCATGTCCACTGTTCAATTTCAAATTTTTCTGACAATGACAATTAAAGAATTGTAGTATCTGCAATCCTGTGCTGCTAGATCTAACTTACTCTGCCTTGGTCGAAATGAAAACAGATGAACTTACACTGCTAGTTACTATTGTGCCACGTGTTATATTTATATGTGGTAGTATGTGTATTCATTTACCTATTCAAGTGTGAAACTAAAGTATTGCATATACAACTTCTCAAAAAAAGTATTGCATATATAAGATGTCTGAGGTGAATAAAACCACATTTTCTTCTAAGATTTTTTGTATTCTGGCAGGTTTTATTTTGACTTCAGTCCTAGTTATGTTGGGTTTGGTCTTGTTTCCCCTCATATTGTGAACTGCTCGGTTTTCCTTGGGTCAGTTATATCCTGGGGCTTTCTTTGGCCATATATCAGTGCACAAGCTGGTCATTGGTACCCAGATAACCTTGGTAACAGTGATTTCAGAGGCCTGTATGGTTATAAGGTATATTGCCTTTTTTATTTGTATTCACTAATAAGTGGATTTCTCTTTTTTATCTGATTCTCTTTGCAAACTACTGCCCTGCTGTTTGTATGACGACTCAACATGATTAATGTGCATGGGTTTCTTCAAGTGAATTTTATTTCAAGGATCTGGATAATGATTGTTTTGGCCTGCAATGTTAAAGATTGGTCATGCTGCCGGGCTTGAAAATGTGTATTCATGCAGGTCTTCATAGCCATTGCTATCATACTTGGAGATGGCCTATACAACTTGGTTAAGATATTTGTCGTCATTGCTAGGGAATTTTGCAGTAGGCAATCAAAACAACGTGACCTGCCTGTTCAAGCTCTGGAAGGTAAACATGTTACTTCCTAGTTGTAGTGCAATGTGTTGACCACATGCTGTGAGATTAATTTGCGGCTTGTGAACATTACTTGTACAATATATAGCTCATTTAATATGCCGTCTTATGAAAAGCTTACCTCCCCATAGTATTATCCAGTTTTATCATATTATTTGCAGATGACGGGAGTTGTGAACAATTAGCAGATGAGAAAATACAAACAGAGGTATTCCTCAAAGATAGTATATCTCCTTGGTTTGCTGCTTCTGGTTACATTGTCCTGGCAGCAATATCCACTGCCACTGTGCCCACCATATTTCCCCAGCTCAAGTGGTACCTTGTCCTGTTGTGCTACTTCCTTGCTCCCGCCGTTGCGTTCTGCAACTCCTACGGAATGGGCCTCACCAACCTGAACCTTGCCCCTACCTATGGCAAGATTGGCCTCTTCGCATTCGCCTCGCTTGTCGGCAGTGATGGCGGTGGAGTCATCGCTGGCCTTGCAGCCTGTGGCATCATAATGTCCATTGCCTGCTCCACAGCAGATCTAATGCAGGACTTCAAGAGCGGGTACCTGACCCTCTCCTCGTCGCGGTCAATGTTCATTGCCCAGCTGATCGGCATCGCGCTCGGGTGTGTCATAGCTCCACTCACGCTGTGGCTCTTCTGGACAGCCTTTGACATCGGCAACCCTGACGGAGAGTACAAAGCCCCCTTTGCCATCATGTTCCGGGAGATGGCCATCCTGGGGATCGAAGGCTTCTCCGCGTTGCCATTGCATTGCCTTGACATCTGCTATGCCGCCTTCTTCCTCGCCTTGGCCATCAGTCTCCTCAAGGACGTGGCACCCGCAAATGTGTCCAGGTTCATCCCCATACCGATTGCTATGGCTGCACCGTTCTACGTCGGCGCCTACTTTGGCGTGGACATGTTCATAGGCACAGTGATCTTGTACGTCTGGCAGAAGCTGGACCGGGAGCAGGCTGATGGTTACGCAGTGGCTGTGGCGTCCGGGCTGATCTGTGGAGATGGGATCTGGAGCATCCCTTCTGCTGTTCTGTCCATCCTGGGAGTTGTTCCACCCATCTGCATGTCCTTCAAGCCTTCCTCTGCTTCCAGTTGAGATGGTGGAGGGGGTCATATGTTTGCGCCGTTGATGAAGCCATGTGAATTGTAAATATACACAAAGAAGGTGTTGCTTGTTGTTCCTCCCATCTGCATGTCCTTCGAGCCTTCCTCTGCTCCGAGGTGAGATGATGGATAGAAGTTGTATTTCTGTGGGTCATATGCTTGCGCCATTGATGAAACCATGTGAATTTGTAAATTTAGGCAAAGAAAGTGTTGGTTGTAGTTCGTAATTTGTACAAAATTATAGTACACGAGGTGCATTACCTTTACCTTTGATGATTTGTATGAAACAAAACACAGCTTTGCATTGTACTGATAAATGCATATACATTGCCTCTTCAGTCGTTTGAATGCTCCATCTTCACTTTTGTTCTATCTTGTTAGCTGACATTTTGTTTTGGAACCTCTATCTAAGCTGATATTCTTTACATATATCCTGTTGTGATACGGCGATTCCCTGTTATGGTCACTCGCTCAGACCTGTATGGAGCATTGCTTCAACGTTTTTTTTCCTTTTACCACGGCATAAGGCATGCCGAATGGAATGGACCAGCAGAGGCCACCTGCCCTGTTTAGAAGCTCACAGGTAGCTCTGCATCTCCAGGACACAACTCCACGTGCCCTACGGCCTGTGACGTGTCACGCTGTGAGGACACGTACCATGCAGGCCTACGCACGCAGCCGTGCTTCTCCTAGCGTCTCTCTCACATTCACATGACAGAGGCCTACAGCACAAGGCAGAAGGGTGCAGAGGCGAGCAGCAGCAGCGGCAGAAGGTGGGCAGCCATGGAGATGCTGAGCATGCTTAAGGTGGGGTACACCATCCTGCGCAGCGAGACGCCGGCGACGGACCTCGTCAACACCTTCATGGACTGGGCGGCGCGCAGGTCCCTTGTGCTCCTGTCCATCTTCCTCCCGCCGTACTACATCTACAAGCTCACCACGTCGGCGTTCGCTGCTGCCGCGCCGGAGGACGTCGCCGGCAAGGTTGTGCTCATCACGGGCGCCTCCTCCGGCATCGGCGAGGTATGCCAACCAGCCGGCTCGCTTCTGTATAGTAGTGTAGTCCGCCAGTACGCCTATTTTTGGTCAAACGGCTTAAACCATGGACAATGGATTCTCATATATCTTTTCATGTTTTTTCTTAACAAACAATAGTAAAAACAGTACCGAGGACTTTGATTCCACAAAGGAGAATTTGACTTGTACTAATTGTGATGTGTAAATGTAATTCATGGCTAAACAAATGCTAAGATGTTATTGTCTTGCATATTTGCATTGAGTTTCAGATAAATCAGATATAAAAACAGAAAATGAGGCTGGGTAATTTTTCTGACTGTGCTTTGCCATGAGCTCATATCTGTATCCAGCAAATAGCTTACCAGTACGCAAAGAAGGGAGCAAGACTGGCGCTATTGGCCAGAAGGGTGGGAAGCCTGCATGATGTCGCGGCAATCGCGAAGGATATTGGCTCGCCGGACGTTCTGGTTGTTGCCGGGGATGTTGCAAATCCAGAGGATTGCCAGAGATTTGTGCAGGCCACGGTTGAACATTTTGGCAGATGTAAGTTATGACCATTGGCTATCTTCTGTATAGATTAGTAACAGAATAACTAACAAAAATCATGATAGGATCATTAACTTGGGCCTGTTCTCTTGTAGTGGATCATCTTGTGAACAATGCTGGTGTAGCAAATGTCTGCTGGTTTGAGGAAGTGTCAGATGTTGCTGATTTGAAGCAAGTCCTGGTATGGTTTATAGCAGCAGACGTGCTGCTACTGCTCTATTCTCTTATCTCTCTCAATGAAGGTTCTAGATGTCTGAACTAGTCATGATGCAGGACATAAATTTCTGGGGCGCAGTTCATCCTACTCACTGCGCTCTTCCCCATCTGAAGAAGAGTGGTGGGAAGATCTTCGCCAACTCCTCGGCTGCGGCAGTGCTGGCAATGCCAAGAATGAGCTTCTACAATGTACGTTTTCTCGAGAGAGCAATCCAAAACTAAAACAGCCCCGGTGTGTGCTCAATGGTCGATGCTGAAATGAAATTGACTGAATGTATTTCACTGCAGGCCAGCAAGGCTGCCGTCCTCAACTTCTTCGAGACCCTGCGGATGGAGCTCGGCGATGAGGTTGGCATCACGATTGCTACTCCCGGGTGGATCGAGTCGGAGATGACAAAAGGGAAGCACCTGTCCAAGGAAGGGACACTGGAGGTCGATCAAGACACGAGGGATGTGAGTATGAGTACTCGATCCAAAGATAATGATGATCATGCTGATGTTGAAATGGTGCTGACCAGAGTGAATGATGTGTCTGGATTTTGTTATGTTCAGGCTCAGGTGGGCTTGTTCCCAGTGGTGCGTGCCGCGCGTTGCGCCGAGGCCATCGTGGACGCCATCTGCCGCGGGCGGCGCCACCTCACCGTGCCGCTGTGGTACCGGGCGCTGTTCCTGTGGCGGACGCTCACGCCCGAGGTGACGGACCTCAGCCAGAGATTGTTCTACCACCGGACCGCTGGTGGCCACGGTGACCAGGCGAAGGCGAAGAGGTTGCTGGAGTTCACCGGCGCCAAAAGGGTGCTCCAGCCGGCGTCGCTGCACAGCTCGTATATCAAACGGGAGTAACCAGGCGAAGAAAAGGCGTAGGCCAAGAGGTTTTTTGTCTGTTCAGTAGCACAATACTACTGTACATCCAAATAATGTGGTTGTCTAAACAGAACTTGTAGATGGACTGAGTGGCCATCAGCTGCCAAGTTCGTTCCGTATGTGCCTACGGCTGTGTAGAACACTTCATCAGGATGGTCAAGTTGTTTCCACGAAGCTCCCGTGAAAACACGAGCAAAGTTTACGCTCTTATGCATGATGTAAAAATGTATGGATTGATGTTGTACTGCACATCTCGTTCCACTGGTGATTGAAAAACCGAAGGCGCTGCCTGCAATACACAGCGTTGCAATGGGGAAAAAATAACCATAGGAATGCTATTTTTCGATTTATGCTCGATCCTTTCTATAAAATTTCAGATCTATAATCTATTTTATGATTGACCATGATGATTATAATATAAACTAATATTAGCAATAACATGACAATGTAGCTATATAAAATAAAAATACAATATTAATAGATTTTCTCTTCGATTCAAAGCACATAAATATTTGGACAGTAAATAATGTATCATAATTTTAGTTTTCCACACTATATATCTACATGTTATCACAGTTAAATATTAAGTTTCTTAATTTTTTTAGGTTCATAAAAACGTGTAATTCTAATATATATGATTAAAGTCAGCAAAGAGTTATTTGCTGAAAAATAAAACGCCAGAAGCGAAGGAATGGACAGAAAATCGGTTCAAAAACCAAGTGAAACAAAAAAACACAAAAATCAGAGAGAAAAACGCAAACAACTATCAAAGAGAAAAAGGTAAAACTAGAGGGAAAACGGAAACAAAAAAAAAGTAAAAAAAAAACCCGAGTAGTTAAATGTCGCTCCAGCAGTCCAGCGCTATAGCCACTCTATTCCCTCCCCCAGTCGCGACTCGCGAGCAGCGTTTTTTTTACCGGTCGGTAAACCGGTTACCGACCTTCCCGGGCCGGTCCGGTTCGGTTCGGTCCGGTTCGGACGGCCCAAATTTCAAATTTAAAGTTTGAAAAAAATGCTGAAAAAAATTCCTAAAAATAGCTCTTGAATTATGGAACCCAATGGTGTAAAAAATTTTCAAATTTGAGTTCGTTTAATATTTATTTAGACGTTTAGAAGTTTGAAAAAAAAAAGAAAAAGAAAAAATACACAGCCGGCCCGTGAAGGCCCATTAAATCATGAAGGTCGAAAAACATACTAAACACACTCAAATTTGAGTAATTTTGACATCATTGGATTCTACAAATCATGAAGTATTTTTAGGAATTTTTTAGCATTTTTTTAAAAAAAATAAATTTGAATTTTAAAAAAACCGCTCAAACCGCTCAAGCAGGGCGGTAAACCGGACAAACCGCCGGTTTACCGGTACAAACGAACAACAGCGCCATTCAAATTCAAATTTGAATTCGGGCGGTTTTTGCCCGGTAACCGGACAAACCGGCCGGTTTACCGGTTCCGGCTCGGCCGGTTCGGTCGTCCGGTTCGGTATAAAAAACACAGCTCGCGAGTAGAGACCTGTCCTCGCCACGGCGACTCTCCCGTGCCGCATCTCCCTCCACCGCTCCTCTCCTCTCCTCTCCGGCTCCGGCATGGCTTCAACGGTGAGAATGGCGCATCCTCTCCGTCTCCCCATTCCTCTCCCTTTGACATCAACACTTTTCATAAACCCTAACTGTGGGTTCTGTTTTTTTTTTTTATTTTGATGGGATTTTCAATGAAAAAGGGAAGCTCTGCGAGAGGAATGGGGAGAGGACCTCTACCAACTGGATCTGGGAGTACGAGGTAAAGGTTCTTTCGAATGCATTCTTATCCCTAAACCCCAATGCAGTACGCGTTGCTTTTGCTGAACCAAATAACGGGTTCTGGGTATTTCTTTCACTTATAAACTCTATTAATTAAGCCAACTGGCACTGGGTATTTCTTTGGCTTATAAACTTCCACATACCTTTTTATGCATAGTTATTTGAGGATAACACATTGACAGCACCTCTTGCTTACTTTGATCTGCAGATAACAATGCGTGGGGACTTCTTTGTTAGATTCAACAAAAAGTTCTCTTCATTCGCGCTATTTGAAAGCAAAGTATATGCTGGGTGCAGCGCATATCAGACTTTTTTGAAATATCATGGTTCATGACAGCATATAAGTCTGATATGCGTTGCAGTCAGTACATACTTTGAATCCAGATGAGAACGTGGCTTGCATATAATCCTCTAGGTGACTCCCAGTTGGTAATTACTTTTGATGATTTATTTGGTCTACCCTTCTGCATGGTGTTTTCTGTGGTGCCTTAATCGTGCTCATTCCACTTAAGTTTAATGTGTCAGTGAAATATCATGGTGGTGAACATGTTCTTATCCAAATGACAAGCCAGCATAACTATCATGCTTGTGGGGCTGAAAGGCTAACTCAGTTTCCGATTTCTTGGTCCCACCAATTATTAGCATGATTCACTTGAAATAGTATATCGCAGCCATTCTATTTATGGAGTACAATACAACTTGCATTATCTCATTTTTAGCCCTTAGTTATTTTCAGTCTCCCCCTGCCTTTCAATCAAACACAACAACAGTTTGAATTTTGTTGTCTACAATTGTTCCTATTTTGATATATTGCCAGCTTCTTGCAGTCAACTCATATTACTTTTTAACTACCTGCTCTTCCTACAAGTGATATATGCTATTCTCTTTCTTTAGGATATATACCTTTTATTATAGCATGTATTCTGTGTCTCTTTGTCTCCGTGCAGAGATTCGTGAAATACTTAACTAGTACGTCCCTAACAATGCTTTACCAGCAATTTTTGTAACATTTGTTTCTATCTAAATACTTTGCACCCTGGTCTGAAAGATCTGCAGTTAAGCAATTTAAAGTCTGATTCTACTTTTGATCTCGTATGCAAGGTTAGTTCTTTATTCAATCACTAGGTAACCAACCGCGCGTTGCAACGGGATTAAAATCATGTATGCATGACACAAGGGAAGAATCAACCCAACCAAACACAGTTCATTGCTGCCATAACATAACACAATTTATTTAAATCCATTATTCTCCTTTTGATCAGAGCACCTATATGTGTTTGTGAATTTGAGGGCAAACATGATCAACATGGAAGTACAAAGATAAAAGATTAGTCATCATTGGCGACAAGCATAGCATTGAAATACACTTGATAAAGACGAAACACTTGATCAGAATGCAGCTTGCTAACTGCTACATGCAAGTTTTATAAAACTATGTCAGAAACATATCCTTGAACCTAGGCCAACATCACCTTCCACCATAGTCGTATCCACAACTCAGGCATCACGAAACTCACCCTTGCTAACTCATCCCTGGAGCAATCATTGTAAACATTTATCAGTACACAAGAGCCACTGGTAAAAGAATATTAATTAGGGTCGAATGTGCAGTTGTGCACTTTATTTTAAATTTGAGAATGAATTTATGGTATCTTTATTACAGTAGAAGAATTTGCTAAAAGTTCAGTACACTAAGCAACTACTATGTGAGTTAGGTGAGATAATTCAACTTATTCCAAAAAGCAGGAGATATGCTAATGTTATCTATGTCACGGGAGTCCTGAAGGAAACACAGCACATTATGCATGTCCTTTAAAATCAAATTCCTTCCAATGGCATCACATGTGCTGCATCTGAATCTCGTATTCCCAACTCGCAGTCCAACACTCATGAACCTGCTGGACCTGCTCGAGTTTCATAGTTTCCAAACAATTCAACACACCATAGCATGCTAAATTCCTCGCAAAAAATTTCATGCTAATCCACGAAAAAAATAGCGGGCTATTTCTCCGCTATAAGCGCCGCTATAGCGGGCTATTTGAAACGCCTTGACGCTATTACTCATTTTGCCGCTATTCGCTATTGGCGCTATAGCGCGCCGCTATTGGCAAATAGCGGTATAGCGGCGCTATTTTCCCGCTATACCTTAATTCGATTCTGGGCCCAAATTGAGCCCAAAATTGAGCCCAAAATCATGGGTTTATGTCTTTATGCCTTTTGTTTTTAAATTTGGATTGTATTAGACTATGAAATCATGGATTGTGAGTTGTGACTTGTGAGATTTTATATTTTTATTTCATCATTTTAATCTATTGCCTCTGTGTATATAAATGGCGGGCTATAGCGCCGCTATAGCGGCGCAATAGCGGCGCCATCCAGCTGACGCTACAGCGTATAGCGGCCGCTATAGCGGGGCTATAGCGGCGCTATAGCGGCGCATAGCTGCCAGAAACAGCCGCCGCTATTTTTGATAGCCCGCTATTTTTTTCATGGATGCTAATAAATCATTTTATCCATTTCAAAACCTTGCAGGTGAAATAGTACACACATGATCAAGGGAGGAAAAGTCATAACGATTGACAATGCAAGTAATAATTACAACCATGATCAAGGCTCTTCTTGTTCTAGCACCATTGAGATTAGGACCAGCGTTGCTCTGAATATCTGAATGAAAAGACTCCAAAAAGAAGTCTTCCCAGTTGACAGACTCATCAAATTCGTAGCCTTTCTCTGCATGCTTATCAAGAAACACCTGATGCCCATCAGTGCCTCTATTACCTACACAAACATAAACCTCAACAATGTTTGCTGCACCTTTTTTTTAAAAAAAAAATCAAAGCAAAAACACATGCAGCTTAGCCTGATACAAAGAAGGCAAAACCAAAAAAAAAAAAAATATGGCAAAAGTATGGCCCAAATCAAACGAATCAACCAACAGACAATAGGAGTGGAAGATTAGAAAATGAAGCTAGGATAGGAAGAATTAAATTAAGAAATCAATTAATCATCATGGCTGGCTGCAACATTTTTTCATAATATAAATTTCTCAGAATCCGATCCTTCTATATGTTTGAAGCAGAACAGTAAAGTTTAGAAGCAAGCCAATTTAAAAAGCACACATCACCAAGATTAGGTTATGTACTCCTCGTAACCTGATTAGGTTATGTACTCCTCGAATTTGATGTGGCCAGCACCGACAGCAGGTCGTCCAAGATGGCCATCAGACCATGCACACACCACCAGTGCCGCCGTTGTTGAAGCTCGAATGAGATTCAACTCAGAGAAAAGAAAGAAAACCCAACCTGATCCAAGGCCTATGCTGCATTGCCGAGTAGCTTAACTCATCAGTCATTGGTGACATTGGAGATGAACTGCTGTAGGATGTCCTTGCCGTCGTTGGCGCCTTTGGCGGTGTCATGGCCTTCTCTTGATGTGTCGTGAATCCAGCACCGTGGTCGGCTGGCCGCACCTCAAAACCTAAATTCGTTTGCAGCAATCATCTTCCAGGCGACGATGGATGTAGCGGAGGAGGCTCAATCGCAACGATAGGTTGGATGCGGTGGTGGAGGGGAAGATCTAGTGGCGCAGTTGCCTACTCGCCTCTCTCTCGGTCTTCACGGAACGACCGGGAGTGGCGGCGGCGTGACGGGGCAGTGGCCAGCCGGCAGAACCGGTGGGAGTGGGCCGGGGCGCGACCGCGACGGCGGCGGCTGCCGGCTGCGACGGGAGCAGGTCAGGATGGTGGGGTTCTTTTTCCTCTCATGATCGATGGCTGGGAAGCGTGGAGCCAGGTAGGGGAGGTGAATCTTGGGGTCCGAGCGCTCGGACCCCAGTCACCCTCCGAGCACTGCTCGCGCGCGCGCATCTGCCTGCTTTTTTTTCCTGCGGGTCTTGACTCTGCCGGCTTTCCCGCGTGCCCGTGCGGCCAAGCTTTTCCTACGCGTCTTTCTTGAGCGCATGCGTGCATGCACCTTTGTTTTTCTTTTTCTTTCTTTTCTGTTTTTATTTTTTAATTGTATACTACTATTTTTGGCACATGCACTGTTTATTTTTTCTTTTTTCTTGTTCTTTCATTTCTCTTTCGTTTCCTTTCTCTTTTTTTTTTCTTTTTTTCATATTTTATTGATTTATTTATTTTTACTTATGTTTTATGTATTTGTTCTATTTCTTTTAATTTTTATACTTTCATGTAATTATTATATTTCTTTATTTTTCCTTTCAGTTTTGTTTATTTTTATTTTTTTATTTTTAATTTATGTTTTTTATAATATTCTATTATTTATTTTTAGTGGTGTTCTATTATGTTTTTAGCGAGGTTCTAATATGTATTTTTAGTGATGTTCTATCCTGTATTTAGCAATGTTCTATCATGTTATAAGTGATGTTCTATCATATTTTTCGTGGTATTCTATCATATTCCTAGCAATGTTCTGTTATATTACTAGCGATGTTCTCTCATGTTACTAGTAATATTCTCTCATATTACTAGCGATGTTCTCTCATATTTTTTAAGAAAATAATTTATTTTTATAAAATTAAATTTTATAAATAATATTTTTAAATATATTCATGTGGGATCTTGTTTTGAAGTATATATTCAAATGAATTCAATGGTGCAATCGAAATTTTATTTGGGTTGTTGGTTTGGTAGTTATAACTTTTTTGTTTGTAGATGAGATGGACCCCACCCCGTCAGATCCCGCATGCGACCGGGCGAAACTCGCGCTTGCGCTTGCGCTGGTACACGCTGCTGGGCCCACGGGCGGGAATTTTGCCCGCGCTGTTGCTAGGAGAACGGCTTCCGTCCGAGCGAACGGACAGCAAGACGCCCCGGTAGGGGACGCGTGCAGAAGGGAGCGAGGGCCCACATGTCGGCGCACTGGCAAAATCACCGCAAGACTTTCTACCGTAGCGGCTTCACCACGGGATGGTAGACGGGTCCGTTTCATGTTTTTTATAGTACAGATATTGAAACTCAAGACTTATTTTGGTACAGGGAGTGCTCCAAAAATTCTCTCTGCCTTCTTGTAGGTTCTTCATGTCCTTGAAGATAGGGCAAATTGATTTTTTATGTTTGGGATGGAACTGATACCCCTGCAGCTTTGTAGATTATCTATGTTTATTTATTCTTTCCAATCATTTTTCAACAATAACTAAGAACCATCTATGTTTTTGAAATACAGTTGCATCTTTTAATCTTTATTTGGTTGTTCTTGTATGGTGCACTGAACTTAAGCATGGTTAATGAAAAGAAAATAATTCTTATTTTAAAAAACATTTGCTGATGTCAGTCACGTCACTATTGTCAGTTAGCTTACCTTTTTTTTTGTACCTCTCTACTATTGATTGGTGAACATACAGTTTGGATGCCGAGGAAGTTCAATCACCCCCTCTACTTCAAGGAACACCTCTACCCAGGGACGTTTTGTGCAAAATGCCATGTGTCGAAACTGTTCTGAGGATTTTTTTAGACAGGTTCTCAAGAAGGTATTACACTTTCAAAATGACATTTATTGGGCCAGGTTCTGCAACATTACTTGCAAGCAAGTGTTTGGCATTTGGAAAGGCATTTTGCTGGCCTCTAGTAGAGTTTGCCTTTTATCTCATGAAGATGGTAGTGTTGTTTATTTTCTGAAATAATATCCTTTTCTGATGAACTTTATTGTTCTTTGGACATTATATAAGTAAATTTTACCCACGACATGAACACCTCCGGGATGTATGACAGCCGCAACACCAAAAATGTTCACCGCCGAGAACCGAGCCCAGCTCGGTTGGTCAGCTGAGCGGAGTCTCACGCTGCCCACCGCAGTTCCAGCGCTGGCTCACACGGTGTCTCACCCAGGGGCACTATTCCCGTGAACAGTGTTGCCCGAATAAAAATCTTGTTGCCTTTTCGCGTGATGCCACAATGGTCAGAACGACATGCCCGTCATCTATGGAGCTCTGAGAAGTTTCGCCGATCTCTAGAAGGACGCGATTTCTACTGTGTAGTTATAAGGTAGTTGTAAGTCTGTAGGCGTGCATAGTGGTGGTGTGCGTAGTGTGCGTGTGGTGTGAGTGTGTGAGTAGTGTAGTGTGCGTGTGGTGTGAGTGTGTGAGTATGTACGCTGAGGTAGAGATACCGAGCCAAAGGAGAGATCTCCCGACCCCCGACCCCCGACCGCTCCTCACGGGGCGACTCGGGGGGCTCCCTCGGCGCCAGCCACCGCGCCGCCCCGGCCCCACCTCCCCGGCCGCCGTCGCCGCCCTCTACTCACGGCGGCGGCGGCAAGCGCGCCCCCCTAACTTCGGGCGTCGTCGCGGTCTGCCTTCTCCTCCACCTCCCGCTCCCTGCCTCCCCCTCTCTACCTTCGACCTCCAGTCCATGGTGCCCAGCTGGCCGGCGGCGGGCTAGGGCGGCGGATCCGGACCCCTTGTGGCCGGATCCAGCCGGCCTCGCACTGGATTTGGCGGCGGCGACGGGCGGTCGTCGACCGGCGGTGGGCCCCTGTAACATCCAGGATGTTAATCATGCATTAGCTCTGCACATCATGAGCATAATCATGTCATTTGCACTAAATCACTGATTGACTTGCAATTCACCTTGACGCTTGATTGCAAATTGCTTGATTATGCTTGGGATGCATGTGAATGTGATTAATTAATACAAGTGTCTGATGATTGACCATTAAAATAATCTAGACATGATTAGGACACCAAATGAACCTAGGGTTATGTTAACAACTTTGGTTAATCTTGCTTCTACATGTGTTGATCATGATAGGCTTATAAAAGTGCATGCTTTGACCGTTTCAAAAGAGCTAGATAGAAGCTTTGCATGGCAATGCGCCTTAAACCTTTTCAGTGTATAATTTTATAAGGATCAAAAGTCCAAATACTCACTTTCCATGAAAATGAGTGGAAGATTTCCAAAACGGCAGAAAAAGAATGATTTGGGGGCTGTTTTTCTATTTTGGGGAATTTTAGAGGTATTTTCATTTGGAATTTTGTATCTCCAAATCTAGTGGGAATCTTGCAAAACTCCTTTAAGACCAAATGATCTACTCTTCAATAGGATCAGTTTTCATGTAGAAAGTTTCTTTCAATTCGGCCTAGATTAGGAGATATAGAGCAGAGAAATTTGTTCTTCGTGTAATAGAAATAGGATTTTAGTGGCAGCGGGTCAATGGCCGTCACGGAAATCACGAGGACGAAAATATCGTCCCCGACCGGCTCTGTTCGCTCACACCGCGTGGCGAGCGAGCCCTGGCGCCCGTCCATCGCCTTAAGTGGGACGGCAGCGTCCTGGCCTCGCCCTCCACTCTCTCCCCTCTCCCTCATTTTCTCCTCCTGCTCGCGCAGCCACAGCGCCCGGGCGACGCCGTCGCCGGCAGAGGGCCGAGCTCGCGCCGCCGCTTTCCGCTCCTCCGCGCGGCACCGTCGCAGCTCTGCTCGCCCTTCGCCACCGCACCACCGCGCCATCTCGCAGCGCCGCGGCGCAGAGCGCGCTTGTTAAGCCGCCATGGCCGCCGCCATGGACGCGCCAAGCTCCGCATGCCGCCATCGTCTTCGCCGCTGCGAAGCACCGCCACCCCTTCACAGCTCCGCCGCACCGTGGTCCTTCCTCCGCGCGCGCCGAGCTCGCGACGCGCGGGAGGGAAACCGCCGCCCCTAAGTGCCGCCGCCGACCGCGTTGCTCCACGTGGCCGGAGGGCTACGGGCCGTCACGGTCCCTCCTGGGGTCACTGGCGGGATCGCCAGGGTGCCCCGCACCCTCGTCGCCCTCGGGTGGTCGCCTTCGGGCCGCCCCGGGTCCGACACAGCGAGCGCCGCCATCACCTCTGTTTTCCCCACGCAGGGCCCTTTGGAGTAGAATTTGAAGAATGGTAGGATCCTTCCTGCAAAGTTGCCAGACTCAAGGGTTTCCAGATTCGGGCCCGGTTAATTTCTAGCAAACTCAGGGTCCTTTGCGCAAAGTGCTTGTCCTATTCGGATTTAGGAAAAAGAATTCCAGAAAATTCATAAAAACCTTGTGAAATTCATAGAGGGAGCTAGAGTTGTCCAAATTGGGCGATTCAACTTGCAGTATTTTTCTTATTAGATGAGCTATGCATAGAAAATATGAGATGCCATGTTTGAGATACTTTTATATTGAGTTTAGATTTAATTCTTAAAATGCTTATAATCTTGGGAAATGCATAGTAATTCATAGGTTGCACAGAAAAATGCGATTTTTGTTTTGTTAGTCTTCTTATGTGATTCCCTGTTCATGGTAAAGATATTGTGCATGCTTGCTGTGTAATAAAATAGAGTTGTAGTTCAAGCGTCATTTGTTGTCCATTTCCAAGATAATTCATAATTGAATTATAGGGGCATGGTTTGGAGTTGATAAATTTTGTAGGCTCATTATATGCCCATAGGTAGCTCTGTACATGGTTGATTTCATGGTTTGATCAAGTTGGTAGTGCAAAGTATTTTTAGGTCCCTCTATTAGTGCTGCCATGTCATTTTTGTGTAGGACAGTAGGAGATAAACTGGCTTTGCCATGTGTCTCCTACTGTAATTTTTATAGGTTTTTAGGATGTGTCTAGCTATGGGTTGCTGTTCAACCCATAGGTGGTCATTTTAGAGTCGATTCCAAGATGCCATGCTTAACCTAATGATAGTTTGGCTTTCTGGGAAACTTGTCTATATATGATAGGTAGCTGATTAGTGTATATATCTACTGATAAAATTTTGTGGTCATTGGATCAATAATCTAGAAGTTATAGCTGTTGCAATATGGTTGGCAGAAATGTTCAAATGCTGTTTTGTCAGGACTCAGTCCTGATGTTCTCTGGTTTAGGCCTAGTTAGCTTGACAATTAGGCTCTGATGTCTTGAGATGTTCTATGGGCAATTTTATAAGCTTTCCAGATTGTCCTCTTTTGTGTCCATAGGATTTATAAATCTATAGTTATGATTTATTTACTAGACTGTCAGTTGTAGGTCTCTAAATGCTAGTGAAGCGCGAATGTGTGATGTTGTGTGTAGATCACAACGATGCTGACTCATAGTGATTAGGCTATGTATGAATGATTGTTAATTAGTATGCCATGAGGATTGGGTTAAGATGATTGAGTAAGTATAGATATTTGGCTTTACTGGTTTGTTTGCTAGTGATAGGTGTAGCAGATTAAATAAGCTATTCACCAAGGAGCATCTATCATCCTTGATCATTCATGATCGCGCATACACCGACAATCACGTACTCATACATATGCACATGCATCATTCCAGGATTACGTGTAGAACATTCGTCGTGAAGTCAAGGATCCAGAAGGACAAGTCGCGAACGGAGATCCGCACGAGAAGTAATCAAGAACCAGGAACCCGACATGGAATAGTCGAATACCTGGGGCTCTAACCTCGATCTTCTAAATAAGGCAAGCCCCGGAGCATTTCTCCTATGTTTGCAAATATCACTTGCGTCCTTTTATATGTTTAATGCATTAAGTTATAGGAGTTGCCTGGAACCCTTGCTGCATATTATCTATTCCTTGTCCACTTAAAATATCCTTACCCTGTTAGGTGCAGAACCGATATTAATGCTTAGCCTTGCTTAATTAAGATCAGTAGAAGTGGGTGATTTCCATTCACCTACACCTTAGGGTGATAAAGATAATTTGGCAAGATGATCATGATGGATATAACCATGTATGTTGGATAAACTGAGACCGGGCGGAATGTGAGGCAATAAGACATGGGTCTTGTGTGCTTGTAGTTTCCGTCTGTGTCGATTAAGGACCGTACCATTGTACGTCCTCAAGTCATGTTGAACGCATGCCCCATGTTTAGTTGGAAGGATAAGTCGTTCTGACCACGAAGCCTAGTAGCTCTGTTTGGGCCGGTGACCGAAATATAGGCAATAACACCGTATGGAGGCGGGAGTGGTCAGAGGCCCGAGTGACCGTGGGCAAGAATGTCTGAGCTACCTGGCGTCGTCCCGTGGGCAGACACGTCTTGATCGACCTGGCTTCAGACAACCTCTGGGTGTAGAATGGTCCATAGCGGTCCCACGACTTTACCCGAACAGTACCAACGGTGACTAAGGCTGCCCTTGCAAGGTGTGCCTGGTTTGCATGGGGAATACCCCCTCAGCTGAGTAGGAACCGATTCGAATCGCCATCACTCCTGGATAGTGAGTACTTGACTTGAGCAGCGGCATCGTAGTAATATTACTATGGAACACAAGGATGGTTATATGGATGATGTTGGCTATTGCCAAATGGACATGGTTACTATTGATTGCTTATAATAACTCAAGTGATTGCTATTAGTATAGGTGCTCACCTAGTATGATCAGGCTTTAATGATAAGCTATGCTAAAATAAAATGAAAGGTCCATATCTATACATATCTATAATATGATAACTTGAGCATTTATGCAAAATGAGTCAAGCCAACCCACTATAAAGCCTGGCATCCACCAAAGAGTCTTTATTTTTTTCTTTTAGTCGGGTAAGTCTTGCTGAGTACAATGTACTCAGGGTGCAATTCCCAATGTTGTTGTAGGTTTGGAGATTACCGCCGTGGCGACACGGTGGACTTATATCCCACTACGGGAGGAATAGACTTCGGGCAAGTCAACTCTTATACCTCATCTACATCTTTGTTGATGGAGTCGACCCGAGTAGCCTTGTATTTAAAAGTATAGGTGTGAGTGTGTATTATCAAAAGTGTTTTCTTCCGCTTTTATTTATAATTTGGATTGTAATAATCCTATGTGCGAAATGTAATTAAAACAGGTGAATGGGAACTGCTGAACTGTGGATTCAGGTTTGTTGTAGAGTTGTATGAAATCCTTCGAGATTTCACGGACTACCAGGCTAGTTTGGTTACTAAGTTCTAATTGAGTTGCCACGTCACCTTGATTAGTGCTTCGTAATTAAATTAGTTGGTCGGTTCTGCTACAGCCCCGCTCCCTGTGGCGCGTCTGCGGCAGTCGTGTGTGGCTGGCCAGCGGCGGGTTAGGGCGGCGGATCCAAGGCCCCTAGGGCCGGATCTGGCTGGCCCCGCACCGGCTCTGGTGGTGGCGGGCGGCGTACCCGCTCCCCGGCGCGCGTCTACAGCGGTCGGGCCTCCGGCGGTGGCCCGGCTTCCCGCGTGCTGGCTTCCCTATCTGAGCGGGCCCGGCGTGCTCTGGGCGCGCCCCCTACGTGGACCTGCCGCCGCCCCTCTTCCTGAGACCGCTGGTGGCTGGACCTAGCTCCTTGGGGCCTGTTTCTGCCGTTGCGTGGTGCTCCGGTGGATTGTTCTGGCCTGCAGTCCGGGTGCAGTGGCCAATAGCGCGCGCTGTCCTTCATCACGGGGATGTGGGCGGCTGCTCTGTTGGTGCGTCTTTGACGCCGTGGTGGCGTGGAAGGCGTTGTCTTGCTCGTTGGTCGAGCAAGCACTCATGCCCCCTTTGTGACGACGGACTAGGGTAAAAACCCCGCTAGGCTCTTGCCAGCAGACGACGGTGCGCGCCTGCGTCATTACCTTCTTGGAGGCGTCGTTCTCAACACGTCGTCAGAAACCGCTGGGGCAAGCTTGGGATGAAAATCCCTGGATACCATTCACAACGACGTTGGCATTCCCGGATGTCATCTCCTTCCTGAAGGCTTCGTTGTTGCTTCGTGCTTGTCTCCATCGTGCCAGTCTCTGCTCGTCGCTCCTCCCGGGTGGCCTCTGTAACATCCTGGATGTTAATCATGCATTAACTCTGCAAATCATGAGCATAATCATATCATTAGCATCTAATCAACAGCTTGGCATGATTGCTTGATGCTTGTCTGCACTATGTTTGACTTAGCCTATAAGTGTGATTGTTGGTTTGAACTAGAAGTAGTAGCTACGTCGCTTATCTCGAGTCAGACCTCTAATAAAGCTCGAAGAGGAGAGTATTTCGAGAAAACTTTATGTTTTGACTTTTTCATGAAAATGCCTAGAAGGCGCTCAAAACGAGTGATGAAGGCGTTACAATTTATGACGTCGGCAGATTGGCATGCCGCGTTCTCCGAATTCCGTGAAACAACTTTAGTTGGCCCAAATAGGAAAACATAGCTAACCCATTGGGGCACAACATGCCAAAAGTTGGGATCGGTTTGATCGAGTTTGGCCATCCAATTCACAAGAAAACCGAGCCTAGGTCAACCGTATTTAGCGTGTCGACATCGCCATGTTGGCACCTAATTATCTCATAAACCATAGCTCAAATGACCAAAGTGTCTAAGTAGAAAATGACCAGTGACGAATGGGCTTCGATCTTCCTTTTGGGCCCATGTCAAGATTCGGCCCAGAAGGGGCCCAAAAACGCCTCCCAACCTGCCCATCTCCACGCACGCCACCTGCTCGGCGAAATGCCGCAAAGGAGGGACACGTGCCGGGGCGCGTGGCGCCCATGCCCGTCCTCCATGGCCCCTGTGACTGCCAGGCCACCTCGCCCGAAGGGGGGGTGCCATTCGGTCCTCCTCCCTCCTCTCTCACCCCCACTCTCCCTGCTCTCTCTTCCTCTCGCCGTGGCGCAAGCCGACGACGGCGACCGCCATTGCCAGCACCGCTTCAGCACACTGCCACCGTTATCTGCCACCGCGGAGCTCGCTCTGCCGCACCGCTCGCTCATCGCCGCTGGCGTCCGCGACTTGAGCCCGCACAGCATCGCGCTCGCTACTGCCGCGTGCTCCACTTCCATCCGCTCGTGGCGCCGCACGCCGCGGGAGCCGCCACGGCCGCCGCTCCTGTCGTTTCCCGTCGCGAGCGCAACAGCCGTCGCGCCGCTACGTGATTCAGCGCGCCGCCGTTCGCCGTGACCTCCTCCACCTTCGCTTACACCGCGCGACGACGAACATAGAAGGTAGAGGTCCAATCGGGCCGCCGTTCCACGCCGCCGTCCCGCTGAAATCCGGCGAGCTCGCGGTTCACGCGGACAACACCCCTCCGTCCGCCATTCTCTTCCCCCTCTCGTGCGCTCGCATCGCCTAGGGCCATAGGAGCTCGCTCCGCCGTCAATTTGGGCAAACATGGCCGGCAGCGTCCTTGCCGCAGCCATGCATGGCCGCCGGCCGCCGTCGTTCACCGCCAGTGTGCCTAGCCGCCGCGACGCGCTTCATCTTCTAGCCCAGCGGGTGCGCCTCGGCACGGGGAGGCCAACGGTGGCGGTCACGCCCCCTGGTGCCGCACCGCCGGCGAGATCCGGTCGCCGGACCGCCGTCCCCTGCGGCGGCGTCACCAACAGGTGGGGTCCCGCCGATGTCAGCTCGTGGCGTCAGCAGGGAACCGCCTGGGTACGCGCACGGGGTAGACCTAGCAAAGATGCGCCACTGGGTGCGCGTCTGGGTACGCGTAGCAATTCAGGGTCTGGTTTTTAAAGAAAAAAGAAATTCAGATTTGCTGCTTAATCTTGTGAAATTCATAGAGGGAGCTAGGAGTGTCCAAATCAATTGATCTTGGTCTTGTTGTGATCCTTGTGATGTGTAGTATCTAGGAAAAATATGATATGTCTTGTTTGAGTAACATTTCTGTGTAGTTTTAATTAAAGTTTCTAGATGGGGATAAATGTTGATTATCTTTAGAAATGCATAGTAAATCATAGAATGCTCTGAGAAATGTGGTTCTTGTTTTGTTAGTCTTGTATTGCCATGCCCTGTCCATGATAAATGTATCATGCATGCCTACTGTGTAAGATTTTGTAGTTATAGTTCAAGTGTCCTAATTACTTGTTTCTTGAGATAATTCATAAATCAATTGTATAGATGGAATCTGAGGTTGATACTTATTGTAGGCTTCTTATAGTTCATAAGGTAGCTCTGTGTAGGATTGGATTCATGGTAGAATCAAGTTGGTAGTACAAAGTATTTTTAGGTCCTCGGTTTGGTGCTGCCAGGTCTTTTTTGTGTAGGCCAGTAGGATCATCCAATTGGGGTGAAACTTGGGTGATGCACTGGCATTGCCATGTGTTATCCACTGTAATTCTTATAAGATTTTATGATGTGTCTAGCTATAGGTTGCAGTTCAACCCATGGGTGGATAATTTAGAGTCAATTCCAAGATGCCATGCCTAACCTGCGATTGGTTGGTATTCGGGAAACTGGTCTTTATATGATTGGTTTGTAATTAGTATATGGATCTACTGTTGAAATTTGGGGGTCATTGGATGATTAGTCTAAGAGTTGTGGTTGTTGCAATATGGTAGACAGAATTGTTTAAATATTGTTTTGTCAGGACCCAGTCCTGATGTTAACTATTTTAGGCCTAGTTAACTTTAGAATTAGGCTCTGGTGTCTTGAGATGCTTGATGGGAAATTTATTGAGCTTTCCAGATTATCCTCTTTTATATTCATAGGGTTTATAGAACTCCAGTTATGATTTTATTACTGGACTGCCAGTTGTAGGTCGATAATTGGTAGTAATGTGTGAATGTGTGATGTTATGTGTAGAGCATAACGATGGTGACTCATAGTGATTAGGCTATGTATGGATGGTTGTTACTTAGTGTGTGTCTTGATGATTGAGTTAGGATGGTTATGCCTAGACGTAAGTCTTTGGCTTTACTGGCTTGTTTGCTATTAATAAGTGTAGCAGATTAAATAGGTTATTCGCCTATGAACATCTATCATCCTTGATCATTCATGATCATGCATATACCGATGAACACGCACTCATGCATATGCACATGCATCATTCCAGAGTTGTGTGTAGAACATTCGTCGTGAAGTCAAGGATCCAGAAGGACAAGTCGCGAACGGAGATCCGCACGTGAAGTGATCGAGAACCAGGAATCCAACGTGGAATAGTCGAGTACCTGGAGCTCCAACTTGATCTTCTAACTAAGGCAAGCCCCGGAGCATCCCTCCTACGGTTTGCAAAGGTTTTACCCCGCGTCCTTTTATTCTTTATGATGCATTAAGTTATAGGCGGTTATTGGAACCGTAGATGCATCAGGACTACCTTGCCACCAGAAATATCCTACTTTAAGTACAGGATCGATTACATGCTTAGGCCTGCTCTATTAATCGGTAGAAGCCAGATGATTGACCATCGTCCGCAATTATAGGTGGTTACTACCCCTTTTGGATTGAGAATAGTGAGATGTTGGATATGAACATAACCATGTGGCCTTCTAAATCATCTCTAAAGAAATATGGCTTTGTACGTCCTCGATCATGTTGAACAATGCCTCACAGATAGCTGGAAAAGGGCGTGTGGGGCCTATTCTGCGAAGCCTAGAATCTACTTGGGCCGGGTTTCAACTTCCAGGTATCCATGCCGACGATGGGGGAGGGGAAAACAAGGTGCCTGGAGAGTGAGTCCTTAAGCTGGGGCGATGTCATTTGATGGGCACGCTTACCTGTTGGCAGCCGGGAGTTTCCTTGGTCATGGTGGTGAGTTGTTGATCCCGCGTCTCCTCCCGTGTAGATCAAGGTGACCGTCACTTGCTCTGGCCAGCAAGTGTGGTTTGTGTGAGGAATACCCGCCAGCTGGTTTGCAATCGATTATAATCGCCATCGTTCCTGGACAGTGAATACTTGATCGAGACAACGGCATGGTCGCCAATAATATCTCTTGTGCGAGTTGGTTATGTTCACTCATGTTGGTTTAATGATTACTCAATCAATGCGGATACTTAAAGTTGATTGCTTCTACCTAAAAATGTGAGTAGTCTTTGGTGCAAATGTAGTAATGGCGGGAACCAACTTAATTGGATAAGCTAGAGAGTTCTTTTGTCACTAAATGATTATTAATAAGCTCATCTTTTGGCAAACAAAGGAGTCGGCTACCCCACTATAAAGCCCGACATCCACCAAAGAGTCTTTATTTTCTTTTAGACGGGTAAGTCTTCCGAGTACAACGTACTCGGGGTGCAATTCCCAATGTTGTTTGTTGTAGGTTGAAGATTACCACGGTGGTGACACGGTGGACTTATATCCCACTACAGGAGGAATAGACTTCAGGCAAGTCAACTCTTATATCTCATCTACATGCTTTTGAAGGAGTCGACTCTGAGCTGGCACTATATTTTAATACATAGGTGTGCGTGTATTTGCAAAGAATAATCTCTTCCGCTGTTTATTTCAAAATCCTGAGTTGTAAAATATAATATTTGTAACCGTCGATGTAATTACAAAGTTTGTTAAAGGTAACTTAAGTGAATGGGAACTGCTGAACTCTGTGATCTGGGTGTGACTTTGAGAAAGTTCGAGATCTTTCAGAATTTCGCAGACTACCGGGCTGGTATAATTGCGGTTTACTACTTAAGCTGCCACGGTGGCTTGATTAGTGATCAATAATTATATTAGTTGGTCGGTTCTTTTACAGATGGCATCAGCTCCATGGTTCAGCACTTACTGTTCACTTGAGTGTTTAAAAACAAATGGATTTTTTTTACAAAACTATTTGCCAACTTATAGTTATATAGGTGTGTGAAAAACTATGAGTTCAAACTAAAGTGTGCCAGAGGTCGTATCCTATATGCCCAGTTAAGGACTACTAGGTGGCTATCTAATAGGCTAACTTTGGGTATTGAATCATATTTTCTTTTGTCGCGCTCATACACGACGGATATGTATGGGGGCCATTCACTTGAATGGTTATGCTTGGTTTCATACACCTGTACGCTCTGGTAAGTCGGTTCAACGCCAAGGTAAGGGGAGTTGTGAGAGCATGATCGGATACACTGCCGATCTAGGGGAGTGCTTATATGACACCGGATTATTTACATGTTCCACACATGTTTATATGAAAGTGTCCCATGTGTGGGATGTCGTCTTCTGACGATGATTTGGTTAGCGTCCGCCTACATGCAGGGATATTGGGGATATTCCTGTGTGGAGAGGGGTGTGGAATAGGAGTTGATTGTAATCGGAGCTTTGACCTTATTCCTAAGGTGCTGAGTTTTTACGTCGATTGCATTCATGGGGAATGGGCTGAAATGGAATCTTCTGCAGGTACACTAACCACGCAAGCTCGTGTAGCTCGACTAGTTTCCGTTATATGAGAGTCGTATGTATGCCACCGCTTAAAACGCTAGAATCTATTATTTTCTAGGTTTGTGAGGACGTACAGAACGTGCATGCATCATGTCACATGATCATTTCATGGGATCAACACCAATATAACCTTCGTCTCATGAGAGTTGTACTTCGGTCCTACAGATGGCACGAATGAAGCGCACCAAATCCAAGTCAACAAAGATACAAGCTCGGCGACAACAACTGACTTGCCACCCGTGAGCCACGTGGTGCCAAGAAATTTTGAAAGAATTTGGAATGCCTTCTCTTTTATGGCGAATTCTGCACTCGGTGGGTTATACCACGGGTAAAGAACCCCGCTATCAGTGGAGCAAGGAGTTGGAAAGTCAACGTCTGAGCTTACTCCCTGTTGAAATTGTAATTCCCGCCAAGGGCGAATATGCGACACTTTGGTGTGGACGCCGGTTTGTCGCTCGAGGTAGGAACCCTCAGGAAGGCACGAGTATAGTTGCTTACAAAGCCCTGAGGGATTTGCTTAAGAGATGTCCAGATGAGGTTGCTCGTGCTACTGCGGGTGTGTTTCCCAAGGGTGATCCATACCATGCCGTGTGGCGCCAAATTGGTGAGACTGCCCTTGTTGGTAGTATGAATGAGGCTGCGAATAGCAATGGTATTGCCAGCAGTGCAATGTTTGCCATGATGAAGAGTTACTCATGCTTGGAGAATGCATTAGAGTCTCTTAATAGCGATTTCCGTTATGTCACTTCCGACAGAAGGGAAGCTGAGAGAGTATACAAAGAGGACATAGAACAAGTGACCAAGATGTTTGAACAAATGACGCTTTCCAAGGATCAGGCCCTGCAATGGGAGAGTGCTGCCATGCACGAGACCTTTGTAGCGCAGAGTCAGTTTCTAGAGCTACTTACCATACCTGGTCAGTGGCAGCAAGCTTTTGGCACAGTTGTGCAACAACGGAATGAAGCCTCGAACGAAGAGAATCACCTGAGAGAATGGGTGAACGTGTTGGTGACCAAGAATGCTGCTCTCAATGCAAAAGTACAATGGGTTTACATCCAGCACCCCCACAATCCTCCCCGGAGTTGCTGATCCTGAAGATGCTCAAGTTGTGCCCAACGTCGACAACGTTGAGGCTGGGAATGCAGCGAGTACGGAAGGCGTGGACCACGACTAAGTAGAATCGGCTTAAGGCTAAGCCTTTTGTGGGATCGGTATTTTCTTTTGTAAAACCTTATGTAACGCCGTGTAATCCTCAGTAGCTAGTTCTTTGATATTATATCAACCAGAACTTGTATTTCATGACATGCTTGGTTTATGTAATGTACCATCCCGAGTAATAGTGCGAAAACTAGTATGTTGAGCCATTAATACTTTGGGGTTGGATTCCTCCAACATCGTTTAAATGTCGGTTCAATCTTGTTTTTGCGAAAATAAGATTCATACCTCCTTGCTCGTTGATGACACGTCGATAGTGAAGTCCTGCTGTCACAAGTCTAGACCAATTATTTTAGACCAGTATAACGGTTGGTTATCCCTTGCGAACCATCGCTGATAACATGCACGACCTGTGTCGTGATTGTTTTGGCGGTACCCTTGCCATCTCCGATTTTGAAAATTAAGATCGTTTAACCTTATCTTGCGCGCACTTCTCAACCGCACAAGATGTCTATTTATACATCTTGAGTCTAATCTGTGGATTATCTTATCATCCATCATTTTGTAATGACGTCTCGGTTAAAGCTTTTGTAGTGCCGTGATGGAACCTAGAACCACCTTGATGACCGGCCGGAACCTAGTTGGATTTCTAGGAGAAAGCGCTGGTATTATAATTCTTGATCGCGACCACTACTCCGGTCTCGCCAACTCTATGCTTATGTTGCGAAAACCCTCCTTGAAAGCCGATTATTATCACACTATCAATGATCGCCACCAGCTCCCAATTACGTTACTAGAAGATTGCTAGTATGAGGTTCGCTAATGAGGAAGTTCCATCTTCTCCTCAATATCGGGTTGATGTTTTGTCCATCTTTCCGATGCTAGGACATCGATACATAGAGATGCCTTCTAGAACATCGATAGCCAGTTGCCTTAAGTTAGTCCCTCAAATAGCAACGGTGTTGTCAGGAGCCTGATGACCTTGTGTTTCACCGACGTGATTGATTCGCCATTCCTTCGGCTATAGAATGTGTCTCGCTAGACGTCCTGCGATTATAAGTATATAACATGTCTACCTCTTGGTGCGTGTTATCAGAGTAGCGCAGTGAAAACATAGTAAAGGTGGTCAACTGTGGTTATGGTTAGTTCGTATATTTTATCGTGCGGATTATTAGACAAACGGTATGGAAGCTTTTCTTAGTTTGACTCGGGCTTAGAACATGATGTTGTTGGTCGATTAACCGTGCGGGGAGATGTCTCAACTATCATTTCCACTAGCCCATGTGTTGTAGACCAACTTCGATTTAGGGAGAATTACCCTAACTATGCTCGATATTACTAATATGCCTTGTATCAGAAAGTTGACACGTTAGGTATAAGATGTATCCAACGATGCCACATATTGAACCTACCCAGTTCTCCTTCCTTGCTATCCTATAATCGTGCAGTTATCCTCAATTACCCGCTTTTGTCTTGCACGTAATATCCACTCGTGCAGGAGCCTGTCCTAAAGTGTGAAATTGCATATCGATTGGAAAAATCTGTAGTGGCGTCATGACTAGTGACCGATGGTGCTGCGACGAAACCGAGAGCACCCTGTGGCGGCCGACACATGGTAGTGCTTCTCGGCACGCGCAGGTATCACAGTTACTAAAACTTGACCCATTATAGAGATTACCTCGATGTGCTATTTTGCTTGACCCTACTTAGAGTCCATATGATCCTTTGTCATCTAGTCAATGTTGTCATGAGATCGGTGAGGTTTCCTCACTTGTAGTGTGACGAAAGGTGGCTCGACTAAAGGAAACCACTAACTATCACTCGATAGACCACGAAGGACAGTAGCCAGGGGGCTCAATGGAGAGATTCCTCGCAGAATCGTACTATCTCACGTAGGAAGTGTGTCCCTTTCTTTGTGGTATTTGTAGGGATACCTTATTCGTGATTGGATGAGTTCGGATGAACCTCGAGCTAAGTGAGGTCTCTACTTCCTTAGTGTCTGTTTGTCCCTTCCTATGCTTTACGAATAATGCCTATATCGGCGTTAATTGCGACCATTGTGAAGCTTTTAATGCTGAAAGGCAACCTATCGGTGAGGTTATGAGAGGTTACTCTCCAGCCCGAACATAGGCAGCTAACTAACCGAATGTATGCGATCGACTTATGTATTCTTAAGAGTGGCCGTAGTAGATCTCTCTATCGAGTAGACTATGATACGAAACCAACTTTTCGACCCCCGAGTCGAAGTTAACCATCAGGTAGATGCCAAGCATCGTAGTAGGTCGTTGTTCAAAACGAAATAATAAGTCTTTGACTATCTTTCGTAAGATGATCAATCAAGTGTCCAATGCTGAGAGCTTTTGAGAGCGAAGTACGAGTACTATTGGTTGAGCTCTTGATGGTGTCTAGTTGTTCTTTTGTTCATAGGGGAATCACTCTTGCCGACATAAGTGTCAGAGTAGTTGGAGCAATCAGCATGGATTTAAATGGATATCAGATTTTGTCCGACCAGCGGAATGAATCTTTACTCCATGGTACCCCTTATCGTGAAGTTGGAATCCTTTTAAGAGGGTTAGAGCTTCAATTGTCCTATAAGGTACTCCTGCTTATGGGAATCAAAGGGGAAGAATTCGTGGGGTAAAAAGCCTGTGTTGAGTTAGTCTCGAGAGATAACCTGACATATGCCACATCCTTGGACATCCATTTTGTGGTACTCAACTGTCAGCCGTCCATCTACAAGAAGCCAATGTGCCCTATTGAGATGAAGTCTTTACGCATAATTGGATGTTTGTAGTACTAGTGGAATTGCACCTGAATGAGGATCAGGTAGTCAGTACGCATGAGTAATTTGATACGACCTTGGGTTCGTAAATCATGGACCTTACGTGTCGTTCAAGCATTGTTGGGACATGCATGTTGGCTCAATACGGGAACCCTTTTGGGGTAAGGCTTGCCACGTGTATGGTTGGAAAAAGTACTTTTGGTGTACCAAGAGTAGCGAACTCCTAACCCATGGACATGTGTTGTATGCATGAACTGCTACCTGTAAATGCTCTCTATATGATTCGCTAGCTTGTCGGAACCGCTTAATGGAATAAGGAATTTTGTGGGTTTCGATGAGTCAAGGAGTCCTTGACCTAAGAACTTTGACTTCTACATGAGAAGATTTGGATATCATTGACCTAAGAACTTTGACTTCTACATGAGAAGATTCGGGTATCTATGACCTAGGAATTTTGATTTCTACATGTAAAGGTTAGATTTTCTTGGTCCAAATGATTCATATTGGCATTTTAACAGCCAGTGTTTCAATGAAGGGCTGAGCCAATATTGAACTTGTGTAGACAAAGTCCTATGTGGCCACCTCAGAAGTGAGTTACGTGGTTTCCGTTTTGCGGAATCTACACCCTGCTTCTTAGTGGTAAACATTATGGATTTTTGAAGCACCTTTTGATGTATTTGATGATGCGAATAGCAGATTCCCTCTCAAGTACCCCTCGGCAATTTCCTATTGGGTAGTTGATTGGTCATACTACATGATGATCTACTCTAATGGGATGTTGTCTCAGGATCTATGTGAATGCTTATCATACTATCCTTTGTCATCTTCATACTTAAGATTGACATAATAATGGTAGCATTACCTTAAAAGAAGACATGTCTATTGCAACCCATGATTGAAGATGCTCGCTGGGAGTGAGTATAAGTTAACCGACGAGATAGAGCTGAACCCAAATTGCCTTATTTATTTGACATCGCCTACCCATGAAGCTTCGACACCACCATCTGGACCGAAGGTTCTGTAAGTTGCAAGGAGTGGGTCAATTGGTATAGTAATTGGGATTCTCTCGAGGTTACCAGTGTATGGTATGCCTCCTGAGCGGATTGTGATCTTGTTAAGTCTCCAACGCCATAACTCGAGCAAAACAAGAGTGTCTTGGATGAAACAGTACCATATCTGAGGAACACGACATCGGAGCCGGCAAGTTATACTCAGAGATGCATTGGGTCTTAGGTATTGAGATTACATCATCTAGAACTGAGTCACTTGGCTGTGACAAGTAATGAGAAGTTTTTGGATGAACGTGAAGGCAGTGGTAAAGCATGAGCTATCGCTATGAGAGTTGTCGGTTTTCGAAAACTAATCTACTTCTACCAAATCTCGGGACGAGATTTCTTTTAAGGGGGTTAGATCTGTAACATCCTGGATGTTAATCATGCATTAACTCTGCAAATCATGAGCATAATCATATCATTAGCATCTAATCAACAGCTTGGCGTGATTGCTTGATGCTTGTCTCGCACTCGTTTGAATAAGCCTATAAGTGTGATTGTTGGTTTGAACTAGAAGTAGTAGCTACGTCGCTTATCTCGAGTCGGACCTCTAATAAAGTTCGAAGAGGAGAGTATTTCGAGAAAACTTTATGTTTTGACTTTTTCATGAAAATGCCTAAAAGGCGCTCAAAACGAGTGACAAATGCGTTACGATTTATGACGTCGGCAGATTGGCATGCCACGTTCTCCGAATTCCGTGAAACAACTTTAGTTGGCCCAAATAGGAAAACATAGCTAACCCATTGGGGCACAGCATGCCAAAAGTTGGGATCGGTTTGAATGAGTTTGGCCATCCAATTCGCAAGAAAACCGAGCCTAGGTCAACCGTATTTAGCGTGTCGACATCGCCATGTTGGCACCTAATTATCTCATAAACCATAGCTCAAATGACCAGTGACGAATGGGCTTCGATCTTCCTTTTGGGCCCATGTCGAGATTCGGCCCAGAAGGGGCCCAAAAACGCCTCCCAACCTGCCCATCTCCACTCACGTCACCTGCTCGGCGAAATGCCGCAGAGGAGGGACACGTGCCGGGGCGCGTGGCGCCCATGCCCGTCCTCCACGGCCGCGTGGTGTTCGGCCCCTGTGACCGCCAGGCCACCTCGCCCGAAGGGGGGGAGGGGCGCCGTTCGGTCCTCCTCCCTCCTCTCTCACCCCACTCTCCCTGCTCTCTCTTCCTCTCGCCGCGGCGCAAGCCACGATTGCGACCGCCATTGCCAGCACCGCTTCAGCACGCCGCCACCGTTATCCGCCGCCGCGGAGCTCGCTCTGCCGCACCGCGCGCTCACCGCCGCTGGCGTCCGCGACTTGAGCCCGCGTAGCATCGCGCTCGCTACTGCCGCGCGCTCCACTTCCATCCGCTCGTGGCGCCGCACGCCGCGGGAGCCGCCACGGCCGCCACTCCTGTCGTTTCCCGTCGCGAGCGCCATAGCCGTCGCGCCGCTACGTGATTCAGCGCCGGTGTGCCCAGCCGTGACCTCCTCCACCTTCGCTTACACCGCGCGACGGCGACCATAGAAGGTAGAGGTCCAATCGGGCCGCCGTTCCACGCCGCCGTCCCACTGAAATCCGGCGAGCTCGCGGTTCACGCGGACAACACCCCTCCGTCCGCCATTCTCTTCCCCCTCTCGTGCGCTCGCATCGCCTAGGGCCATAGGAGCTCGCTCCGCCGTCAATTTAGGCAAACATGGCCGGCAGCGTCCTTGCCGCAGCCAAGCATGGCCGCCGGCCGCCGTCGTTCACCGCCGGTGTGCCCAGCCGCCGCGACGCGCTTCATCTTCTAGCCCAGCGGGTGCGCCTCGGCACGGGGAGGCCAACGGTGGCGGTCACGCCCCCTGGTGCCGCACCGCCGGCGAGATCCGGTCGCCGGACCGCCGTCCCCTGCGGCGGCGTCACCAACAGTGGGTACGCGCACGGGGTAGACCTAGCAAAGATGCGCCACTGGGTGCGCGTCTGGGTACGCGTAGCAATTCCGGGTCCGGATTTTAAAGAAAAAGGAAATTCAGATTTGCTGCTTAATCTTGTGAAATTCATAGAGGGAGCTAGGAGTGTCCAAATCAATTGATCTTGGTCTTGTTGTGATCCTTGTGATGTGTAGTATCTAGGAAAAATATGATATGTCTTGTTTGAGTAACATTTCTGTGTAGTTTTAATTAAAGTTTCTAGATGGGGATAAATGTTGATTATCTTTAGAAATGCATAGTAAATCATAGAATGCTCTGAGAAATGTGGTTCTTGTTTTGTTAGTCTTGTATTTCCATGCCCTGTCCATGATAAATGTATCATGCATGCCTACTGTGTAAGATTTTGTAGTTATAGTTCAAGTGTCCTAATTACTTGTTTCTTGAGATAATTCATAAATCAATTGTATAGATGGAATCTGAGGTTCATACTTATTGTAGGCTTCTTATATGTCATAAGGTAGCTCTGTGTAGGATTGGATTCATGGTAGAATCTAGTTGGTAGTACAAAGTATTTTTAGGTCCTCGGTTTGGTGCTGCCAGGTCTTTTTTGTGTAGGCCAGTAGGATCATCCAATTGGGGTGAAACTTGGGTGATACACTGGCATTTCCATGTGTTATCCATTTTAATTCTTATAGGATTTTATGATGTGTCTAGCTATGGGTTGTTGTTCAACCCATGGGTGGATAATTTAGAGTCGATTCCAAGATGCCATGCCTAACCTACTGATAGGTTGGTATTCTGGGAAACTTGTCTTTATATGATTGGTTTGTAATTAGTATATGGATCTACTGTTGAAATTTGGGGGTCATTGGATGATTAGTCTAGGAGTTGTGGTTGTTGCAATATGGTAGGCAGAATTGTTTAAATATTGTTTTGTCAGGACCCAGTCCTGATGTTATCTGTTTTAGGCCTAGTTAACTTGAGAATTAGGCTCTGGTGTCTTGAAATGCTTGATGGGAAATTTAATAAGCTTTCCAGATTGTCCTCTTTTATATTCATAGGGTTTATAGAACTCCAGTTATGATTTTATTACTGGACTGCCAGTTGTAGGTCGATAATTGGTAGTAATGTGTGAATGTGTGATGTTATGTGTAGAGCATAACGATGGTGACTCATAGTGATTAGGATATGTATGGATGGTTGTTACTTAGTGTGTGTCTTGATGATTGAGTTAGGATGGTTATGCCTAGACGTAAGTCTTTGGCTTTACTGGCTTGTTTGCTAGTAATAAGTGTAGCAGATTAAATAGGTTATTCGCCTATGAACATCTATCATCCTTGATCATTCATGATCATGCATATACCGATGAACACACACTCATGCATATGCACATGCATCATTCCAGGGTTGCGTGTAGAACATTCGTCGTGAAGTCAAGAATCCAGAAGGACAAGTCACGAACGGAGATCCGCACGCGAAGTGATCGAGAACCAGGAATCCGACGTGGAATAGTCGAGTACCTGGAGCTCCAACCTGATCTTATATCTAAGGCAAGCCCCGGAGCATCCCTCCTACGGTTTGCAAATGTTTTACCTTGCGTCCTTTTATTCTTTATGATGCATTAAGTTATAGGCGTTGATTGGAACCGTAGTTGCATCAGGACTACCTTGCCACCAGAAATATCCTACTTTAAGTACAGGATCGACTACATGCTTAGGCCTGCTCTATTAATCGGTAGAAGCCGGATGATCGACCATCATCCGCAATTATAGGTGGTTACTACCCCTTTTGGATTGAGAATAGTGAGATGTTGGATATGAACATAACCCTGTGGCCTTCAAAATCATCTCTAAAGAAATATGGCTTTGTACGTCCTCGATCATGTTGAACAATGCCTCACAGATAGCTGGAAAAGGGCGTGTGGGGCCTATTCCGCGAAGCCTAGAATCTACTTGGGCCGGGTTTCAACTTCCAGGTATCCATGCCGGCAATGGGGGAGGGGAAAACAAGGTGCCCGGAGAGTGAGTCCTTAAGATGGGACGATGTCATTTGATGGGCACGCTTACCTGTTGGCAGCCGGGAGTTTCCTTGGTCATGGTGGTGAGTTGTTGATCCCGTCTCCTCCCGTGTAGATCAAGGTGACCGCCGCTTGCTCGCGCAAGTGTGGTTTGTGTGAGGAATACCTTATTTGGTTTGCAATCGATTATAATCGCCATCGTTCCCCGGGAAGTGAATACTTGATCGAGACAGCGGCATGGTCGCCAATAATATCTCTTGTGCGAGTTGGTTATGTTCACTCATGTTGGTTTAATGATTACTCAATCAATGCGGATACTTAAAGTTGATTGCTTCTACCTAAAAATGTGAGTAGCTGCAGGTGCAAATGTAGTAATGGCAGGATCCAACTTAATTGGATAAGCTAGAGAGTCCTTTTGTCACTAAATGATTATTAATAAGCTCATCTTTTTGGCAAACAAAGGAGTCGGCTACCCCACTATAAAGCCTGGCACCCACCAAAGATTACCACGGTGGTGACACGGTGGACTTATATCCCACTACGGGAGGAATAGACTTCGGGCAAGTCAACTCTTATATCTCATCTACGACATGCTTTTGAAGGAGTCGACTCTGAGCTGACACTATATTTTAATACATAGGTGTGCGTGTATTTGCAAAGAATAATCTCTTCCGCTGTTTATTTGAAAATCCTGAGTTGCAAAATATAATATTTGTAACCGTCGATGTAATTACAAAGTTTGTAAAAGGTAACTTAAGTGAATGGGAACTGCTGAACTCTGTGATCTGGATGTGACTTTGAAAAAGTTCGAGATCTTTCGGGATTTCGCGGACTACCGAGCTGGTATAATTGCGGTTTACTACTTAAGCTGCCACGGTGGCTTGTTTAGTGATTAGTAATTATATTAGTTGGTCGGTTCGTTTACAGCCTCTGTGGATGTTGCGCTGGGTCTTTTCGCGCTTCATGCTTCTCAGCACATTGGTATGTCTAGTTGGTGTTGGTGGTAGCCGTAGTTTTGCTGTTGGTTTTAATTGGGCGGATGCTTTGCCTCCGATGGTATTGCAGGAACTTCCTCCTCGCCCGTGGACCTGTGGGTCGTGGCCCTAAGTGACTCGGAGGAGCCGTGCGCTATGCCACCGAGGACGCGTCTCCGGCAGGTTGGCCGTTGAGGTCACTGAGGTGGGGACGGATGCTTGGCCGTCAGGTTTTGATCTTTGCCGCCGAGGACGCGTCTCCGGCATGTTGGCTGTTGAGGTCGCTGAGGTGGGGACGGATGCATGGCCGTCGGGTGTTCGGGCAGATGCTTTGCCGCCGTGGTGCGCTTTGCCACCGAGGACGCGTCTCCGGCAGGTTGGCCGTTGAGGTCGCTGAGGTGGGGATGGATTCTTGGCCGTCGGGAGTTCGGGCGGATGCTTTGCCGCCGTGTCTCGTTGTTTCGTCTACGACTCCTTTCACTACTTACTACATAGGTGTTGAAACATATTTTGTATTAGGCTCAGTTCTTGGGGTTGTTAGGTGGAGGGTGCCCCCTCTCCATGTTCTTGCTTTGTGTTTTTGTGTTGGCGCTTCGTTGGTAATCCTAGGATTACCCGCGAACCTCTTTGTAACTCGGCCTTTCTTTGACCTTTCTTCTTAATGAAATACGGGTGAAGTCCCGATCTCGAAAAAAAAGTATGCATGCTGAATAGATACTAAAGCTGTACCCAGTAAGAGGCAGTAAAAAAAATGTTCACCGCCGGCCGATGACAAGCTTAACCTCTGGCCTTTCATTTTGCCACGTCGCTGGATTTTATCAGCCATCGGATTTTGACCGAGCGTGCAGAAACGTCTACATAAGCAAGCGTTTCCAGAGTCTTCGTCTCGAGCACATTATTCGCAAGCGACTCCTCGCTGTCGCTGCCGCCGCTGGACAACCGCCCTCTGCAAGCCCAACACCGCTCCGGCGTGGCCGCAGCCACCGTGCCCGTGCCTACCGCCCGATCCGGGGTGGCCAGACCGCCGCTCTCGCACAGTCGCCCGTGCCGGGGTCGCTGCTTCGTCGTACTCTGCATTCCTCTGAGCGAGCTATTGGATTTATTATAGGCTTGGCCTAATTATTAATTCAATAAATCAATAACTCTATGGTGTGTAACTGTGAGTATATTCTGTTTGTACCGAATTGGAGGTTAAAAGAGGGCAGTCAAACATGCTTGGTATGGTGTGCTTATTTTTAGCACTCACTCTATATTGATGATGGGAGTTTCAACTCTTAATTTCTCTGCATGCCATGTTTGAGAAATTGAGTGGTGGGGGACTGCTCCTCTCCCTAATTCCAACGTGAGTGACCCCTCTCCTCCTCTTCTCTCCTACATGTGTGGGAGATAAAAGGGGTATGGTGACTTCGGTACAGAAAACACAAGAAAGAAAAACACAAGAGAAAAACGCAGTCCACAACTCAGCTGCAACGAAGGTTTTCCCCATCTCATTTCTCCGCGCGCACGGAGAGACGAGAGGGCAGGTGCCTCCGAAGCCCTTGTCGTTCGGGACCTTGCACGGGGGATCGACAATTAGGTTTTTGGGGAGCGTCTACGCGACTGCCCAAGCCGCCGCCGCTGATCTTCTTCGCAGCGCGTCGTGATCGTCTTCTTCCTCTTCCCGGCAAGGAGATCGTCTTCATCATGACCAAGGAAGCCGGACAATCATCGGAGCAACACATGGGAGGGTATAACCTATTCATCTCTTCTCTGTTATTCGCGATGTAGTTTCTGAATGTTTCATCAGTTCGTCTGTGTCGTTACATATGCTGCTGTGTATATGTTTCATCAGTGCCTGTTTATTGTTATGGGCAATGCCTGTTGTTAATTCCTGCTAGTAATATGTTTTGCATATCTGTCTCTGTTTTACAATCGAACTGTCTGCTTGTTTCTGTGGTACTGCTATGTCGTTTCATATACTGCTACTCATATGTTTCAGTAGTTCAGATACGTTGTTTCATATATTGTCCAGAGGCTATAATTGTGATGAGTTCTACATCATGTTTTATTGCTATACTAGATAAATCATGTTATCATGCTTGTTTGTATCACATGTTTATTGGTCATATGGTTCATATTGTTATGGACATTTGTGACATCATGTTTACAATGCTTAATTATTTATTACATGTCATCTTCTTTATGTTAATTTATGGAATAAAAATGACATGGAAATTGCTAATTGTCTAACACGAGCAACTCCTTCCCCTGTTACCCCTCCTCGCCGCAGCTGTGCAGCCCTTACGAGCTGATGCCCGATGGCCGCCTCAGCGTGGGAGCAGCCGACTCGCACCGGTGAAGCCGCTGTGCGCCGGTAACCCACGAGGCTCGCGACGCCAGAGTAGCGTGCGGCACGTGCACGGTGGCTGGCCGTGCACGCGTTGGGAAGCCGCTCTCGCCCGTGCTAGGGCCACGTCGCCGCAGCGGCGGTAGATGAGAAGGCCGGAGCCAGCGGCGGCGGCACCAGTCTGAGGCGATCTTGGCCCAATGATGGTGAAGACAATAATTGCACAACGCCAGACACACTGTGTTTTTCCAGCGTTTCACCCGCAATCCAAAGAAGCCCTTAAAGCATCTCCAACAGTTTGACATTTAGGGTTTGCATTCTTGTAATTTGCAAAAAAATCACAAAATGAGGTATCTAACAGTTTTGCATTTGAGTTTTGTAATTTGGACAACTTGGTAATTGACGGAGAAAACTTGGCATATTTGCAAAGCCGCGGACAGCTTGGCAAACGCGATCGTGCGCTCCTCCCGCGCTACTCCCGCGCACGTAGGACTCTCTTCGCGCCATAAATAGTCGGTTGGGTCCACAATTTGGTAAATGCCAAGTCTATTTTGCAAAACTCTTGTAGATGACTTATTTTTCTCCTCCCCATTTCGTTTTGGGAGTTGGCAAACTACAACAAATGGCAAAGAAAAAATGATAGACTGTTGGAGATGCTCTTAGTATCTATACTGTCATTACTTCCAAAATTTTCCTCAAATTATTATCAGATATGACCTCTATTCTGATTTATGATTATCCAAAGGACTCCCTGATAATATTGGAGTTTCTATTTCAGCACATGAGCATGTACGCTCTATCATATAATTTTGCTCTTAATTAATTGTGTGTGTTTATCTAAATATTTGATTTTGCGAGCAAGAGCTGACGATTAGGCCATCTATCTACACAATCGAATCGTGATGATCGGGAAAGAGCTAAGCGATGAGTTTGATGTCAGCGACACCCATCATCGCAATGCTCAGACCCAATCAATATGAGGAATTTCCCTACAAGCTTTCCTCCAAGCAATGACCGAATCACCGAAGCAAGTTATGTGATGAGTCATCCGATAAAAATTCCACGGACAATGACACTAACACTAACACTGGTTAAATCCAAAGGAGCGCGGCAACGCCGCACTTATGGTTCTAGTGAGCAAGCCCTCATTTCTATAGGTCCTAGAGCGTCTTCATCAGTTCGCTGATATTCTTTTTCTTAATAAGGTTACTCTAAATGATTTGCCAGTCACTTGGTCATACATTTGGAACTCCAAACAATTCTCGGTAAAAAGCTCTTGAACAGTTGAGTGGCCACCTAACCATACATCAAGCTTTGAAATGGATTTAGAAAAGTTCATCTAGAAGGCGCCATCAATGCTCTCTCGGCTACTGTTTTGGGCCTCCTTTTTTTAACAATTCATAATGCTAATACAAAAGCGGCAGAACACAATAACATCAGGGGTTAAAGCATCGTAATCTCAGTCATATAATTAGGAAGATAGTTTTAAGCTATATATAAGCAGGTAAATTTGCAGCAATCAGTGTTTGCATTGGACTATGATTGCACAGACTTACTACATGTACTATATCAAGTGCTGCTCCTGCCCAAGCAATCAACAGCACCAACCAACCAACCTGCCATTCACATTCAGGCAAAAAGAAGCTGCTGCCTTCAGGAGGGAGGGCTCAGACTCAGATGAACGGACTGGGGACCCAAATCATGACCGGCCTCTGATGCCACATGCAGACATGCATCATGCCCAGCTACATGCTTACATATACAGGTGACAGCAGTATCAGCAGAAGCCTGATTGTGGAATGAACATGTAGAGAGGCGTGAAACTGATGATGCATGGACCTCACGTCCTCACCTCACCTGCTGCCGTCCTATATGATCCAGAATGGAACCTTATTTGCAAGTATGGAAAACCAACAGGGATCAACAAGATCTGAGTTGGAAAAACGGGAAAGAATCGAGATATCTTTTATAGTATATATGTATCAGCGCCACAGGCCACCAGAAAGGCATATACTATATGCAAATGACATGAACCACACCAGACACCTCCCTTTTTGTCTCTCTACATACCATACCAATAACACGATTCAACTATCCTCTTAGCAATGAAAATCACAGGTTCTCTTAGCAATGAAAACAATCTACATGATGAAAATCAAATCTCTGCCCAAAGGGAATCAGAGAAGCAGGACAAGTTTGATAGAAGAGTGCCAGCTATAAATCCCAGTCATAACTGTAGAGGGCATCTAAGGTGTTCATGAAAGCACGAGCAGATAGAACAATACTAATAACCAACAGTCCAGCACAACTCAGTGAACTCACCATATTTAGGAAATGCAGGTGGTGGTTGATGTTGCCTTGCTTTCACTTTTCCCATCAGCATATTCTTCAATCAACTCTGAAATTGAGATGAAACAGTTAGTGCTTCTTCCATGTACAAAAAATATAACAAGAGACCAAGAGTAGCTTAAACACCTTTCTCCAGTTCACCTAGTTGCTCCATGTCCTCCTTGATATTAATGGGAGTGGCTCTTCGCAACCAATCTTGAGTACAGACTAGTGCTTCCACCATGAAAGGAGTGAGGGAGGTCCTAAAATCATCAAGTATGCGACCGGTTGTGAGACAGTTGAAATCTGAATTGGTAATACATCACGAGCCAGATGTGCTAATACTGGGAACCTTGATGAATTAACCTTCCACCATGTTAGAATGTCAAACTTGTTGTCTTCAGGTTCAGTATCTTCACTAAGATACTTGTCAAGTTCAGACTTGTTACCTCCACTTGCAGCACCATGCCGCTTCAGTTTTTTGGCAATTCTGTGCTTCACTGCTTCTGCTTCAGGTGGTTCCTGGGAATCATCAGTTTGCGCTGTCGCATTAGATGATGGAGCATATATGTTCCTATATTCTTCAAACAACTCATGAACACAAGATTTAACAGCAGCCCAAACTTTTGGTCTATTTTCCTCAGTAAATATCTCATCAATTGTTAGTTTCGTGTACTATGACAGCTTGTATCTTGGGTCAAGGACTGCAGCAACAAAAATCAGCAGGTTCAGATTCTCCTTCTCCTTCTCCTTTCCCTTCCCCTTCCCTCTCTCATTCACAGGTCTGACTTCAGCAGCCGGCTGATCGTGCCAATTTCCCCCAATATTTATCAAACTTTTGTTTCATTCTCTTCCCCATTTCTTGGCGCAAAGGATCCTTACTGCTCATCCAATTGCTAATCAAGTAATTGACTTCAGCTATCTCAAACATAAAATTGTGTGCGTTGACATGTAAATTTTTAGAGAGACGCTCAGTGAGTCTGTAGAAGTGACCAAGAAATTCAGCCATCTTTTTTGCATTCTCCCAGTCTTCTTCATCCGGATGCCCTGGACCTTTGTTAAGTGGTGACAAGTCAATAGCATAGCGAGGATCATCATCATAGTATCTTTGAAATACCTTGTGATAGCTAGTGGCTGCTTTCAACATTAGATATGTGGAGTTCCACCTAGTGCAAACGTCTAGGTTCAGAAATGCCTTGGTGTCAACCTTCTCTTCCTCGACAATCTCCTTGAACTTAGCTAATCGAGAAGTACCATCCTTGATGTACCTAACAGCAGCTCGAACACGCTTCACTGAAGTAACCACTTCTTTAAGGCCATCTTGTACAATAAGATTGACAATGTGGGCTGCACACCTCATGTGAAGATACTTTCCTTCAGCTATACTTGTTTTTGCACTATTCATGTGCCTCCTCAAGTAACTTACACCACTATCATTGGAGCTTGCATTGTCAACCGTGACACACATGACCTTTTCTAGCCCCCAATCAAGCAAATGTCATCCCCCTTATGGCCCTTTACTTTGAAGAAGTTGATGACTTTCCTATGGTATTGCCAATTCTTGCCAATGAAGTGCGCAGTCACTGCCATGTAGCATTCTTGCTGTTGAGAAGTCCAACCATCAGTGGTTAAGCAAACCTTTTCACAAATCACAACTATCCTTCAAAAACAGCTTCAGCTTCGCTTTCTCTTGAAAATAAATCCGAACAGTGTCCCTAGTTGTCATCCTTCGAGATGGTGGATTCCAAGGTGGGCAAGCTACACTCATAAATTTCTTGAATCCTCTCTTCTCTCCAGTTACAAAAGGCATTTCATCTTCTATCAACATTTCGGCAAAAGCTTGCTTTATAGCTTCAGGATCATACTTCCATGTAACGCCTTCTCCTTTAGTTGCTGCCAAAGTTGTCGGCTTGGGATCCTTATTCTTGACATGAGGATTGAGCTTGCAAATACCAAAGTGCCTCCTCAACGCAGTAGTACCATTTTGATATGAATCTGCGTTGATTTCCCGATCACAGTACTTGCATTTTCCCTTCTTCACCACACCATTGTCATCTTTTATCCTGATAAAGTGCTGCCAGATTTCAGACCTTGCTGCCATTTGTTTCCTTGTATTTTTCTCCTTGCCATTGCCATCTCCATCTTCACCATTCTCTCCTTCCTGTTCCTCAAGTTGCACGACCTCCATACTGCGCCTTCCTCCTGTATCCTCTAGTTCCATATCCTCAGTTCTCATTTCAATGTCCTCTTCAGTTGTAGAGGGCATCTACATAAAGATATATGTATAATCAACAATCAGTAACAGAACCAAGTACATAAAGATATAACTACGGGCAAGCATGTTGAACAGACTGATGTGAAAGAATAATCAAACAATAGCCATGTGTATATCCATCTATCTAAGCATGCATATAGCATATCGAACATCTATCTAAGTACATAAATATAAATATTCAAGAATGCTAAGTATCTTTTGACAGATAGATAATCCAGCTACTTGCGATGATGGCTGTAGCCACTGCTGCAGCTGCACAGCCACAAGTAGCTGTAGCACTACCGGCGTCCCACATGTTCAGATACTACAACGGTACCCAGTCAAGAGGCATAAAAAAAAAAAAGACTATACAGTATCAGTTAGCTCACCAGCTGCTGGACCGGGCCGGCAGCGCACCACGGATGGGCCGGGAGGGTCAGCTGGACGGGAGCCTGCGCCGGCGGGGGTGGGACAAGGGCCATGGCCATGGTCGCGGAAGCGGAAGCGGCCTCGCCTCTCTTCCTCCGCTTCGGTGTCCCAGACGAGGACGAAGGGGAAGAAGAGTCGGAGCTCGCGGCCGGCTCGGGGCCGGGGGACGCCCGCTTGTCCCCCACGGCAGCGGCGATCTCGGAGCCGATGCGGAGCGGGAAGTTGTGGAGCGCGCGGGAGCCGCGCCTGGGGCAGGCGGCGAAGGAGCCGTCGGGGAGCCAGCCCAGGGCGAAGGCGTCGCGGAGCGCGCCCAAGACCACCATGTCGTCGACGTCGTCGGGCAGCCTCGGAGACGCGCTCGCACTCGCGCTCATGGTCGACGCCGCAGGCTCGTCCAGGAGGTGGTGCCGGATGCTGTCCAGCGCCGCCGCCTCGCACGCCAGGTTAAGCAGCATCGCGTGATGTTGGGGTTTGGAGGGATTTTAAGCGTTTGATTGATTTCGGAGAAATTTTGGATTGAGGAGTTTGGGAACGGAGACTGGAGAGGTGATGTATATATAGCGGAGACTGGATGTGGGGCCGCATCGCCATTTTGTCGTCGCGCTTCTAGGTGACCTTCCTTGAATTTTCCGGCGTCATTACTGTCACGTGCTTAGATTGTTTTCAAAGCTACGGACGGAAGAAAGTCTGGGCGTTCGGTCTTAAACCGAGATTTCGGTTCGGTCTTTACCAGATATTTAAATTCAGGTAGTTCGGTCTTCGGTCTTCGGGGGTCGGTCTTCGGTTCTACCGTTCTAGAAGCACAATTATCGATTAAGAAACTAGTACATCTGCTTTGGTTCTAGTAACACAATTATCAATTTTTTTTTTTGCGAAACAACACAATTATCAATTGATTTGACTGTATTATTTTTGGAACTTAAAATTTCTTCTAGTAATCTAGAAGTTTCCACAGTGACTGAACTTGTTTGGGATCCTCCAGCTGAGGATGTGGTTCGATCAAAACCTAAAATGTGCAATAACAAGGGAGGGCTAAATTGTTCAATAACAAGGTAACACGTGAAGTGATAAAAAACATGCAGACATAAGTACAAGAATCACACAAATGGATAGACATCTCACATGCCACAGTGACTTCCGTGTCATGAGCTATCCATTTGTTAGTCCATCTCTAATGGAACAGGGTACATCATCCGCCTGCATGGCTACCTACATGCCTGCCACCTGATATGCATATAAAAATAGATTTGTGAGTAATTTTTCATCACAGATCAAGCCACTTCTATGGACAAAAGCTCGGGTTCGTCTCAATGCGATCAATCATATGCTCGATTTTGGGAAAATAGAATTTCATCATGAATTTCCCATTAAAAAGTTCTTTGTGACCGGTAGTGCTTCTACCATGATGGAAGTTGTTCGTCACGTAAGTTCATATTTCCACTAGTGAGTAGATGACACGAGAGTTGCCCTAAAGTGCTCTCTAGAACAATTAATTGCTACCTTTTTTTCATGTGCCAATAACTAGAAGTAGTAGATTCTTAATTGGAGTGCATAAATTTGGCAACAATTAGTTATTGCCAAACATCATGAATAGAAAAATTGGATTGTATTAAGAATTTTGCAAACCCTCAAACTAAAATAAAGAATTATGGTATCTATTTGAGGCTACTTATTACTTGCAATTGTTGTTATTAGAGAACATGGAATGCATTCATAATTGCTAAATTCAACGAAGGTGTGTGAAATACAGCTATACAACATCCATTTTATATTCAAAATGGATCACAATGTCTCACAGGGGAGAACTTGCCTTTAAATATATTGGAGGTCTTAGAAACCATGTCAGTTTAGAGGACATTGTTCATTTTCTTCGTAAGTGCAACTATAACCTGGCAAAATAAGTTTACCTTGATTCAAAAAAACAATCCGAAACAACATGAAGAGCCATTCTAGAAAAATTTTGCATGTGAGGATAATCTTGTCCTTCGTTATTCTTAGGTGCCTGCCTTTCCATTGTAAGTTTACATTACCATATTGTCGATCTTTGGGTCCACTTTCATATTTGTTTATATTACCTTCAGCTTTACTTAATTTTCTTTGTCCAATAGGTAGTCCAGCACGCTCTAAGGTTGGAGATACAAAAACCTACCAAAACAGTCCTACCAACAAAACATTAAAAGCCTTTGTGCCAAGGATCACATCAGTACCAGAGACAAAATTTACAGTCAAGTTCTGTATTAGATATATATGTGGGGATCTTGACTGCTATTGTTGTGAAAACCAAACACCAAAACGTTGCTACCTTACAATGGATGCTTGTAAGGTTATGTGCCCCGCATGCAACCGTGTGCCCGCCAGTGCCATAGCCTCCAACAAGGACAATGGAGGGCCCATCTATAACCTTTCCTATGGTCTATCAGTAATGGAGGGCAAATAATAAATGTAATGGTGTTTGATATATATCATAATTGTGTTTTGATCTATGTCATCCTCCTTCCTACGGCTACGACATCTCCCTCAAATCAACAAAAAAAGCCACGGAGAAGCTAGCAAAGCATACGTACGTGGCTGACTCCTTAATCGATCAAACCCCTAGTTAGAATCTCAAAGCAAGCTTCTCTTCTAATACCTTAATTAATTAATTAAATACTAACTAAATCTCCACGCCTGTCCATGTAGCTAGTTCCTTGGTGTACATGTGTAGTGCAACAACGATAGAAGAGCTTAGAATTTGCATCACCAGCCTCCTATTGTTCTCTAGAACTGCACAACTGCATTGCACTGCAGTACACCTTTGTTGCAAGGATTACTTAGACACACCAGGGGAGCGAGCAGCGACCACCGGATGACCATATGTGCTGAAGCTCGCCTAGGCACAACACGGCGTATGCCAGCACCATGAGCTTGAGCAGGAGCGACAAGTGTTGCGATAGCTCCACACTCGATGAGTGCACAGAAGGAATAACAGAGACAAACACGATTAGAGAAATGATGAAATTCCGACGACAAGGTGTGGCAGTCGACACGACTTTGGACGTCCCATGGTGATTCTGGCGAGGTTCGCTAGCCGTCCCGATGGTGTCGTGCTCTCGGAGGGCGATTGCACCCGTGGCTGGTTGTTATTCCGCTTGGCCTGACAGTGGCCTCGCACGGCGTAGTGCCCTTGGTGGAGTAGTTCGAGTGTCGCAACATGTTCTTGCTCTATATATGCTCCACGATGAAGTCCTAAGTGCTGATGTTTAGGCATCTGCACACCGAGGAATAGCAAAAACTCATTAGTACCACATCCACAATCGCATATAGAATCCTATGACTGTTGCTACTAGCAGACCGACTGCCTTCGCACAATGCATGTATGAATCAATGGACTATCTAGGGATTCCACAAAATGCACGAGCAGAGATGAGATCTTTGCTTCCCTCGTACTGCTGCCAGCCAGTTAGGTATAAGAGAGGAGTAGAGAACAGGTTGTTGTCAAATCTTAACGCACACCGACTAGAGTAAGATAAATACGACTGGCGCCTGGTAGCAATGCTTACTGCAAGCCCGAACTATCACCAGAAAGAGGGTGTCACAATTCCTCCTCAGGCAACGACTCTAGAAATGCTAAGCAAGGCTAGACTCTAGTGATGACGCAAGACGTGCCAAGGGTAACTCTGCAAGTGCACAGGTACTCTTATTGCATTTCAACCGGGTGAGTATCTACGGTGTCGATATTTGTAGTTCGCTCACAAGAAAGCGGACTAAGACTCTCTAATAAATGGGTGGATGGATATCCGTGGTGGTTCTACTCAATCTAAGTTATCAGTGTTGACGAAGGGGGTAAGTTATAGTGGATATGAGTGATGAACTAAGGATAACTGGTAGGTAGCTAGCTAGGTAGGAGGACAATGAGTGAGTATGGACTCCTATATATCTAACTCTACTTCTGTGTTCTAATCCTACTAATGTAATGACTCAACTAGACTAATGCCTAAACAAACTTGTGTGATAGGGGAAGTCGACTTGAAATAGGAGGTACAACCCCTACCCAAGCGGACCTTTGGCTTATGGTCGCCCTACAGACCAAACCCAATGCAAATAAAACTATAAGGAGACAGAGGTCTGTCACGCTTCGCCGCTCCCGCTAATATACGTCAGAATATTGAGAGGATAAACTAATCAATGTAAGGTTGCATCCACTAATAAGCCTTAGTCTAAGCACCTCGCTTACACTAGTCTTATGACTTGGCTACCACGTAAGTAGCCTCAGCCCCAGTTGGTAATGAAACACACACAAGAGATTTAGACACTAAACTAACTAAGGCACTACACTAAGAAGATTAAGACACAACACTACTATACTAGTATAGTAATGCACTAAGTAAATACTCAAAGCAAATACTTAAATTAAAGATTTAGTAAAGTAAGGAAAGACTATATTAATATAAAGAAAGTAATACAAGAGAAAAGATACAAGAGCTATACCAGACTCTCCAGAAGACAACTCCGGACACCCGAGCTTCGCTCGACTCGACTCTAACTCCCACTCTAGACTAGACTAGACTACACTTGATCTCACACTTGTGGACTACTTGGGGATGATTTGGACGAAGGATTAGGGGGGTACTTATAGTGGGAGGTGGAGTAGGGGCTACTCCATCGCCACGTCAGCGATCCGTGTGACGCTGCTTCCTTGCCGTTGGATCAAACCGACCTTCCCACCGCCTTGAATGGACGTCTATAAGCATGGGACACGTGGAGGCCATGCAGGAAGTCGGTGGAGAGGCAATCGACCTTGGGGTGGGCCCACATGCAGGTCGGCCGACCTGATGTTGGCGACCTGTGGGTCCCATCCCCCTTCTAGAAGGTCCAGGTGGCCTTGGGAGCAATGTCCATGTGGCAGGCCACCAGGGCCAGGTCGGCCGACCTGGCACTGGGGTGCCTGGCCCACCTGTAGCTTTCTGGTGCTGTCCCCACTTGTCACATGTAGTCTTGTCCGAAGTTGGGTTCACTTGATCCTTTGCTTGCTTCTATGTGAATCATTGGACCAATGTGCTAAGTAATTGGAACATTGAGTTGTAGCATATTTGGATCCAGGGGTTGGGAAGGTCTCCCTGTAGCATGTCGACGCCCTACAATTGTGTCCTAAAAAACAAAAGTTTCAGTCCACCATTGAGATGTTTTTTTAAATTAAATGGTAACACGAAGAACTGATCACAGAGACCACAAACATTTGTTAAATTATATAGGGTCATTGTCACTGTGACTACATTATTAAAGCCTATAGTCTGGCATATGCTGCATATCACACCAAAAGAATGACAAACTTTGATAGTTTGCAGCCTGCAGCCATGAGATTTTCAAAAACACAGCTGATCACCATAGTGGCAAAGGTCCCTTGATGTTGAACATTAGACACGTTGTTGAGTAGTTGAACTGCCCTGTAAATTGAAAAGGTTGTCAAAGGCAGCAGTTATCAAAACATGGCAGAGATAGAGAGCAGAGTACATAATGTATTCATTGAACATGACAGAGAACATATTAGAGAATCAGACGGAAACTATGCAGTCCACATTCTGTTAAACCATGTTAATCCTAGGTGGATTCATCAGCTGAGGATGCACAATAAACGTTAGGTAGTGTGGATGCACAATAAAACGTTAATGCATGATATATCCAAGTATTCGACATAATAGTTAAATTAATCTGATGTACACCATAACATTGTTTTTACCCTATAGTATACTCATTCACTTGTGAATGTCGGAGGCAGAAATGTTATATTCCTTTATCTAAAAAAAAGTTGCTTTGCATCATAGGAGCCCTGGTGACTAATTAAATCATGTGCATTGGGTGGACACAACCTCACAGATGATCATCATTAAATATTAGCTCCTTCTACAAACCAATTTCATCATAAATCCGAAGTTAAGATGGAAAGCTATTAAATGGTACAAAGAAAGCTGAAGGATGGCCTGCATGTAATTTAGGCTTATAGTATCTGTGTATATTAGGCTAGCACCACCACCTGCAAGGCTGCAACCTTGTCCAGATGCATCATTGCTAGTTCAGTAGTATGAGTTTCAGAGAAGCACCTGTCTGCAAGAAGAGAAGTGGTTCATTACTTAAATCTAGTGGAACATACAAAACTCCCACATAAGTTAATCCAAATAGAATGTAAGCACTGAACAACAAAGTAGTTACTTCAGGGGGGAAAGGTTGGAATCGAATATAAGTTGTTCCACTTGTTACATGAACCTGCATACATTCTCATCCAGTTCATGGATAATGCTTTCTGAAGGACTGAGAACTCTTCCAAAAGGTAGAGGAAACTCAACGTTACCCCACCAGTACAAATTTGGGTGTACCTACAGAGTAGTAGGCACAAAAGTACATCACACTCTACCTAAACAGAATAATAAGATTGGTTTGATGAAACATTCTGAAGAACAGAAAGCAAACCATCTTCATGCTTTCTCTATTTGTTTTATGTTTGTCAAAACCTAAGGTTATGTGTTGGTTAAGATTAAATATTATCTATTAAAGGCAAAAGAAAGTCTATTTGCAGCTCAGTCATATTAAGTCTGAAGCCTTTTTCACCACAAAAAAGGCAAACAGCCTCAGCTCATAGTCTCAGAAGCAGAGTAAGTACAACGTCATCAAGGACTAATTTGGTATGGTCAGGCCCTGCACATAGATGGGTAACAGAAACAAGAAAACATATTGTATTTGGAGCTTATTAGTTGGAACACTCCAATAGCTTGAAAATAGAAATTTCTAATCAAGGATAATGCACCACACGTTGATGACGTCAAACTCTAGAAAAAGATATATAACTTGTATCAACAAAGGGAAATGATGAGGCTACCCAAGTACTCAATTTGGCTGTGGAGGTGTAACACTATCTCATCATCAAAGGTCTTCAGTCACGCAAGGAAAAAAATCAGAACATATGAGCAGTATATTGACTCAAGGTACATGCAGTTTGATACCAACACAGTTGAGAGGAAAGCAAAAAAACAAAAATGACATCAACACAAACCCACCAACAATTATGAAGAAAGTTTATAATTAGATTACCCATCTTATTATTACCTTGAGTAAATTGTATGGGCCATACAACAACTTGGCCACTAGGTGCAAATTAGTCCAACAACTTATAAAATGCTTAGTTTACTACAACAACTTTGCATGTGGGTTCAAATTGGTCCAACAAGTTGTAAAGTGCTTGATTTAATGCAAAACCTTGGCAAATTGGTGCATCTATGGTCCAAATGTTACAAATACGATGTATTTCGCTTGTATTGAGTCATTTTAGGATTCTTCTCTTAATACCATGACCAAAATAAATTTTGGGTTATGTCATTTTTTTTCAAATTGAACATATTTTCTGTATTTTTCTCACATTACTTTTTTCATCTTACCACTCCGTAACTTTTTTTTTTTTTGAAAAATTAATAAAATCCAAAACAGCTTGATTATGAATAATGACTTTTTGAGGGAATAGTCTTTCATGACAAAGTATTAACATCCGGTGTAAACGTACTCTAATGAATTAGTTGACGTCTTTCACTTATTATTAAAAAATATTGCTTTTGTTCATACTTAAAACATATAAACATGCGTAAATCATGCTTCCCCTGTTTCATAGACATTGTTTGTTATTATGTCAAAATCATAATGTTTCATAGACATTATTTTTTTGTTATGTCAAAATCAGACTAAATTAATTTTGTAAGTAGATACAAAATATCTCTCATTTTTATGTAAATATTTTTTTTGAATTTTGAAATAAAGATTCTTTGTCGTGGACAACTATAAATTATAAATTATTTATTCCGAGCTGAATATACTATCTCTTTGCTATAAAATAGTGTGGTCAAATACATTATAGTTGTAGCGTTAGGACTATAGATGCACCAATGTGACAAGTTGTTGCATTAAATTAGGTATTTTATAAGTTGTTGGACTAATATATACACACTTGCCAAGTTTTCGTACTAAATTGAGTATTATACAAGTTATTGGACTAATTTGCACCCACCTCTCAAGTTGTTGTATGGTGAGTGCAATTTACTCTATTACCTTTACTGAAAAGCAGTAATGAATACTGAATTAAGGTCGATGAGCCATAACCAAAATATTCATGTCTAATCTAAGCAGGTATCATCTATCTATTTAATTTAACTAAAGTTCTTTCATGCTACTCTGCAAGGTTTAAGGTTAATTCATGTGATCTATATGTTACCTGCATAAAAAGGTCGGCCACACGAGTCAAAAGATTTTTCGTCAGCGTCTCCTTTTCTTAATTTGCATAAGGTCTAGTAACTGTTTCACGAATGGAATGCAAAAATAAACTTCCTGAAACAAAAAAGGAAGTGTTAAGTTTATGTAATTAACGCATTTGACAGAAATTAACCATGTTAGATTCAATATTTTGCAGTGGGCTGGCATATGAAAAGTAGAAAAGATTGACCACTGACTAATATATGTTATACCTGGATCTACTTGTTCCTAGTCCAAAATTTTTAGGTCGTACCTAGAGGGCTCTGGACCCTCTGGTGCAATGTCCATGCCGGAGTAGCCAAAACAACATGTGCACGGTGGCGGCCACGGCAAGCAGATGGTGCTTATTTTAGAGCCTCCTGACCACAGCACCAGCAGCAAATGACAGCCACGGTAAACATTTCTTTTTTTTTTCTTTTTTTATTGCTTTCCAAAACCTAACTATCACGCCTGAGGGGTATTTGGAGACAGTCAGTCACCAATCCGAACGCAGCAATTGCATCCAATTCAACAAAAGGGATATGAGCCTACAAATCTACACAATATTTCAATCTCCATTCACAGCCACAGCAGCACAGACAAATCGCAAGCAGGGGACTTAGGGTCCGCTCACACAAGCACAGAAAATTTTACCGTAGCACCAAGCACGCTGTCACGGGGACACGGGATCACGGCTGTGCTACACGGATGGCGGGTGCCACAGGACTCACCGGAGATCCGCGGAGATGGGGACCCAAGACGCACCACGGAGGTCGATTTGATCGACGGAGGGAGGGAGCACCCGCGGGCCGCGGCGGTTCAGGCGACCCGAGGACCAATCTGAGCGCAGCTGTGGCCGACGGCGTGAGGAGGAGCGAGGGAGGGAGAAGAACAGTCCCTGCGAGTTCGGGCGAGAGAAGCGCCGAGGCGCGCGGCGTGGGAGGGGTTTTTTTTTTTTTTTCTTTCATCGAGCGAGAGCTGGGGCGGCAGGGACGTCAGACGGGCCTGGGCTCGGCTGTGGCCACGGGGGTCGTTCACAGAGGACGGGGACAGGTGTCAAACACAAAAAGGACCACCAATGCTACAATTGCTCTGGACGCAGCGAATGGCAGTGACTTTTAACTTACCCCGATAACCACGAGCGTAATGTTCTTGATCATTCCATGCTTCATTGCCTTGCTAATTACCTGCACACTCCTTTAGAAACCTTCATCTTAATACGAGTACCTGTTAGGTGCCTTAGGGCACTCACAACGCAGGCTTTATCACAGAGACCAAGACTATTTTTTTAGATAAAGGAAAATATATTACCGGCTTTAGTCATCCGAGGATGCATCAGGCCATAATTATTACAGCAGAAAGACAGTGTTACAGGTAAGACAAAAAGTCACCCGATAACACTGGTGCACCTAAGAATAAAAGTAAACAACGAAAAAAATTACATCCCCAATGGGGAACTCAGACCACCATTGGAGTCTCCGGATCCTGTAACCTGGCAACAGCATAAGGCGCCAGATGCCTGTGCAATGGAACCACCATCTCGATGCCGACACTAATCGACAACCCAAGAGATCTTCCAAAAGTGACGCCTCTAACGAGAAAATGCCATCCAAGGATGCCATCGTCGCCCAACAAGAGACTGGTGTTGGTTTTTACCATGAGAGATCCACTTGAAGAACGAGACGACGCCTCTAGCGAGGAAAGTGGCACTCACAGGCGTCACCACCGTCGAAACATGGTAGTGAGCGACCATTGTCACATCTCACCAAGAACCATGCTGTTACGCCAAACACCAGCGACGTACACCATTGGCGAATCCGGCCACAAAGGCCACCACCTCTCAAATCCGGAAAACAATTGCCGGCTCTTGAGTATAGCAATGTTCACCAAACTAGTAGTCAAAAAGAAGTACAAATATGTGCAAAAGCTACAAAATTAATAGATACGAAGAAGTATTTTACCTGGAATTTCTCTTCAAAAGATGATAATACTGCCATCATTCCAGAAAAGGCTTCTAATAGTTCTGCAAGTCGAATTAATTAGTCATCACAGTTTTTTGTTTCATTTGGACAAGAAATAGAGTAATGTTTTATTTCAAAAATTGCAATCTCAACTCTTGGAAATCTGCCTATAAAGAGGAGCTTGGAAATCTGTCAAAAATTAGGTGGTGTGAGGATTTCTCCTAATGCTTGTTTTGCTTTTTCTCTTTGGCTTCGAGAGCCTTGTAATCTGTAAATATTGTATTCTTTTTACCTATATATAATACTAAAAAATAGGTAGAGGGCTCGTTTGCTAACCTTTCAAAAAAGTGCAATTTCATCTAGTAACGGAGAGTACATCTACCCCTTCCACCCCAAATCAAAGCCAAGATAACCTTCTACCCATTTCCTCCTCAACATCTTCCCCTTTCACCTCCTCCCACCCCAAATCACAAACCCTAGAGCCCTGAATACGCCAGATCTGCTCCCCTCTTCCCCTATTCTAACCATGCGGATTCAAAGGAGAACATCTCACCTCTTTGGCTCCGCCTACTCTACATCCGCAATGCTACCTCCTTTGCTCCTAGTGCCACAAGTGGTCCCAGAACCGTGTTTGGCACTGGTCAAATCTCAAGATCTTGGTGGCTTCTTGAGCCCTGCTACTACCCCTGAGGATCCTGCAAGCTTAGTCGCTCACCGTGGGAGCTCTTGGATGACCACTCTCTGTCCGATCCTCAGGTCATTATCTCCCTCTTCTACCATATCTTCCTACTCTCTCTCTCTAACTAGTACTCCAGTCTTGGTAGTTTTATGTGTGAAGTTCATATTTCCCAAGCGCACTACTATTGAGGGGTATCGATGGTTCTAGCAACTTTTGGGTTTTGGTTTATTTTTATCTCTAGGGTTGATTGACAGCTTCAAGCTAGAAGCCAGCGAACTATATATCGATAGGAGGCCCCCTATTTCACTTGGATCTATGTTACTTTAGCTACTCTTTCAGTCTTTCTTTTTGGTAATTTAGGCAGGCTAAAAAGAAAACATTAAAATCACTAAAGTGGAGGCATTGTGAAACTTTAGTTTTATGTCCCCTATGTTGGCAGAGCAGCAGGCTGAACATTCTTGTTATTTGTGATGATGACTTGCTAACTTTTTGTGTATTTACCTTCTTTTTTCAATTTAGGAGGTGGATAAACTCCTTGATAGCTGTTGTGTCAATATGGACTCCGGTGCAAGCCACCTCTCCTCAGCCAACAAGGCAGTCACCTCTGTGAACAATAAGGAGAAGAAAACGATGGTCATAGCTAGTAGTGACAAAGCACAACTACAAACATCAAAGAAGAAGATAAGAAGGCTACGATGAAGGTGAATAAAGAGGGAAAAACCCAAAAGAATAATGTAAATGTGACGAAGGAAGAGGGTGAGGAAGGGGCAGCATTGACTGTTACGTGTTGGCTCCCAGTCTTCTTGTCTGCGCGGCGCAAGCGGTGGCATGGGCATGCGCCTGTTACGTGTTGGCTCCCAGTCCCAGGTGCCATCTTCCTCTCCACGTGTCTGCTTCGGCCGTAGCAGCCCCACGCACGCGGCACGCAGTATAATACTAGCAGCTGACCCATACGCTGTCGCCTGCTTCCATTATTTTGCTGTGTCTTCAATCTCCGGCCAAGATGGTGATGGCCTGCAGCAGGTTGGTCGGAGCGGCGCTGCAGGTGGCGCTGACGGCGCTGCTGCCGCTCGTGCTCCCGGTGTACTACGTGTACAAGGTGACCACGTACTTCCTCGGCGCCGTCTTCCCCGAGGACGTCTCTGGCAAGGTCGTTCTCATCACCGGCGCCTCCTCCGGCATCGGCGAGGTACGTGCGTGCGCACGGCACGGATATATACCGGCCGGCCTTCAAGAATTAAAGAAACTAAACTCGTTCCATATCTTGAGTGATCGATCGATGCAGCACCTGGCATATGAGTACGCTAAGCGGGGAGCTTACCTGGCGCTGGTGGCGAGGAGGGAGGCGAGCCTCCGCGAGGTCGGCGACGTCGCGCTGGGGCTCGGCTCGCCGGGCGTCCTCGTCCTCCCCGCTGACGTCTCCAAGCCTCAGGACTGCGAGAGCTTCATCGACGACACGATCCGCTACTTCGGTAGACGTATGCCTGTCGTCTGACACGATTATATATGCTCTTGATTTAGATAGTCTCTTTCAGAAAACATATCATAAGTTAATGACTGAATGTGATGCATTTGCAGTGGACCACCTCGTGAACAACGCGTCCATCTGGCAAGTGTGCAAGTTCGACGAGATCGAGGACGTTAGCCACTTCAGAGCCCTGATGGACACCAACTTCTGGGGCCACGTGTACCCAACTCGGCTCGCCATCCCTCACCTCAAGAGAAGCCATGGCCGGATCGTGGGCGTCACCTCCAACTCCTCCTACATATTCATCGGGAGGAACACCTTCTACAATGTCAGTGCAGTGCTCAAATAATCCTGCTCTCTAGCTTATTACATAGTAGTACTGAACATATATAGACGCAAACCATCCACCTGAACTATTGTCAGGCTAGCAAGGCGGCAGCGCTGAGCTTCTACGACACCCTGAGGATGGAGCTGGGCGGCGACATCCGCATCACCGAGGTGGTGCCCGGCGTGGTGGAGTCGGAGATCACCAAGGGCAAGATGCTCACCAAGGAAGGCGAGATGAAGGTGGACCAAGACGAAAGAGATGTACGTACTAATGCACACACGCATCTGATTTCTGATGCCATCTGCAGCTTGGCCTGTTCTCATTTGTGCTCTGTGCATGTTCTGCTTGTCCTGCAGGCGATCCTGGGGCCGACGCCGGCGGAGCCCGTGGACGACTTCACGATGACGGTGGTGCGCGACGTGTGCCGGGGCGCCAGGTACGTGTTCGAGCCCCGGTGGTACATGGGCGTCTACCTGCTCCGGGCCTGCCTCCCGGAGGTCCTCGCCTGGAACTCCCGCCTGCTCACCGTCGACAGGGTCGGCGCGGCGTCGACCACCGACACGCTGGGGAAGTGGCTGCTCGAGCTGCCGGGCGTGCGCCGCGTCGCGCAGCCGCCGTCGCTCCGGTCGCCGGAGATCAAGGACCGTTGAGCGAGCTACTAGGCAACGTGATGATCTGATGACGCGGTGCTCGTGTACGTTATCAGGTTCTCGTGCCATGAATGCTGCTGTGCTGTCTAGCTCTACTCTACATGTATGATAAGACTGGAGTTCCTTTAGACATCGATCGACGATTAATAAAAGGAGGAAATTCTCTTAATTCCAGTACAAATTATATGAGTTGTCTTTATCTTATTTTTCAGACAATTGCATCTGTCCGACGTTTTCACTTGCCAATTAGATGGAGTTTTTACCTATTAGTAAAATGAGATGAAAATACAGAGATCATATTTTGGACGAGAGCTTCTACAAATGACTGAAGTTTACGTGCAGCTTAGTGTAATGTTTCATGGAGCTTGACTACGCTGGAGTTTATGATTGTTGCTATCTTTCATTTCGATCAGGGTGGACATTGCTTTAAATTCATTTTGTATTGCAAGAAACGCCATAGCATCAGGGGGTACAGCGCATAATTACATTCATCTTTACTTACACGCAGACACAGGCGTTGATTGCGACATAAGAGCGTCAGTATGAACTGCAGCAAGCGGAACCGCCAACGGCTTGTAGCCTGCTTCCATCCAGGAAGCCCCTTCGGCACTGGCGTCCTGTACCACACCTGAGCGCAGCTTGAGAGCCCGCTGGAAGACGCGTCGACGACTGCGTTCCTTCCAAATGACCAAGCCACAGGCATCACCAGAACAACCATTCCTTTTCTCACATCAGAGTGCAGTCAGCCCTCTGGACGACAACAAATCGACCAACACCGAGCAAAGAGGTGAGCCCAAATGCATACTGCCCAATGGACTGGCTCAACAAAATCATTGTGATCCGTGTATCCCTTGAGAAAAAGGATGGAAACAATCATGGAGTTGTGTCCATAACATCCAGAGGTTGTGCACTCTTTTGAGAAGAAACTGTTTTCAGCCTTCGGAGCAGATCCCATGCAATAGAACTTGAGCAACCTTCACTCAGCTCACGTACGACAGGAATAGAAGAGTTTTTGTTTAACTCAATAACCATCATACCCTGTAGAATCAACCAAATAAAGCTTAGAGCCTTAGACACCTTTCAAACGCTACAAATTGGAAATTCAATAACTCTAACCTTTGTGAATAAAAACAGCGTAGATGATCGCAAGACTACCCTAGAACAAATAATAATTATACAAAAAGTTGATGTTCAAACTCAATAGGTGCCTTGTACGTGTATGATGTTAAATTAAACCCTCCTAGCACTGGTGCATGCAGGCTTTATCGAAACCAACTTCAAGGGCTTGCTTGCCTTGTTTAACTGGCATATTCTATAAATCCAAGTGACTTGTACAACCCCATTACCCTACCAAAACTCCAAGAAATATGACCCCCCCTCAAAACGAACTTCTATTTTTTCAATTTTGAATTTCTGACAGCTCATGTATGTAATACCCATCATCACATGGTATTTGCTAACTAAAGAGGAGACACAGATGATGTTATCTACTAGTCTACTAACTAAAGAGACTATTTTCGTAAATAAAAATACGGTTGTGGATAGACAAGAACAAATAAACGAACCTCAAATTTCACCAAAAACCTCTGAAATCCTTTCAAAGTTGCTTTCACTTCACTGGATGATGCAAACTCTAATTCACCAGCAAGAGCAGCAGTAACCTCTCCAGGCGAAAGACCAACCATGTTATTCACAATCTATCATACATCATACAGAATAGAAAAATGTAATGATACATGGTAAGATGGAAAAATAGGATATAGTAGTAATAGAAACAAATGTACTTACATCACTGTCAATGAAGGCCTCTGAAATGAAACTCCCATCATCTATATATACATAAAGCTCATATTTGGTGCATTGTCTATATTTAAAACTTTTGACAGAAGTGATCAAACCCTGTAGCAGTTATGCCATCAAATCCACAGTTAACCACTGGCATAAATCACATAAATTCAATAAAAACAAATAGAATCTTAATGCATTTCTTGAATCATCAAAAAGGTACTTTGGACCAACTGGAGGTATGGAGTAGATAAACGTTTAAAACCAATCTTTTATTAAAATAAAAGAAATAGAAAGGTTCCTAAGTTTTGCAAATAAACAGTAAGGGAAAATGAACCTTGATTTTTCCTTGAATGCAGGCTTTTGTGTCCTGTTGTCTACCCCAGTCAATAAGCATGCTGTATATGTATGTGAATGGTTTTTCATTTTCACGACTTAGAACGAAAGATTGTTCCATCTGATTGATCTTGCCAACATTTGGAGATTCTGCATCCTCCATACCGTTAGCAGGTTGGACTTGCTGCATTTGTTCATGGACACTGCTTGCAATAATAGGAGGATCAACACATTCTTCCATGATGGCCCCTGTACTTCTTTCAGTGATATGAGTGGTATCATATTTATGGGTAGTATGCATAGAAGTTTCAGTAGTTTCCCAGGCAAGAGAAGCATATAGGCCCTGCATGTTGATTTCTTGGACAGTGTTTACTACAGGAGGGCTAACAAGATCAAGATCTACCACATTTGTTGTAGCTCCACCAACCTGGAAAGCATTACCTACACACATACATTAATTGACCATGAAATATGTAAGTGACTATCCCAAATTTGATATCCAAATGAGTCTATACAAATTCTATATGGTACCTGATCCTGTTGGATAAGAGGAATGAATTGATCTTTGCATTGAGATCCCTTGCTCACTACCATTTGTAATATTAGTATCATATTTATGGGTAGTATGCATAGAAGTTTCAGTAGTTTCCCTGGTACGAGAAGCATATAGGCCCTGCATGTTGGTTTCTTGAACAGTGCTTACTACAGGAGGGCTAACAAGCTCTTCAACCACAGTTGTTGTAGCTCCACCAACATGGAAAGCATTACCTACACACATACATTAATTAACAATGAAATATGTAAGTGATTATCCCAAATTTGACATCCAAATGAGTTCTACACAAACTCTATATGGGGTACCTGATCCTGCTGGATAAGAGGAATTAACTGGTCTTTGCATTGAGATCCCTTGCTCACCACCATTTGTGATATTGGTACTAGATGGCCAGGCAGCTCGTGTGGCTCTTGAAGATAAAGGTATTCCACCATGTTTACTGCACAGTGAAGAGGTGAAGACATTTATAATCTATATATATCAATATTAAATCATGACAGGCCAACCAGTGGTCAATAAAGGACAGTAGGACACACTAAACAGAAACAAGAGGCCATGCAGCGGATTGAATTGAATCATGACTCACCCAACCAGTGGTGACTTATGAGCTAGCTCTAAGCATATTATTTCACATTTTAATAGAAGAGAGAGAAGCTATCTCTTGATCAAAAGCTAGTTTCATGCACACACACCAAAATCATGTTGTTGTCATGTGGGGCTATTCGTATTATAACCTATGTGGCTATGTGCTAAAAGCTAATATCATTGGAGAAGTTGCCTTAGAGCTAGGAGCTATCTCGTACTATTGAGGGTGCCTAAGGGACACACTAATAAATAGCAACAAGAGAAAGTGATAGAAGAGTTAGCCTACCTAGCTCGAGATTTTCAGGAGTTGCACACTGAATCTTTGAAATGGAAGGAGATTCTGGATTAAGGTGTCATGCAGAAACCCAAAGCAGATCAAAGGAACTACTTAGATGTTTTTCAATCTTCAGGGCCACTGGATCTCCTGGGCTCTGGGTGGAGAGAAACCTCCAAATAAACAGCCTCTGGACAGAGACATTTACAATGAAGATGACGAGGAGTAACAGATGAGGAAGAGATAGACTCTCAGAATAGTGAACAATGGCTTGACATCATCATGGGTAATGAACAGAAAGCGGGTACCAACCAGAATGAATCAAGTCCTTCAAACAAGGCAGGTGATAATCAGGAGCGGACAGATACAGAGAGGCGCCTGGAGCAGATAAAAGGCATAGAGGAAGAGGAATTATCTGGACAGCAGGGGATCATGGCTGGTACAGGACCAGAGAAAATCATGGGCCCAAGTTGGGAAACCTCAACTGATCATACACAGGTGGGTAACCAGAAAAACAACTTGACAGGGAATGAATGTGAAAAAGACAATACAATGAGTATAGATGTTGAAGGGGAGAAACTAAATGATGGAGTCTGCTCTAAAGAAGCAATAGAAACCAGCCAGGAAGGTCAAACTGTGACAATGTTACTTAATAAACTGGAAGATAATGTGTAAGGATCCGAAGTGCCTAAAAAGTAGCAGGAGGAAGGAATTGTGGAAGACAAGAAATAAGATAACAAGGCAGGGATAGAGTTGAAGAAAAGACGTCAGATCACTAAGCTACCTATACTCAAATCCAGACAGGGAACAAGACTATACTTGGAAGAGAACATTCTGAAGCAAGCTGAGAAGCATATCATCAAGAAGAATCTTGAAGGCTCAAGTAACAAACATAAAAATCCTTTTTCTACTCTTCAATCTATAGAAGAATCTATTTCTACTACTCTGGAAAACTGTGCATTTGAGTTAGGTGTGGCTGAAAGTGAGGAAAGGAGAAATATTGATGTGCTAAAAGATAAGGACTTAGCTCAGGCTGCTTTGAACTCGGCCTTAAATAGTCTAAAATTCTTTTGGTCGCTGTGCTGCTGACTAGGGACAAGTGGTTGCTTGTTGTCCTGTCATTCAAAGGGTAGGCATTTAGTGGTGGCTGTTAGATGTCTTCATGTTTCTTGAGATCAGTGTGAATGTTTAAACTATCCCTGTAAATTGGTGTCCCGAGTTCTGAATTCTCTGAAATTGGCTTTCAATAAAAGCTAGACCAAAGCGGTCTTTTATCTTAAAAAAACAGGGCATGCAGCAGATATTGAGCATTTGGTATATAATTTTTGAAACTATACAGCCAAAATAAACAAAACTGAAAGAAAAGTTTTCACTGCATATTAAAGATCCTAAAGTGAAATGTGTGTTTTGTGTTTTAAGTGATCTAATCAATAGTCATAGATTTAATAGGACACTAGCAGAAATTACTATCGAGTTATTTCTTGAACGTCCACTATGAAGGAATATACCTGGAAATGATAAACCATGCATGTGCATTACTTCACTAGTGTACCATGTATACCTTTTGCCACGAGGTGGTTTGTTTACTTCAGAAACAAGTCTTTCACGCGCTGCTTCCAATTCATCAACTACACCACCAAGAATCTCAACAACCTCAGGAACTAGCATAAGGAGGCCCCTCCTTGTGTGTACATTCCTTACAATAATCTGAGATACATAGAAAAAATAAATGAGCTGCACTTAAAAAATCAGTAAAGGAAAAATATAACTAACACAGAGTTCCTCAGAAGTCTTTCTTAAACAGAGTTTCATATTTTTTCCTCAATTTTAAATAAGCCTTAGCCAGCTCCAACCAAAGCCTCACATGTCACATGAACCACCTTTTTATGGTTGTCCCAAAAAGAAACTGAGGATTGTCTTCATAGAAAAAACACCGGAAAGAAATATTTGTCTCAAGTAATAGTATAGGCTAAGAAAAACTCTTTCTGGAATAAAGGTATGGGAAAAATACCTTTAAACCAGCAGGAGCAAGAACTGCCAGGTCTTTGATGGGTCTGTATTCCATTCCAAATATTCGTTGAATGCCATCTGTCATTGATAGTTTTAAAGATCTTTTGGGTCCTGCCGGTGCTTCACGATATCTTTCCTTTAAAGGAGCTGAAATATTGACAACTTCGTCAACCTACAAAACAAGAGTCATATAGATGATATCACAAGGAAAAAATTTATTTACTACATTGTACAAAAATTAAGTAAAACGAATAAAACGTACACTGAGCATACAATAAAGGTAAAATGACAACTTTAAAATAATATGATAAGTATATGCAAATTAGAAGTACACAACATTTGAGTGGAATGGTGCTACGAAGAAATGCATTGTGAAAACTTACATTTCCTTAAACAATGCACAACTAGCCATTCAGTAATGCCAAAAGGCTAAAGAACTAGTATGGCACAGAGCTCAGTATTGGAGATGGGTCTCTAAGTGGCTTCAAAATGATCAACATTTTTACACTTTGGGGGTGCCAGCGATTTGCTGGGCCACCTGGAAAATGAGAAACAAAGCCTACATTGAGATTAAGTTGATTCTTTTTTTTTTTCTCAAATACACAGGAGAGCTGCATTGTGCATATCATTATATTAAGAGGAAAAATGGGACAAGAACCCATATGAAGAGGCAAGCAAACACAAACACCCACGCACACTACACAAACAATCTATTGTTATGTATTTTGATTCTTAATCCTGCTGAAACCCTTTGTTATGTTTGTGCTCTTATGAATTACTGGGCAGTACATTCCAAGTAAGCTCAAGGAATGCTACTGGAAGGTGTGGATATCATGCTTCAGATAGTACAAGGATGCTGGTGCCTTCTTCAAGCAACTCAGCTCCGATGCTGATCAAAGAAGCCTGTGGGGATGCTGATGATCAAGCGAACTAGCGGGAGATCGTGTGTAAGCCAAGTGTCGATGCTCTCTGGAAAATTCTTTTGTGCAGAGAGAATGTAAGTTGTCGGGCTAGAATACTGTCAGTCTTCGCAGGGTGTGGCAGCTTGGTAGCTTGGTTGTCTTAGTAGACAGCCTGTTAGAACTTTGCATTTCAATTCTGCTAGTGTCCTGTATTAGCGTCTGAGTCAAGTGATAGTCTTAGCTTACAGATATAGGCCTTCATCTCTGTTTTCTCTCTAACTAGTTGCTCTGACTTTTGTATTTCCGTTTGATAATGGAAATGGGAAATCCTCGGTTCAGGAAAAAAAAAAAGCATGGCATAGGTTGATGAACTGAGCGGAATGTGCAGAGAACTGCCTGTGAGAGCATTGCTTTGGATCTCATCATAAGCTTGAAGATGATTTAACCATGTAAAGTTGATTCACCATTTTCATCACCAATGAGAAGCAATTTAATAACAACAAGTTGAATATTGATATAACATCTTATTTTCTATATCAAGACAATCTCATCACCAATCAGAAGTACTCCTATCCATAAACTTTTTCATGAATCTAATAGTTAACTAAATCACAACCGGAGCATAGAAACAGCATGTATCTCAATTGCAAATAGCTCAGCAGGGCAAAGCATATCAACCATTTCCCAAATTGGATTATGCAGCAATGTCAAACCTGAAGCACGAAGGGGCCATCAAGGAACTCAGCGTGCATGCCCCCGACGCCCGCCGGCAGCACCCCGGCCCCGCAGGAGTTCATATCGGCGAAGAGGAACTGCTCGAAGCACCGCCTGGCCTGCGCCTCCGCACCACCGAGGCCGTAGAACCCGGGGATCCCCGCGGCGCAGGACTCGAGCCAGTCCGGCCGCAGGACCAGCCCGAGCCGCCGCAGGAACTCGTCCACCGGCCGCAACCGCCCGCTCGCCGGGGACGGGTGCGGAGGCGCTGCTGAGGCCGGGGTCCGCGCCGCAGGCGGGGTCGGGGTTGGGGTCCGCGTCAGAGGCGGCGTCGGGGCTGGGGTTAGGGTTGGGGTCCGGGCCGGAGTTGGAGTCGGGGTTGGGGTTCGGGACGGGATGGTGATAGGAGAGGGAGCGGGAGGAGCCGCCGCCGGCGGCGTGGAGAAGGCCTCGGGGGCGTCGACGATGGGGGAGTCCCCGTCGGGGTCGACGATCTCGTCGGCCTCCTCGTCGTCGTCATCGGAGATGACGAAGGGGGAAGAGGACGGCGAGAGCGACGGGAAGGGGACCGGGAGCGGGCCGCTGGGGTTCGGCGGCGAGGGCCGGCCGACGCTGCCGCTGCCGCTGGCGACGGAGGCCGAGGCCGAGGCGGGGGTGGCCGTGGTGGTCATGCCCTCGCCGTCCTCCTCGTCGGAGTCGGAATGCACGATCTGGCACCGGCGCCTCACGCTCATCGTTTGGCGGCGGTTTGATTCTGGGGATGCGGGAAGAAGGGTTTTGGGAGGATTTTGGTGGTTTCCCTCCAAAATTTGGGGGAAAGGAGGAAGACGCGGGACTGAGAATTGGGAACGAAATCCTCTCCAGTCAGTCCTTTTGATGGGTCACCAATTTTCAGCCAATCGATGCGGATCCAACAGCTATCGACTCTAACCAAACTTCTATAGCACGATTCGTCAGTTGTATTGGGCCTCGGCCTAGCAAGAGCATCACACTGCTCGGCTTCGCGTTCATGCCGTTCAACGTCGACACGCTCACGGCGGCGCGGTGTGCCGCGCACGCGCAAGTGCCTACCACTTCGCGCTAACCTGCCGGGGCGTTCAGCGCCGACGCTGCCGCGATGAAACGCCTCGAGTTTGAGCAAACGCACGCCTTCGTGGTGCACGCGCACCCAGCGCTCACGGAGCTTGTCTTGGCCGCTTTGGTGGTGGCCGGGATGATGGCGTGCGGAGCGACGCCGAGAGGACGACCATGGGCGTCCTTGTCGTCAGGCAATTGTATATGTGTCCCGGCACCGGCGTGGCTGGCGAATCGGAGCTCTGCCCATGTACGGTCGAGCGTCGCCGCTGCAGGCAGCTCCGATGACCCCCGGTCCCGGTCTCGGCCAAGCCAAGCGCGGCACCCTCGCAGCCCTCTCGGCCTCTCCAAGTCCCCAGCACGCACACACGCACAAACGCGCAGGCGGCGTAGCTGTGCAACATCGTAGTGAGCAGCCGGCCGTGCGCCATGCGTGCTCTGTTTTGGTCAGAGCTTGTTAGCTCGATGACATCGCATGATGTCATATCTTTGCAATACATTCGTTTTCCTTTAGAAAAAGAAAAGAGGAAATACAATGGGAATACAAGGATCCTATCCTTCATCGTGGACCTGGTTCGTACAGCATGCCCGGCAACGCGGCGGCGGCGGTGGAGGAGTCGCCCTCCCCGACCGCAGCAGTCGCCGCCATCACCAGGGCCTTGTTCGCAGCGGCCACGGCAGCCTGATGCCGCGCCTGCAAGCCGTGGAAGAACATGTATGCCAGATTCACGGCCGGGAATGAGGGCGACTGCCGGAGCACGTGCGGGAGCTTAACAACCAACTAAATGGGGTCCTGCATCTCAAGTCGATCTCCATAGCGGGAGCTCGAACTCCACCTTGCCTGCAATGGATGGGAGCGTAGATATCTCACCATCAAGCATGACTCAGCACAGCATTCCCTGCGGCAGACGATGAGCAGCAGCCGCGCGTGCGACTGCGCAGCGCACCTGATACGCCGGCTACGAGCTATAGCCACAGGAAGGGCCACGCCTATGTGCCGCAACGTGGGGACGGAGGCGGATGGCGCGGGTCATCAACGACTGCGGCGATAACGGGCACAAGGGAAAAGAGACGGTCGTTCCTGTTTATGGGCGTCATGGGCTGAAATGGGCCGCTCAAACTGCCCTGCTACACGACTTTGGTGGAGCTGCAGTTGGATCCGCATTGGCTGAGATTCGGCGACTGCACTGCGCCATCGGTGGGAGCGACTGCAGAGAATTTCGTTCCGAGAATTGATGGGGGATTTATTTTTTTTCAGGAAAATATATCTCAGTGGGCCGGTGTCATTGATTTGAGGTGGTGAAAGCTCCGGTTTGGTTTTGGTAATTAATGACACTCAAACGTTGCTAATGCTTTGCTCTAAGTGTGGTTAGACACATAGCAACGTGACGGTGGATGATGGAGCATGGTGATCACGGTGATGAACATGGTGGACATGTGAGGTGATCGAGCTCCGACGGAGGCCCATGGAGATCAAGGCGAAAGTATACTTGATAGGGCTTTCCGGTTTGGTGGTCAAGACACTTAGTGAGTGTGACCACATTTAGAATCGATAACCGACTATCAAGAGGGGTTTCCTCGGTTCATTCGCGGTCCTAAGTGCCTCTAGTTGTAACTTTGCATGATGCATGAGAGACTAACTAGAGTGCTAGCACTTGTCGACGTGATCATGAGATGATACGCTAACTCCGGTGCTTGAGAAGTGATCTACACTGCGGGAGTTGGCACCCAAGACAAGTGGTTTGGACCATAGAGCGAAGACGGCGATTCATCGAAGACTTTGTGCCAAGTCTGGTCTTCTAACACGCGCCGGACGCGTCCTGTGGACGGCGTCGGACGCGGTGCTGGAGGACCAGACGCGGAGCAGAAGGTCTTCTCGGCGCTGGCTGGACCGGACGCGGGCGTGGGGAGCGCCGAACGCGCTCGGACGGCGCCGGACGCTACCCAGAGCCGGTCTGGGCCGGCGCGAGCGGTGGACGCGGTGTCTGGGCAAGCGCCGGATGCGTCCGGGTGGCGCCGGACGCTACCCAGAGAGGGTCGCGGGGCTGCACGACCGCCGGACGCATCCGGGTGAAGGCGCCGGACGCACGTTGTGGTGAAGCGCCGGACGTGGTGACGTCAGTGAGGATTCAAAGCCAACGGTCAACTGCGCGCGGAGGAAGCAAGCGACGGACGCGTCCGGCGCGTTGATCTGGGCAGCCCGACTCCCCCAACGACTCTATTGTGTGCTTGGCCTATAAATAGAGGGCCTATAAATTGAGAGTTGCATCTAGAGGCACTTGTTCATTGAGTGAGCTGCGGATTCTTGTTACTCTTCGGTGATTCCCGTCACCGTAGACAGTTTGGAGCAGCGGGTGGTGGTTGAGCTCGACTTGGTGATTGTTCGAGGCCACACCGGGTTCTTGTGAGGGGTTCTTGATCCTTCCCCGCGGGAGTTCACGAAAGGATACTCTAGTGGATTGCTCATGGCTTGTGGATCCTTGTCTTGTGTGGAGATTGCGGCTCCCCATTGGGGTCTTTGGCACCGAGCCAATTGAGCGGGCAACTCACCAAGCAAGTGCATCGCCACAACGAGGACTAGCTTGCCGGGAAGCAAGTGAACCTCGGTAAAAAATCATTGTGTTGATTTGTGATTGCCGAGGCTTCGACCTCCTTGTGCTTGTGCTTGAGCATCTCTAGGTGATTGGCTTCTACACCGGTGATTGGCTATCTTCTACTCTTCACGGCGGTATAAACTTCCATCATCTCTTTACTTTCCGCAAAGTAGAATTGCTTGTCGTGGTTGGTCGGGAACCACTCTTTGAGTAGTTTAAATCCCGTGGGTAGAATTGCTTGTTGTGGTCGGTCGGGAACCACTCATTGTGTAGCTTAAATCCCGTCGGTAGAATTGCTTGTACGGTTTCGGTGAACCGACCTTGTGTAGCTTGATCACCGTTGTTGAGTTTGCAATTGAATTGAGTAGCCTTGCATTGTTTAGGACGGCTTGCATAGAGTAGTCGAAGCTTTAGCTTTGCACATTTGCCGCCTAGCTTGCTAATTGGTTATCTAGTGCTCTTGCTAGAAATTTTATTAGGCTATTCACCGAAACCAACCAAGCAATTCTACCCAACCAAGCAATTCTACCCACGGGATTTACTCTACACAATGAGTGGTTCCCGACCGACCACAACAAGTAGTTCTACCCACGGGATTTAAATTACTCAAAGAGTGGTTCCCGACCGACCACAACAAGCAATTCTACTTTGCGGAAAGTAAAGAGGTGATGGAAGTTTATACCGCCACGAAGAGTAGAAGATGGCCAATCACCGGTGTTGTAGCCAATCACCTAAAGAGCTCAAGCACAAGCACAAGGAGGACGAAGCCTTGGCAATCACAAATCGACACAATGATTTTTACCGAGGTTCACTTGCTTCCCGGCAAGCTAGTCCTCGTTGTGGCGATACACTTGCTTGGTGAGTTGCCCGCTCAATTGGCTCGGTGCCAAAGACCCTAATGGGGAGCCGCAATCTCCACACAAGACAAGGATCCACAAGCCACGAGCAATCCACTAGAGTATCCTTTCGCGAACTCCCGCGGGGAAGGGTCAAGAACCCCTCACAAGAACCCGGTGTGGCCTCGAACAATCACCAAGTCGAGCTCAACCACCACCCGCTGCTCCAAACCGTCTACGGTGAAGGGAATCACCGAAGAGTAACAAGAATCCGCAGCTCACTCGATGAACAAGTGCCTCTAAATGCAACTCTCAATGCAAATCACTTGTTCTCACTCAAATCTCTCTCAAGATTAGCAAAGGAATCAAAGAGATGAGTGGGGGAGTGTCTCTCTTGCTCAAAGTATGCTCAGGTATAAAGAAATGGCGAAGAGAAGTCCCCAAGGCCGGCCAATGGTCTATTTATAGAGCCCCCTTGAAAAATAGCTGTTGCTTCCTCGGCCGATGCTTCAGAACGCGCCGGACGCGTCCGCCGCTGCCCGCCGGACGCGTCCGGCGCTCTTCAACGCGTCACGGAGTCGACCGTTGTGTTCAAACTCTGTTGACCTGGCCCGTCCGCCGCCCGCGTCCGCCGCCTCGCGTCGGACGCGTCCGGCGTCCTCTGGCACGCGCGCGAGTCCAGCCAGGAAGTTTCTGGTCGGCGTCTGGTGACCGCCGGACGCACCGCTGCCGCGTCCGGCGCTCAGCCGAGCCCGAACCAGCAGCCCACGCCAGCCAGCACGCGTCGGACGCATCCGGCCCGCCTAGCCCGGCGTCCGACGCCCGCGTCCGGCGCCCTTTGAAGAAGAAATCTCCGTAGAATCTTGCGCCGTCTTCGCTCCAAGTCCAATCTCTTGCCTTGAATACCAACTCCACCAAGTGTAGACCTCGTCTCAAGCACCGGAGTTAGTAGTACAAGCACGACCACGTCGGCAAGAGTTAGCCCTCTAGTTAGTCTCTCATGCATCATGCAAAGTCGCAACTAGAGGCACTTAGGACCGCGAATGAAACCGAGGAAACCCCCTCTTGATAGTCAGTTATCGATCCTAAATGTGGTCACACTCGCTAAGTGTCTCGACCACCAAACCGGAAAGCCCTATCAAGTATACCTTCTTCTTGATCTCCATGGGCCTCCGTCGGAGCTTGATCACCTCACATGTCCACCATGTTCGTCACCGTGATCACCATGCTCCATCATCCACCGTCACGTTGCTATGTGTCTAACCACACTTAGAGCAAAGCATTAGCAACGTTTGAGTGTCATTAATTACCAAAACCAAACCGGAGCTTTCAATCTCCCCTTTTTGGTAATTGATGACAACCCCTCGACAAACTCACAAAGATATGGAAATTGAATTCAATATGAAATTGAATTGCTTGCCCAAGACATTTTGATCATGAATCTTGGATTGGACAAGCATTTCAATTCGGTTTTGGTAGTGGTAGCTCCCCTACATGTGTGCATCAAATGTTTGGTCGATTTTCAAGCACACATGCATAGATGAAACTTGTGTGAGAGTTACCACAACCAAAATGGTACTAAGGTTTATAGAGTTGACCTTTGAAGCGTGATACCAATCGGAGTGCGATAATAAACCTTCCTTAGCACCATGGGAATCTAGACATCCATCAAAACTCAAAATACCTCATGAGATCACATTATAAACAAGGTACTTTGAACAAGAGAAACTCTATGTCTAGAAACCACCTAATCATGCTAGTACTTCATTTCATCAATCAAGTTCTATACTAGCATTACACTAAACAAGCATGAATATTGAATTTAGCTTGCAATGCTCCATATCATTATGTATGCACACACAATATGCAACAAATAGTCTATGAGCTTGCTCCCCCTATTTGTGTGCTCATGGTTGGGTCATATCATAAAAATTGATCCCCTTCCATTGCTCTTTGTGACTTATTTCTCCCCCTTTGTCAACAATCACCAACAAGGGTGCATAAGATGAGAGACACAAGTCAATCAACTATGGCCAAATCTAAACCACATGCCTAGAAACTGTATCTCGGTTTGAACCAAGGACAAGCTTCTTCACACCTCATAAAAATAAGGGTTATCTTGACCATGTTGAGATACACATCATGAGCAAGTGCTAAAGATTCAACACTAGGTTCACAAGCTCACAAACAAGTCATATGCCATCACTAGATCAAATCAAGCATAGAAACAATAGTGGTGCCATATATCCTTCAAATTCATTTGATTTGCAATGAATGAGCCTAGCAAGATGCACATGTATACATGTCTTACACAACTAGCAAAAGATGCATGAGATGCAACAACCAACTTTACCTTGCTATGTTGGAGGAGAGGCATGTCATATATGGGGTGCATCAATCCATGTTGGAGAAGCTAAGTATGTTCAACTCATTCCTCAACTTGCAAAATCTTTTCTCATCAAGAGGCTTGGTGAATATGTCAGCTAGTTGATCTTCGGTGCCAATGCTTTCAATGCTAATATCACCCTTTTGTTGATGATCTCTAATGAAGTGGTGCCTCACATCAATGTGCTTGGTTCTTGAATGTTGAACCGGATTGTTTGTCATCTTGATTGCACTTTCATTGTCACAAAACAAAGGCACATGTTTGAACTTGATTCCATAGTCCTTCAAGGTGGCTTTCATCCATAGCAATTGTGCACAACAATTCCCCGCACTAATATATTCGGCTTCGGCGGTGGAAAGTGCCACACTATTTTGCTTCTTTGAAGACCATGACACTAGAGATCTTCCTAGCACTTGGCATGTTCCACTTGTGCTCTTCCTATCAATCTTGCAACCGGCATAGTCTCGAGTCGGAGTATCCAACCAACTCAAAGCTTGACCCCTTGGGATACCATAGACCAACATCTTGAGTACCCTTCAAGTATCTCAACACCCTCTTGGTTGCCGTCAAGTGACTCTCTCTTGGAGAAGCTTGAAATCTTGCACACATGCATACACTAAACATGACATCCGGCCTTGAAGCGGTCACATATAGCAAGCTTCCAATCATTGATCTATATAGCTTTTGCTCAATCATCTTGCCACTATCATCAATGTCCAAGCCACCATTGGTTCCCATTGGTGTGCTAATGGCCTTAGCATCTTGCAACCCAAACTTCTTGATCATGTCCTTGATGTACTTGCCTTGACTCACAAAGGTGCCATTCTTCATTTGCTTGATTTGAAGACCAAAGAAGTAGCTTAACTCTCCAAGCATTGACATCTCAAACTCACTAGCCATCAGCTTTGCAAACTCTTCACAAAAGAATTGATTTGTTGATCCAAAGATGATATCATCCACATAGATTTGCAACACAAATAAGTCATCTTCTATCTTCTTGGTGAAGAGAGTGGTGTCAACTTTGCCCATCTTGAATCCTTTGGATATGAGGAAGTCCCTCAATCTTTCATACCATGCCCTTGGAGCTTGCTTCAAGCCATACAATGCCTTCTTGAGCTTGTAGACATGGTTGGGCTTCTTGTCATCCTCAAAACCGGGAGGTTGTGCAACATACACTTCCTCATTGATGAAGCCATTGAGAAATGCACTCTTCACATCCATTTGATAGAGCTTGATGTTGTGAGCACAAGCATAGGCCAATAAGATTCTAATTGCTTCCAATCTTGCCACCGGTGCATAAATTTCTCCAAAGTCAAGACCCTCAACTTGTGTGTACCCTTGTGCCACTAGTCTTGCTTTGTTCCTCACTACCAAGCCATCTTGATCTTGCTTGTTCTTGAAGACCCACTTGGTGCCAATCACATTGTGCTTCTTCGGCTTCTCAACAAGCTCCCACACATCATTTCTAGTGAAGTTGTTCAATTCCTCATGCATGGCATTTATTCAATCCGGATCCTTCAATGCTTCATCAATCTTAGTTGGCTCAACGAATGACACAAAGGAGTAGTGCTCACATATGCTAGCCAATCTTGATCTTGTTTGTACACCTCTTTAAAAGTCACCAATGATACGATCTAGAGGATGATATCTTGCAATGTTTGAAGGTTGAAGAACTAGCTCATTAGCATCACTTGCTTGACCTTGATCTTGATCTTGATGTTGAGTACCACTTGTGCTTGTCTCATTTGGATCTTCTATCACAACTTGAGTTGGCACTTGCACTTCATCGCCATCATCCACTTGCCTCGGCCTAATGTCACCAATGTCCATGTGTCTCATTGCATTACTCAATTGATCTCATTACATACAAGTTATCCTTGGAAGGAAAGACAATTCTGAATCCGCTTTGTCTACGAATAAGGAAGCTATAAGTAATGCAACTATGAATCTCATGGACCCAACATCTCTTATAGGCCAATAGAGATGTTGGGCTTCCTTCCATTCAAGATTTCATATGGAGTCTTCTCTAACTTCCCATGGCAATAGAGGCGGTTGCTATAGTAGCAAGCCATGTTGATAGCATCACTCCAAAACTTCTCACTCACATTGTACTTAAGTAGCATAGTTCTTGCCATCTCAATCAAAGTCCTATTCTTCCTCTCAACTACACCATTGGATTGGGGAGTGTAGGTTGGTGAGAATTGATGCACAATTCCAAGCTCATCACACAACTCCTCAACTCTTGTGTTCTTGAATTCACTCCCATTGTCACTTCTTATCTTCTTGATGGTTGTGTCAAACTCATTTTGCACCCTCTTGACAAATGACTTGAATTGATCATAAACTTCACTCTTGTCATAGAGGAAGAACACCCAAGTGTATCTTGTGTAGTCATCCACAACCACAAATCCATACTTGTTGCCCCCAATTGATGTGTAGTGAGTTGGGCCAAACAAGTCCATATGCAACAACTCAAATGCTCTTGAAGTTGACATCTCATTCTTCTTAGGATGTGAGTTCCCATGTTGCTTGCCGGCTTGACATGCACTACAAGGTCTATCCTTCTCAAAAGTGACATCATTCAAGCCTCTCACTAGATCATGCTTCACCAACTTATTCAATTGCTTCATGCCAACATGTCCTAGGAGCCTATGCCATAGCCATCCCTTGCTTGACTTGCCAATCAAACATGATGAAAGTTGAGCTTCACTAGCATTGAAATCAACCAAGTACAAGCTTCCATGCCTAAACCCCTAGAAGATGATGTTTGCTTGATCCTTGCTCACCACCTCAACATGCTTGTCATCAAATATGCATTTGTAACCAAGATCACACAATTGTGCCACCGACAAAAGGTTGAAGTTCAAAGTATCAACTAGCAACACATTGGAGAGATCCTTGTCATTGGAAATTGCAACCTTTCCAAGCCCCATGACATCACCCTTGCTATTATCACCAAATGTGATGGAGTTGAATCCACCATTGTCATTCTTGTCAAGTGATTTGAACATACTATCTTCACCGGTCATATGATTTGATGCACCACTATCAAGCACCCAATGCCTCCTCCTCCGGCTTTGTAATTAACCTACAAGAAGACATCAAGCTTTAGGTACCCACTTTTGCTTGGGTCCTTGAAGGTTAGTCACTAGAGTCTTTGGCACCCAAATAGGTTTCTTCTTTGAGCTCATCCATGGTGTACCAATGAATCTAGCACTCACACCACTCTTACTCTTAACAAGCATGTAAGAAGCACTCAACTTGTAAGAGGAGGCATTAGTGTTCTTGTTCTTGCATGCATGCTCTAAATGACCGACTTGCTTGCAACTCTTGCAATAGCTACCATTGTTCTTCACAAAACTAGTCTTGTGAGGAGCAAAAGCGGCCTTGCCTTTCTTGGGGGTATAGCCCAATCCCTCTTTGTAGAGAGAAGCTCTTTGGCTACCCAAGCACATAAGCAAGCGGTCCTCACCACCATAAGCCTTAGCCAAGGTGTGATTGAGCTCCTTGACTTCCTTCTTAAGAGACTCATTCTCAACTACTAGTGTAGAATCACATGCATGACCAACACTACTAGATGAAGTAGAGGCATGAGAGCATGAAGGGCCAAGTGATGCAACAACAAATGAGTCATCAAATGAATCACATGATGTGGACACACTTTTCTTTTCTATATTCACCACTTGTGATTGCACTTTCTCTTGCTTCTCAACTAGAGAGGAATGAGCTTTTTCAAGCTTGGAGTGAGCAATCTCTAGCTTCTCATGGTCTACCTTTAGACTCTCATAAGAAGCCCTCAACTCCTTAAGTTCTTGCTCAAGGTTTTGTTTATCCTTGCGCAAGCCCCTACATTCCTTCCTAGAGTCATTGAAAGCACCCTTGCAATCCTCAAGCATGACAAAGAGTTCTTCTTTTGTGGTCTCATCATCATCATCACTCTCATCATCACTATCGGGTGGAGGTTTTACCTTAGTGGCCTTGGCCATGAAGCAAGATGATGGAGCACCAAATAGAGAAAGCTTCTCTTGAATGGCAATGCTTGCGTGCCCCTTCTTCTTCTTCTTCTTGGAATCATCATCATCATCACTTGAGGAAGATGAATCACTCTCCCAAGTTGCCACATGAGATTCACCCTTCTTCTTGTGATGGGAGGAGTCTTTCTCCTCCTTCTTCTTCTCTTGCTTCTTCCTCTCCTTCCTCATGGCATCTTCATCATCACTTGCATAGGAACACTTGGCAATGAGATGATCCTTGCCATTGCACCTGAAGCACTTCATGGGACGGTCACTAGACTTGGATGAGCTTCTCTTGCTCTTGGACCGGTACCCCTTCTTCATGAGCTTCCCCCATTCTCTTCACAAGGAGTGCCATTTGTTCACTCACTTCATCTTCTTGTCCACTTGAGCTTGAGCATGGTTCATCTTCACTTGAAGACTCTTCTTTCTTCTTCTTGCCCTTGCTCTTGGATGATGCGGCCTTGAATGCCACACTCTTCTTGTCATCATCCTTCTTCTCATTTTCCTTCTTCTTCTTCTTCACCAACTCTTCCTTCTCATGATCTTCTCTAAACTCATCATCGGCCATGATCTCTTAAAGGACTTGGTTGGGAGTTGGCTTCTCCTTCATGGTTGTCCTCACCATGACGGTCTTCAACATGTCAAATCTCTTGGGAAGACACCTCATGAACTTGGTGGAGAATTGAGAATCCTTGATTTCTTCCCCAAGTCCCTTGAGCTCATTGACAATGACTTGGAGCCTATGGAACATCTTCGGCACACTCTCATCCTCCTTCATTGAGAAGCTTGCAAACTTCTCTTGCAACATGTAGGCTCTTGCGGTCTTGACACTCTCCGTGCCCTCATAAGCTTCTTCTAGCTTCTTCCAAATGTCATGAGCCACCTCAAGGTTCTTGATGAGCTCAAAAGCTTTATCATCAAGCGCCTCACGGAAAGCACTCACGGCAATGTCATCTTCCAAATGTCATGAGCCAACTCAAGGTTCTTGATGAGCTCAAAAGCTTTATCATCAAGCGCCTCATGGAAAGCACTCACGGCAATGTCATTTGCTTTACCATGCATAACAAGAATCACCGTAGGATGTTAATCCAACTCAAACAAACCTACGGTGAAGCAATGGCATTGGTTATGCATATCAACAACACCAAGAAGGCACCATCATTTCGTGGTGATGACTATGCCAAGTGGAAGCTCAAGATGAAGAGTCATCTCAAGTCAATCAACCTTGAGGTGTGGAAAGTGGTGGAGACAAAGTTTGAGCTTGTTGAGGGTGCGGTGCCAACACCGGCCGAAGAGAAGAAGCAACAAGCAAATGACATTGCCGTGAGTGCTTTCCATGAGGCGCTTGATGATAAAGCTTTTGAGCTCATCAAGAACCTTGAGGTGGCTCATGACATTTGGAAGAAGCTAGAAGAAGCTTATGAGGGCACCGAAAGTGTCAAGACCGCAAGAGCCTACATGTTGCAAGAGAAGTTTGCAAGCTTCTCAATGAAGGAGGATGAGAGTGTGCCGGAGATGTTCCATAGGCTCCAAGTCATTGTCAATGAGCTCAAGGGACTTGGGGAAGAAATCAAGGATTCTCAATTCTCCACTAAGTTCATGAGGTGTCTTCCCAAGAGATTTGACATGTTGAAGACCATCATGGTGAAGACAACCATGAAGGAGAAGCCAACACCCAACCAAGTCCTTCAAGAGATCATGGCCGATAATGAGTTTAGAGAAGATCATGAGAAGGAAGAGTTGGTGAAGAAGAAGAAGAAGGAAAATGAGAAGAAGGATGATGACAAGAAGAGTGTGGCATTCAAGGCCACGTCATCCAAGAGCAAGGGCAAGAAGAAGAAAGAAGAGTCTTCAAGTGAAGATGAACCATGCTCTAGCTCAAGTGGACAAGAAGAAGAAGTGAGTGAACAAATGGCACTTCTTGTGAAGAGAATGGGGAAGCTCATGAAGAAGGGGTACCGGTCCAAGGGCAAGAGAAGCTCATCCAAGTCTAGTGACCGTCCCATGAAGTGCTTCGAGGTGCAATGGCAAGGATCATCTCATTGCCAAGTGTCCCTATGCAAGTGATGATGAAGATGCCATGAGAAAGGAGAGGAAGAAGCAAGAGAAGAAGGAGGAGAAAGACTCCTCCCATCATAAGAAGAAGGGTGAATCTCATGTGGCAACTTGGGAGAGTGATTCATCTTCCTCAAGTGATGATGATGATGATTCCAAGAAGAAGAAGAAGAAGGGGCACGCAAGCATTGCTATTGAAGAGAAGCTCTCTCTATTTGGTGCTCCATCATCTTGCTTCATGGCCAAGGCCACTAAGGTAAAACCTCCACCCGATAGTGATGATGAGAGTGATGATGATGATGAGACCACAAAAGAAGAACTCTTTGTCATGCTTGAGGATTGCAAGGGTGCTTTCAATGACTCTAGGAAGGAATGTAGGGGCTTGCGCATGGATAAACAAAACCTTGAGCAAGAACTTATGAAGTTGAGGGCCTCTTATGAGAGTTTAAAGGTAGACCATAAGAAGCTAGAGATTGCTCACTCCAAGCTTGAAAAAGCTCATTCTTCTCTAGTTGAGAAGTGTTGACGGCAATTATACCCTGTTTTTACCCCATGAAAAGCCGTCAACAATGGTCGAGTTCGGAGATAACACCATGCCATTGAGTAGTGACATAGGTACAATTGACTTGGTTCCGGATGTACGTGTCATTATTTGGGTGCGAGTGCAAACGAGACACTTTTCGGTGTTCGGAAGCTTAAATGAAGAAAATGTGACAAAACTCCAAATGAGCCGGAAACACACTCCATGACACGTGGGGACACCGGTGCAACAAGGCTGGTGGGCCCACTCCGACCGCACCCTCCAGTCGGCCGACCAGTCCCGTGGGTCCCACCTGCCGGACCGGTCCCACCGACCTTGGGATGCTTCTAGAAGGTGACACATGTCACCAGGGGATTGGACCCCTGGTCGGCCGACCTGGCAAGTGGGCCAACCAAAGGTCGGTTGGCCTCCCACCGACCTGCTGAAGCCTCCCGGAGGTGACACGTGGCAAATGGGTGAAAAACACTGGTCGGCCGACCGGGTGTTTGGGCCCATCTTTGGTCGGTTGTCCCAAACCGACCTTAGGAGCACATCCTGGCCCTCCATTCAAGTCGGTTGTGAAGTCGGTTGATCCAAGGGCTAAGAAGTGATGTCACCTGGATCGAGGACGTGGCGGTGGAGTAGCCCCTACTCCACCTCCCACTATAAATACCCCCTCACTCCCTCTCATTCAAGACACACCATCAAGGAGAAGCATCTTGAGAGCCATGTGAAGCCATGTAGTCCACTATAGTAGTAGTAGTAGTAGTGTGTGAGTTAGAGTGAGTCGAGCGGAGCTCGGGTCTCCGAGTCGTCTTACGGAGAGTCCGGTATGTCTTCCTCTTGTTCTAGTAAGATTCTTAGTATTTAATATATATATTATTCTTGTTTTACTTTCCTCTTAGTAGTACTAGTATTTACTTTCTCGCCTTAGTTATCGTAAGTATACATCCTTTCGCCGGCACATTGCTCTCTCCCCGAGCGCGTATGTCGGAGCTCTTGAGTGAAGTGCTCTAGGCCCTTGTCTAGGTTTAGAGTAGTAGAGATAGTGTAGGCGCGGTGTCTAGACTAGATGCGCGGTGTGAACGTCTGCCGCACCCGGGAACGCCCACAAGTGTAGTGTGACAGCCTTCCGTTGGGACCTTGGAGTTCTCCTGAGCGTGTTGTTAGGTTAGATTGTATGCCTGCATTGGTGGCCGCTTCAGGGGGTGTTATTTAGCCACCTGTCTCGTCCGTCGGCCGCAGCAGAAAGTTAGAGTTAGTTCTTACGTATACTTAGGATAGCTGGGTCAGGATCTAAACGCTAGGACTAATTCATGGAAGTAAGCCAAGACCCATTAGGAATCGTACACTCACTCGTTGTCCTCTCACCTAGCTGCTATTCCATTAGTTACCCCTTAGACTCTCTTACCAACTCCTTGATCCATCCTTCCTATCCACTTAGTTTATCCCACTAGCACTAGTGATACTAGATAATAGACATCTGGATCTCCTTTCCCTATTGACTCCTAGCTATGGCTTTCCCTTGGGAGAAATATAAATCGACAACCTTGGAATACTCCTTGGTGAAATGCTACAGCGGTAGATTCTGTGCGCTTGCGGAATATCCAATAGATATAGAATTACCCCTCCTGGCATCTCTAGCGTTGCTGCCATACTTCTGGTGGTTGCGCTAAGAAATGCCAACAAGCATTTCTGGCGCCGTTGCCGGGGAGTAGACTTTCTGTCTATCTCTAGTGATTGCGTCCAGAAATGTCAACAAGCATTTCTGGCGCCGTTGCCGGGGAAAGCGTCAGCCTAGGAGTTTTAATAGGATCGAATCCAGGGTCAGTGACTAGTCTAGTTAGCAATTAGTGTTAGGGTGTTACCTCTCACCTGTCTTGCTTCTCGAAGCAAGACGGTGCATGAACGGTTGTTGAGGTGAAGCTGGACATTGTCAAGTTCTACCTCCAGGGTTCATTCGAACCTAAACCCGTTCAAGGAAGGAGTCTTTGCGCTAGTTATCAAAGAAGCCATGACCCAAAAGATCATCCCTAACTATTCTGCACCATTAGCTGACTATGTCGCTACGGGTTCGCAGCTTAGCTTGGGGGATGCAACTTTTAAGTCTGTGCTCATCATTATGGTGCAAGCCAACCCGTTTGTGGGAAACCACACGGGAACGCCAATGCCCATCTCCAATATTTCCTGTAGGTGTGTGGGACTTCCATCGTTAGAATACCTCCACAAAAGCCATTTGTCTTCACCTTTTCCATTCTCACTAGTGGGAAAGGCGAAACGATAGTTTTAAACCAACAGAGAAGAAGTCGCCGTCAAGAGAAACCCTTCTCATCATTAGTGACGGAACGGCTTCATCACTCATAATCCAATCATAGATTGTGAGTGATGACTTGATCCAAGGATGTCGTTCAATCCTTTTGTGAATCTTTGTGCTTCATTTTCCAAACTTCCATTTTCCACTCTAGGAAGTCCTAGTTTGGTTGTGCTTCATGAGGTGCTTTCATAGGCCCTTTAAATTAAGCGTGGTGCTTAGGTTAATCTGCCTGCCTTAATCAAATAAGACATGGAGTCATGTTTGATTAATTGAACCAAAACTTCTAGTGTAGACTTTGGTTGTATGCTTGGACTAACCCCGCAGGAAGTTCAAATCCAAAAGGGTAAGTCGTTGAGATAGAATCACAATTAAAGTGAACATTGAATGAAACCTCGATCAAGAAGAGAATGGAGATCTAGAAGGTTTGGCAAAGTGCAATCATCCCCATCCATCTCCGGGATGGAATGATGCACATTCAAGCTCAATCGTCAATGGAGAGGTCCCGCTCTATGGACCTAAAACAGGAGCCCTCGCCGATAAGGTATGTCGATAGTTATCTCATATTTACTTTACGCATTTCAATTTTGCATTTCCCTTTTAATTGCATGTTTACTTTTAGAATTGCATATTTTATTTCAACAAAATAATTTAGACATAGGGAATAAAACTTGAGAAGAGTGATTAGAGAAAAGTTGAGTGGTGGGGCCACCATGGCTGTGTCGACCGAATTGTCTTGTGGGTCCACCACTCTCTCTTCACTCGGCTAGAAGCAGGGATCCAAGGAGCAGCATAGGATGCCTTGATGCTCCAAAGAACAGGTCGACCGACCTAGACTTGGTGTCACCAGGCAACCTGCTATCTCCCAATGATGATAACCATGGATCCTATACCCACCACACTAGCCAGACTTTGAGGAGAGATGGTCCATTGCTCATGACTTTAGCTTAGGATGCCACTTCGAGCATCTTGAATGCTTTAGGAAGCATGCCACCAGCCAAAGCCAGCATAAGGAGTAGCAACGCATACTTAAGTGTTCCCATGGTTCATGGGAATCACTTTGATGCTTGTCTCCACTTCTGCTTTCTCATTTTCTCTTTCACCAAACACTAGACATAGGAATCCAAGCAACCTCAGCAACTTTGGACCATGACCACCACCACCCTTGCCAGAACTTAGACTAAAGTGGTTGGGGGACACAAACCTTGGTCGACCGACCAGGTTTATGGTCCAATGCGAGTGACCTTTTGCAAACACTAGGATAGATTTCTTGTCAGAGGGAGAGCATGCTGCATAGGGGCCGGGGCCGGGTCGGCCGACACGCCCTTTGGGAGGCCTTGCCTTGCCCTTTCACCCCTATAACTAGCACCCCAAGTTGAGCTCAATACCACAAAGATAACCAGTAGAATCATCTCGAGCTCACTTGGCCTTCTCTTTTCTCTTTAGTGTTCCAAGCCTTCTCAAGCTTAGTGTAGTGGTAGCTATAACCAAAAACCCAAAAACATTTCCCTTTCCAAATGCATATAAAATATATATATATATATATATATATATATATATATATATATATATATATATATATATATATATATATATATATATATATATATATATATATATATATATTTATTTATAGACAACCTTTTGCTTAACCCGCGAGCAACTTGGGGACGGTGGGGCCCATGGCGGGTCGGCCGACCCGGCCTTGGTGCCACCCATCTCGCCAACTTTGCCCCCTTGCTTTGCCATGCCATGTTCATGACTTGCTTTTAGCTAAAATCTTAAAATCATGACATGTATAGCTGCATAAACATCTAGATGAAGCTAGCTTGGCAAACTCGCAGCTTTAAGCAAAGAACTTTAGTGCACTTAGTTGGTTTGTCGCTTGAGAGTGTCACGAGCTTGGGGAGGCCCACCTCCTTCCAAAGCCTTTCCCGGTATGTGTGATCATATAGCTATAGGATGAGTGCTACAAGAACATGAAGATGGGAAACTGTCAGCTTACATCCTAGGAACTAAACTCCTCACTCTCATCCCTTGCTTTAGCTAAGAAGATGAAGAAACTCACCATCCCATTTAGCCGAGCAAGAGTGATTAAGCCACTAAGCCAAGCATAACCTTGAGAGCAAGCGGCACTAAGATTTTGAGCCGGTAGACCGCCAAAGGTAGGGGTCACCGATCCCACCATTGAGCCTACTTATGCTCCTTTCACTTTGGCTAGATGTGTAGATTTAGGAACAACACTTGGATACTCAAGGGGTCGAGTGGGTCGACCGACCCACGCATGAACCCCATAGGCATCCTGTTGTCTTCTACTCACCTCACAAAAGAATCCTATACACACTATGCTAGCCAAACATTGAAAGAAATGGTCCCTTGGTCCATCACTCTTAGCATAGATACTCCTCTTCACCTTGGGATCAAACCACCAGCTCATATCTGCAAAGTGGTCAGCGAGACATGCTTGAGTGTTCCCATGGTTCATGGGAATCACTCGAGCCATGTCCCCACTTTTGCCAATCGCCTTCTATCGTTCACCAAGCACTAGATTAGGGAATCACTAAAATATCACTACCTCTGATCCACAACTAGCCTTCACTCTCCTAGAATTCCATGGCAAAAGGTTGAGAGTGTTGAGAGGCCAAGCTTGGGGGTCGGCCGACCCCCACCTTGTGCCAATTTAGAGATGGATTCATTAGGATTCCCTGCTTATAGTCCAATAGAACATTTAGTTGTGCTTAGGGGAGATCAGCCTACCTTAGCTTTGAGACTTCACCATTTGCCTTTCTCCCCCTGTGAACAACCTTGCAATGTGAGCCCAAATCCACACTTAGAATCATCTTGAGCTCACATTGCCTTCTCTTCTCTCTCTAAGATGGGGGATGCCACGAGCATGCTCTTAAAGAGAGAAAAAGAGAGATGTTTTGGGAGTGCACCCAACATAGTGTGACCTCCACTCACTTCCCACTTTGGCACAGAGCAAGGGGAGGAGCATCCTGAGTCAGTCGACCCAGGAGGTACTCTTTTTCCCCCGTGAACACTTGCGAGCCCTTCTTCCTGTAGCAATAGAAGTTTGACTTGCTCAACGAGCAAGTGTGGCGTGTGTCGCTACCCACTAGCACACCCTGTTCGTGGGAGTGACTATGCCCCACAAGGACCACTATCACTTGGGAGGACTAATGCTAATGCTAATCTTTGTTTTCCTAGCGTGTCCTTGTGTTGTCTCACCTTTTGCAGCTAAGAGAAGAAGTTGTTCCCTCCAATAAATGCCTTGTGCACCTCCACTGAGAGTAAGAGAGTCCAAGAGCAGCCTCGTGTCTGGCCCTCTTGGACCGCATGTGCAAAAAGCCAAAGTGTTGCAGAACAAGCGGACCACTCGTAGGTGAAAGTGTAGAAGAGATGATGAGGTGAAGTCCATGGACATTCAACGTCCATATGAAGACTTGCCATATCACACTCCAAGAGTGCGCACTCCTTACCCATGGGGTTGGAGAGAGGCGCCATCAAAAGATGGACATGGACGACCTCATCGACAACAGTAAGCTTGGCTCAACAGAACGCCCAACCTCTACAACTATGCAAGATGAGCAAAAGCCAAGCTTGGGGGAGATCCTCTCCCCCACTAAGGTACGTTTATCCAAGGTATGTCTTCTATCTTGCATTTTCCTTTATTTACTTTATTGCTTTATAAATAAAATAAAAGTTTGATTATAATAAAAGGCTTATCTATATCATGCTTCATGAGTGCTCTTCTTCCTATGAAAATAATTGTTAAATTGCTAGTTAATGTTTCTTTAATGCTTGTTTACAACTTAGCACTTCTCTAAGTATGGATTACTTGGCACTCTTAACCATCATGAACTTGATCACTTAGTGGGTTGCAAGTGCTAAAACAAAGTCTAAGTTGTTGTGAGATATGATATAGTTGAGATAAGAGCTCTATACTATTGTTCTAAGCACGCATGATTGCCAGAGAATTTATTTTAAAAATGAATGAAAAACTTAATTGTTCCTCAATGGTGTTGAATTTCCTACCACGGCCATATATATACCTTGATATTTCCAAAAGCCTTCTACATAAGCTACTTGCTTGCATTGAGTTTGGTTAAGACTTGTAGAATTTTTGTTAGAGGTTTGTCATGGCCCTAAGATCAAGATCCCCAAATCACCAAATATGCTGCTTCTAATCCGGAAGTACGCAACCATGCTGCTGTTGACGGTCGATAAGTGTCAATTTTTACCATCAACTAGACATGAAAAAGGACCTAAATATAATTACCATCTAGATATAGGGCTTACACTAACGGAATTCCACGAGTTTTGGTGAATGTGTTTTCGCAGGTGTCACCGAAAATACCCAAGGAAGGTCCACATGTCGGGTTTACATAGAGATAATCGGGAACCGGTGAAAATTCGTAACTGGAAGGTTCGAGAAGGCTCTGGACCAAACGGGAGCCCGAACCGGCTCGGTGGAGAGTCGGCCGACTCCCCCCCTTGGGCGGCCGACTGGGCACCTCAGCCAATCAGCGTCAGCCTCGCGGATCCCTGTTCCACCGCCTTTGAGGATGAATAATAATCGTCCGTTTAGGTCGGTTTGATCCGAGGGCTGCGGTGCATCCTAGGGGCTATATAAACAGGGCCCCTGGCCCCTGGAGGAGGCACCCCTTGAAACCCTAATTCATTATTTCCAGAGAGGATCAGGTGAGAGAGGTCCCTTGAATGGATCTCCTCCCTAGAGCCTAGCATTCAAGATAGATAGAGAGAGTATAGGGTGGAGGTAGAGTTGGAGGAAGCCCGACATGTCGGTGTCTCCTCTCCGGTTGTACCTCGCGGGATCAAGTCTCCTAACCCGAGGCTTGGTTCTAGGATTATTCGCAATTCAACTTCTCGATACTAGTAAGTTCTTGTTATTATTGCTCTTTGGTTTACGAGTTTACTTTATTCGCTTCCGGTTGGGAATAGAGTAATCGTTCGTAAGCGTAAGCGTGGTGCTTGGGCTAGGTTCACTCGTAGATGCTCCCTATCCGCCGGAACCGTGGTAGTATCGAGGGAAGTGACAATCCCTTTGTTACCTTTGTAATCCACTTCCGTCGCAGGTAAGGTAGGTCCAAAAGTGCTAGGTTAAGCATCCTCTCGTGGTGTCTTTTCTTAGGTGCTCCCATAGAGTAGTAGTTGCAAAGCTTGCCATAGGTTGGAAGAAGACTCGTGGTAGTAGTCCTCTCTATATCGCTCATTACCTTGTCTCGTAGCTCGGGGGTTAAGTATAGATTTGGGTTAGTCGGATGCACGTTTTCTCCTAGCGGATAAATAAATAACGATACTCACGGAATATCTTCCGGGTGAAGTGCTCACCGATATCCGTGCGCTTGCGGATTATTTCTCTTTGATTCTTTCGTGTGCGTATCTAGTATCAACAAGCATTTAAGGCGCCGTTCTTGCGGGGAGAAAGACGGTCTATTCGAGATAACCTTAAGTCATGCTTAGCCTTGTATTATACTTTTATCTTTTTATTGTTTTCTTTTGTGTTTTATTTTCTATCCTTATAGATAACCTAAATTCCACGCCTATCCACCAATATCTTGCACCCATGAGCACATGCTTAGAGCCTCTAGAACCCATGATTTTCACATCTAGCTATGAGCTACACCAATCTGTGGTTGCAATAGGTCAAAGCCAACCCTTTTCTACAGCCTAGAGTCCTATCTTCTAATCAAGAGGGTAATGTACCCAAGGTCCTATCCTCATCCAGGAGAGGGTAATGAACCCCAAGTCCTATCCTTCGATCAAGTAGGTAATGAACTTTTTGCTACACTTAGGCAATCTTTTAATCTTCCTATAAATTTAGGTTTAGACCTAGCCTTATAAGACCATGTTCTTCTTCAACATCTATATATGGGTCTTGATAATATTGCCTTTGGAGGAGTTTTCCTTTCTTTACCCTTTAGTGAAGTGAGGTTTGTCCTTATTATTAATGGACACACTCCTTGCACTAGCCTTTATGATAACATCCTAGAGGTAGAGAAGGAATCATCCCCCAAACTAGAAGAGGAAGTTTCCACAGCCTACTTTACAAACATTCCAATCCCATGATTCGGCTATCAATCCCAAACCGTAGTACTCCAAAATTCTCTAAGGAAAGGAGTAATTCTATCCTTAGAAATTCTTTTTTATGACAATTTTGGGAGGAGCGTAAACTTCCCACTTCATAAGAGATCTTTTAGTGCATGCATTATAAATTTTCTTAAGAAATCTCTTAGAAAGCGTCTCAAATCCAATTCCCTTGAAGGACGCTTAGAAAGACTCAAGGATGGCATATCAAGTGATGCCATGGAAGGAGAGCGTAGCCATCTAGAAACCATCTTTGTCTTCTCTCCTTTTCGCCCACATTAGATATAGAATACAAACCCATCTTTAAACCCATCCTTGATCCCTATGACTCATTCTATGCTCTTTGTCCTGAACCTCCCGATGATCCTAGAAATCTATCTACTTATCCCACGCATAGGAATCATCAAAACCATATAAAGGATCACGGAGAGCAACATCCATGGCTAGAAAGCATTAAAGACCTATGTGCTATTGCCATTGAATGGATGGATAAGGCCTTAGACAAGATCAACTCGAGAGACAATCCAAGGGAATTTTTGGACATTTATGATGAATCACCCTTGGAAGTAGAAAATGATGGAGACTTCAATGAGCAAAGTAGTTACTTCTTTAACACCCCATCAAGACCTTGCTCATATGAAAAATCTCCTGATTCACTTAGTCTCTCTAACATTGCCCCACACGAGATCTTCAACCCCCTCATGCTCCCCCTGTTCCTAAAGATATTAAGAGGGTGGTTGTAGACACATATGTTTATCATAAATCTTGTAGATCTCATTGTGTTGAATCCTGAGATTAGTGCACATAGATTGGTGTTGGAGGGGAAACCACTTCACCAATTCACATCTTGAAGGTTTCCCAAGGACAAGCTTAGTGTCCTAAAACAAGCACTGTTTAGACCATGACATGAGTGTACACCTTTCCACTGCACTGCCCTTCTTAAATGAGCATAGAGTTATAATTGTGAAAATATTCCTTCGGGTATTCTTGTCACTAACCTTTCTAGGTTCGAAGCAAAAAGATCAAAGGAACAACAAATGCAAGGTATGTCCAACCAATCATTATGCAACATTGAATTACATTCATCCAATCTTGATTTATGAAAGTCAAGCTTGGGGGATATAAATCCATAAATAGATTCCCTTGCCATGTTGCTACATTATCTTGGTTGTCCCTACCTTTGGCATGCTCAATTTGCTAAACATCAATCATGCTCGCCATCACTTTGTTTGAGTAAATCTCTATAGTGCTTTCATGTTACCTTTATCTACCATAGTAAGTGTTGGTTTAGAAGTACTGGACATGCTTCTATTGGCTTTTAAATTAAGCGTGGTGCTTAGGTTAAATAGCCTTCCTTAATCTGATTAGACATGGAGTCTAGTTTGGTTATTGAACTAAAAACTGCTGTAGTAGATATTTGTATATTTTGTTGGACTAACCCCTGCAGAAAAAACATCCAAATCCAAATTGGGAAAGTCCAGAGATGAACTCACATCGGAGATGAATCAAGGCATATGATGAACTCCAACAGCTTCACATAGAAGACACAACTCATTCATCATCCAAGAAAGAATTGAAAGAATTTATGGCACGTCTGTTCATGGTGAACCTGCCAAATCACCACTTCAGTGATGGAACAAAGAAGGAGATAAGAGTGCCATAAGAAGGATCTACATGAATAGCACTCACCCAAAGGAAGTGGATGAACAAGGCGACAAGCTATGAGCAACATTGAGGACATCATAGCATTGAGCCCAAAACTCGAGCTAGGACACCAATGAGAAGCCGGAGAAACTCACCTCATTTTGGCCAATCAAAGACCCGCTCTTGTTATTCTTGAAGACACCATCTTGCACGTCGGCGGTAAGGACAAGCATGTCATGATAGCATGCATCCTTGTGTCAACCAATCACCATCAAGGGTTGACTACCGACCAAGCCCAAGAAGACCATGAACAACCACATTTGCAAGATGATGTCCCTATGCCATTGGAGATGAAGCCTGCATACAATTAATGAAGTCCCTTCCTTGATCATCAAGGCAGATGGCATATCATTAACCGCAACTCTTCACCATGCTGCTAGAAGACAAAGACCATCAAGGAAGAACTCGAGTCTACATCTCCAATGAACATCAACTAGTCGACCAAGGCTCAGCAAAAATCAAGAATGGTTGACAAAAGAAGATCATACAACTGTCCGTCCTAGATTGGATAGTCCAAAGAAAAGAAGAATGCCAAGGAGAGATCTTTGCTCTAGAATCGAGATCTCTCTCCGACAGACTTAAGAATAGAGGACAGACAATGTCTAAGAACATGGAGTTATTACAACACACTTTGAGGGATGATTCAACACACACACTTGGCTTCCAAATGACGAGCAACAACAAGCTTGGGGAGGAAGGCCGCCGACTCCTCTAATGATGATCCAACAATGCTCTTCATCTTCTCAAGTCCTCGTCGCTCCGGCACTTATTTGGTTTGCAATCCCTCCACTCACAATTACTTCTCCTTTATAAGTTTGATTATTTTCTATACATGTCATAAATCAAACTTAAGACAAAGTAAAATCAATCCTTAAGAGAAGAAGTAATATTGAGTAAATGTTCCATGCTAATTAAAATTTTCACCCCAACTTTTACGTAGCATAAAATTTAGCTCTATGACAAATCTACCCTTGTTATTATATTCCTTCGGGTATGTGTTGTCCACTAATTCTCGTAGAGAAGTAACAAATGGAGCACAAGGTCTAGGGAAAGGACCACTGGAAACATCTACTCTTCATCATAGGATGCTCCAATGATAAAGAACATCGGCGACACCTTCCTCAAGAGTTACCAACTCACTAGGTGTAGTTCTCAAGGTCTCTACCTTTGAGATCAAATGATGTACCGAAGGAGTGAACATGACAAGAAGTCCTATTCAGAGGACTTAAAGCACCGAACCCTTGCCAAGGAGGTAACTTGGTAGTTATCCATATTTCTCACTTCAGCATTGCATAAGTTTTTCCTTTAGCATATTTACTTTACGCATAATCGTTCTTGTTGCATATTTACTTTGCTGCATCTCGCATTAGAAAAGAAAATAATTTTGTCTTGCATTGCATCTAGAAAATGCTAAGCCCCATGCGAATAATTTTGTGGTGCGACGACCCACAAAGATATCCTTGTGGTGGCATAAAAATAAGTTTTCATCTTAGTTGCATTTTTCTTTTTCGCATATCATAAATATAAAATTGTAAAAATATTAAGATCCTGCTAAAAAGATTTTATGTGTTAAGAAGGTTCTAGACATCCAAGGCTTAGAGGTTTATCACTAACACTTAATCAGTTCCACAAGCTTTGCTTTGTCTATTTGAGCCTCACGTAATTTAAAGGATCAAGAAGAGCTAATAGGCGTAAGGACGTCCTGTCCCTTGTCAAAGTCTTTGTCTTCAACGAGCCGATCTTGTCTCTACGCCATCATCCCTAACACTCCAGGAGGAGCGTGCGCCTTCACCGCGTCGCAACATCAACATACTACGTGAACATCCGGCTTGGGGAGAGCACCCCCTTGTATCCGGCTAAGTATCACTAGCTTATCTATCTATCTATTTGTTCGGTTTGTAAAAATAAAATAGAGGAGAGTATGTGAAAAGTCCGCCCGCTAAAATGAACCCTACGAGAATAAGCTCTTATATGGAAATGATGAATAGTTGCTCGCCGTAATTCCTTTCAAGTACCTAGTTTTCAACCTTGCACTCTCCCGAGTTTTGGACACAACTGTTTAGATTTGAGATTTACTCGAACCCGAAACTTGTGGGCAGCGAATGCTTGATCTAAGTCTAGGTAGTTGACGGATATGATATGGGAAAGTTTTGAGTCTTTGTCCATCTTGTTCCTAGAGATGCTAGAGTTCGAGAGTTTATCTTTTAAAATCTTAAAATTTCTCGCATGATGAGTTCCCTGTATGACGAGTTAAAAATTCCTACCACAGCCATACATTCATGCTTGCTAGATTAGGAAAACCCATCTATTTATATAGATCATATTGTAGGCTTGAGTGTAGTCTTTATAGGCATTGAGTGTGGTTATCTTTGTGGACCCATAAGGAACCAGTCATGCGGTTAAAGTCAATACTATGTGCTCTCCATCCATTGATCTATGCTACTTACGTCCTCGAAGCATGCACCCATTTTATAAATACTACATTCATTCGTGCTACTTCTGTCCCTAGAAGTACCACCCACATATAGATCCATATCCACTACAAATCGTGCTATCTCTACCCGGAGATACGCACTTATCTTTGCTCCTACCTTGGGAGTACGCATTCCCCACATATTGTGTCTCTACCACGGAGATACGCGCTTATCGCTCCTACCCCGGGAGTACGCATGCATGCATCCATCCATCCATCCACAAAATACATACGCCACTCATTTCACTTCATCCGTAAAAGGTTCTACTCCTATCCCGAGAGTGAACATCTAGAAATAATCATCGTCGTTCCATTTGCCTACATAAAAGCTCCAGTCATTATCATTTCAAGTTATACACTCCCCGTTGCTAAAGTTTCATTTTCGGAGATTGGTTGCTCTAAAAAAAAAAGAAGAAGAAGAAAAAAAGAAGAGAAAAAAAGAGAAAGAAAGAAAGAAAGAAAGAGTAGCCAAGTCCTTCCTTTCAAGAAGTTTCAAGGTTTCCGAATAAAGGGAGTCATGTTATCCCCAAAGGAGCAAGTGTAGAAGTAGATGTTCACCAAGTGATCACCCCTCATAATCATTTCCTTATCATTATCATCTTATTATCCATTCCATTCCCTCATTCACATGCACATATGACTTTATTATTATTTTAGTTCCTATTGGATCCATGGTTTAACTGTGCAATATATGCAAGTGAGTTTGAGTGTCTCCCCACCTATGAGCTCCACATAAGCCTATTAGAAAGTAGGGTGAGAGATAGAAGGCAACCTCACTATGCCTTAATTCCAAAAATACCACATATTCTGAGAGTAGAGAGAAGGCATACACTACACATGCCTTGGTAAGGATCGAAATACCACAAATGAGAGACTTGAGAGGGTCATACATGGAAACTCGAGTTTTATTTGAAAATCTTGCAAAAAACTCTGGAATAATAGTTGATCAAAGAGCGAGAAACATAGCGCTTGACTTGACCGTTCGTCTTTCAACCGCTCAAGACCCAAGTGACGGCTACAAGCCCCATGGTGAAAGGTAATATGAGTAAGTTTTGAGTCGAATAGTTCACTCTAATCCGGAGGAGAGTTCTTGTTTGAACGCATGTGTACCTTTGAGGCGTGAAAGCATTGTAGCAACTCGATCCACACTGAGTTTATCTTTGCTCAGGGACGAGCAAAAGGTAAGCTTGGGGGAGTTGTTGACGGTCGATAAGTGTCAATTTTTACCATCAACTAGACATGAAAAAGGACCTAAATATAATTACCATCTAGATATAGGGCTTACACTAACGGAATTCCACGAGTTTTGGTGAATGTCCTGTTTTCATAGGTGTCAGTGAAAATACCCAAGGAAGGTCCACATGTCAGGTTTACATAGAGATAATCGGGAACCGGTGAAAATTCTGTAATCTGGAAGGTTCGAGAAGGCTCTGGACCAAACGGGAGCTCGAACGGGCTCGGTGGAGAGTCGGCCGACTCCCCACCTTGGGCGGCCGACTGCCCACTTCAGCCAATCAGCATCAGCCTCGCGGATCCCTGTTCCACCGCCTTTGAGGATGAATAATAATCGTCCGTTTAGGTCGGTTTGATCCGAGGGCTGCGGTGCATCCTAGGGGGCTATATAAGCGGGGCCCCGGCCCCCGGAGGAGGCATCCCTTGAAACCCTAATTCATTATTTCGAGAGAGGATCGGGTGAGAGGTCCCTTGAATGGATCTCCTCCCTAGAGCCTAGCATTCAAGATAGATAGAGAGAGTATAGGGTGGAGGTAGAGTTGGAGGAAGCCCGGCATGTCGGTGTCTCCTCTCCGGTTGTACTGCGGGATCAAGTCTCCTAACCCGAGGCTTGGTTCTAGGATTATTACGCAATTCAACTTCGATACTAGTAAGTTCTTGTTATTATTGCTCTTTGGTTTACGAGTTTACTTTATTCGCTTCCGGTTGGGAATAGAGTAATCGTTCGTAAGCGTAAGCGTGGTGCTTGGGCTAGGTTCACTCGTAGATGCTCCCTATCCGGTCGGAACCGTGGTAGTATCAAGGGAAGTGACAATCCCTTTGTTACCTTTGTAATCCACTTCCGTCGTAGGTAAGGTAGGTCCAAAAGTGCTAGGTTAAGCATCCTCTGTGGTGTCTTTTCTTAGGTGCTCTCATAGAGTAGTAGTTGCAAAGCTTGCCATAGGTTGGAAGAAGACTGTGGTAGTAGTCCTCTCTATATCGCTCATTACCTTGTACGTAGCTCGGGGTTAAGTATAGATTTGGGTTAGTCGGATGCACGTTTTCTCCTAGCGGATAAATAAATAACGATACTCGGAATATCTCCGGGTGAAGTGCTCACCGATATCCGTGCGCTTGCGGATTATTTCTCTTTGATTCTTTCGTGTGCGTATCTAGTATCTTGTTTGCTTCTACCACGGGAGTACGCATCTTATTACCATCATTTATGCTACTCCTATCCGGGAGTACGCATCTCATCATTCATCATTATGCTACTCCTACCACGGGAGCACGCATCATCATCCATACCGCCATTATCGTGCTGCTTCTACACTGGAAGTACACACCTTCACCGTTTTCATCCCATAGGTTGCTCCATGCTCCAAAGTTAGAGATTCTCTCTCAGTTATCATTTGTTAGGTGAGACACATCTCATAAAGGCTAGGCATCTATGCTTAAAAAAAAAGAGAAAAAAGGAAAAAAGAGAGAGAGAGAAAAAAAAAGAGAGCTAGCCTTGTCTCAATAGAAGTAGAGAGAGAGAGATAGAATCAAGTAAAGGAGCAACCTCATCCACCATACATCCACCTTTCTTCCATTACCTTACCATCCATTACAATCCTTCACTCCATTCATTCCATTTTACATCTTGATCTGGGGGTATGATGAGTCTCTTCTGTGGTCCAAGATCTTGTTCTTTCTTAACTAAGACAACATATGCATTGCTAGTATGCTATTCCTTGACATACCTACTTAAACTCCACATAAAGCCTTATTAGAGGTAGGATGTTTTTGAAAGGCAAACACATGATGTGCCTTGGTGAGGATTCATACACCCCTTGAGTGGCTTGAGAGAAACCATTTGAGGAACATTAAGATTTCTTTTGAAAGGCTTATCAAAACCCTCGGCATGAAACTTGCTCAAAGAATGAGAAAAGTAGATGCTCTAGTCAAAGCTGTTCGTCTTCCAACATCCCAAGACTAAGTTAATGCCATAAGCCCCATGAGTGCTAGAGTAATATTGGTGTGTTAGTATTGCTAATTTTTCCATTCAAAGAGAAGTTATTTGTTGTGCACTTAGTATTATTGAGATATTAACTTAGTGGTAACACATGATCCACTGATGCTAAGTCTTATTGTTTGCTCAGGATGAGCAAAGGTTAAGCTTGGGGGATCTTGTTGACGGCAATTATACCCTGTTTTTACCCCATGAAAAGCCGTCAACAATAGTCGAGTTCGGAGATAACACCATGCCATTGAGTAGTGACATAGGTACAATTGACTTGGTTCCAGATGTACGTGTCATTATTTGGGTGCGAGGTGCAAACGAGACACTTTTCGGTGTTCGGAAGCTTAAATGAAGAAAATGTGACAAACCGCAAATGAGTGGAAACACACTCCATGACACGTGGGGACACCGGTGCAACAAGGTGGTGGGCCCCCGACCGGACCAGTCGGCCGCCAGTGTCCCGTGGGTCCCACTGCCGGACCGGTCCCACCGACCTTGGGATGCTTCTAGAAGGTGACACATGTCACCGGGGGATTGGACCCGGGTCGGCCGACCCGGCAAGTGGGCCAACCAAAGGTCGGTTGGCCTCCCACCGACCCGAAGCCTCCGGAGCCGACACGTGGCAAATGGGTGAAAAACACCGGTCGCCGACCGGGTGTTTGGGCCCATCTTTGGTCGGTTGTCCCAAACCGACCTTAGGAGCACATCCTGGCCCTCCATTCAAGTCGGTTGTGAAGTCGGTTGATCCAAGGGCTAAGAAGTGATGTCACCTGGATCGATGACGTGGCGGTGGAGTAGCCCCTACTCCACCTCCCACTATAAATACCCTCTCACTCCCTCTCATTCAAGACACACCATCAAGGAGAAGCATCTTGAGAGCCATGTGAAGCTATGTAGTCCACTATAGTAGTAGTAGTAGTGTGTGAGTTAGAGTGAGTCGAGCGGAGCTCGGGGTCTCCGGAGTCGTCTTCTGGAGAGTCTGGTATGTCTTCCTCTTGTTCTAGTAAGATTCTTAGTATCTAATATATATATTATTCTTGCTTTACTTTCCTCTTAGTAGTACTAGTATTTACTTTACGCCTTAGTTATCGTAAGTATACATCCTTTCTCTTGGCACATTGCTCTCTCCCGAGCGGGCGTATGTCGAGGCTCTTGAGTGAAGTGCTCTAGGCCCTTGTCTAGGTTTAGAGTAGTAGAGATAGTGTAGGCGCGGTGTCTAGACTAGATCTCGCCGGTGTGAACGTCCTGGCCGCACCCGGAACGCCCACAAGTGTAGTGTGCGGCCTTCCGTTGGGACCTTGGAGTTCTCGAGCGTGTTGTTAGGTTACATTGTATGCCCGCATTGGTGGCCGCTTCGGGGGTGTTATTTAGCCTTTTTGTCTCGTCCGTCGGCCGTAGCAGAAAGTTAGAGTTAGTTCTTACGTATACTTAGGATAGCTGGGTCAGGATCTAAACGCTAGGACTAATTCATGGAAGTAAGCCAAGACCCATTAGGAATCGTACACTCACTCGTTGTCCTCTCACCTAGCTACTATTCCATTATTTACCCCTTAGACTCTCTTACCAACTCCTTGATCCATCCTTCCTATCCACTTAGTTCATCCCACTAGCACTAGTGATACTAGATAATAGACATCTGGATCTCCTTTCCCTATTGACTCCTAGCTATGGCTTTCCCTTGGGAGAAATATAAATCGACAACCTTGGAATACTCCTTGGTGAAATGCTACGGTAGATTCGTGCGCTTGCGGAATATCCAATAGATATAGAATTACCCCTCCCGGCATCTCGGCGTTCTGCGCCATACTTCGTGGTTGCGCTAAGAAATGCCAACAAGCATTTCGGCGCCGTTGCCGGGAGTAGACTTTCGTCTATCTCTAGTGATTGCGTCCGAGAAATGTCAACAAGCATTTCCGGCGCCGTTCGGGGAAAGCGTCGGCCCTAGGTGTTTTAATAGGATCGAATCCGAGGGTCGTGACCGATCTAGTTAGCAATTAGTGTTAGGGTGTTACCTCACTTTGTCTTGCTTCTCGAAGCAAGACGGTGCATGAACGGTTGTTGAGGTGAACTGGACATTGTCAAGTTCTACCTCCAGGGTTCATTCGAACCTAAACCCATTCAAGGAAGGAGTCTTTGCGCTAGTTATCAAAGAAGCTGTCGGTGTTTCGCACCCCGGGGGGTATAACACCAACGAGTAAATTTCTATGCGTGCTCTCTAATCCGGATGGTGATGCAAGAAGGACACAAGTGTTTATCCTGGTTCGGGCAAAGAATGCCCTACGTCCGGCGGGGAGGAAACTTGTATTACCTTGCACCTAAGTGCACGTACGGGGGTGACTACAAGCGGGACTTAGCCGTGAACGAGTGTGTGAAAATGTGGGAATGTGTGCGAGTGAAGGCGTAAAAAACGTGCCCTAGGCTAGGTCCTCGGCATCCCCTTTTATAGGCCAAGAGGAGGCTCGGGAGTACGAGTAGATAGGGCTGTCGTGGGCGTGACGTCAAGGTACATACGCCATGTCGAGTCGTCAAGACTGTAGACGCTCCCTTTGGTCCGGTTCGAGCCTGTAGCGGTATGGTCAATGATGGCCTGCTCGTCCTCCTCGGTCGTGGGCTGACGTAGTCGAGGTACGGTGCCGGCGTTGACGAGCACATGCGCCCGGGAACCCTGCGGTATGGTCGTCGAGGTGGGAAAGACAGGGCACTGCACGCCCCATGCTCAGGTCGCGTCCGTCATCACTCCTCGAGCGGTTGGGGGCCGCCACGAGAGGGCGTCGATCCGAGCGACGGGACGGGACGACGTAGTTGGTGGTACGGAGAGTTGGTAATGGCGTTTGAAGGGGGTGCCGTACGAGGCATAGTGTAAGGTATGGCATAATAGTGGCGCCTGCCATCCTCGAATCCGGGAGATGGGCAGCGTAATGGTGAAGCGACCGGCGTACGCTCCACTATTGCGGGTTCTGTAGCCATGGGGTTAGGTGGTGTCAGCGTACGTCGGCGCTGTTCGAGCCCTATAGCCATGTGCGTGCTACGGACGAGCAATGATTGAGAGCGGACTCGGCGGACCGCTCGCTCGGCGTTCTCCGTCTCGCTCGAGCGGTTGCTCGCTCGAGCGGTTTTGCGTCATCGTCTCGAGCGGTCGCACGCTCGGCGGTTTCCGTACTTCTCTCTCGAGCGGGTGAGCGGCCGCTGCTCGAGTTTAGGAGGTTACGAGGCTTTGTGGGCCTGATAGTGGGCCGGCCCGGCTCGAGAGGGATTGGGGTTTCTCGGTCGGTTAGTTTTGGGATTCTTAGAGAGGGATGAGGCTGATTTGCTCGTCTCTAATTCGCCCAATTTAGGACCCCCTAATGTAGGTATCCGACGGTAGCCCCGAGCCCTTGCTTGATTGTGAAAAAACTTCAAGTAAGGGATCATGAAGTGGAGTTGAAGTACCTAGACTTAGGGTCATGTTGTTTCGAGGAGTCATTTCGTCCTTTTCTCCGTGGGGGCGCGCGCGTCCCCGCGGGGTAGCCCGAGGCCCCGGAGGAATGAGGCATTCCTCTCGGGGGCTTTGAGATGAACGGTTTTGCGTAAGAGTATTATTAAGCTGGAGTTGTAGCGGCTCGAGGCGGGAGATTCAATTACTCTTCGAGCCCCGAGTATTTCTGTTCCTCCCGTGTCGAGGAGGTTGTTTATGTGACTCGAGCCCCGAGCCTCGAATGGCTGGGCCGGAGTCGTGATCCGCCTCATTTGGATCTCTTGGATCGATCCAAGTGGTGAGAGGTCCGACACTACTCGCGACCGAGCGGCGCCATACCCCGTGAGCCGATGGCGGGTAGTCCAAGTGAGAGCTCGCCTCCTTTCGAGGAGACGTCTTCGTGGCCCGGGGGCGCTCTCATTAGAGCCGGGCGCTTAGTTTCCGGAGGACCGGCCCCGTTCGAGGGGACCGGCGGCTCGAGTGCCTCCGTCGACGGGATCTCTTGGATACCTAGTGCCCCGCCTTGGACACGCCATCCGGGTTCGAGGGTTCGTTCTCGAGCGGAACCTTTCGAGGGTTCCTTCCCATAGGCGCCCTAACTCGGGTGCTCGAGGGCGGCTGTTCGAACCCGTCCGTGGGTCAGCCTCCGCTCCCTCGAGACTTACTTGTGGGACCGGGGTCCCTGGTTTCTTACCGTGTAAGGGACCGTCTGTCGAGACGTCCCGTCGTTACGCCTGTTCGAGGCGCATCCGTCCGTTGCAAGCGGCGCGCCTTTTTAGGCGGAAACCGGCGCATCGTGGTGATCGTGGCTTGGCGACGGTTCCGCTCCGTCTCGCGACGCGTGCGCCCTGTAAGTGGAGGTAGGTGGCGGTTTGTCAGGGCAATAAATGCGGTTACCGTTTTTCGTCGAGTCCGCCGGGGGCGCGCGGCCGTTGGATGGCGTAATCTAGGCCGTTGGGTGCGATTCACGCGGATCGGCTTGGGCTCTATAAATATGGAGGAGTAGGCTCCCGGTTCTTCTTCCCCGCATTCTCGCCTTCCCGCCCGCTCTGCCGTCGGTTGCGCCGCTCTAGATTCAATCCGCCGCCACCGTAATCGCAATCGCCGCCGCCGCCGCCCGCGACCGCCCGCGCCGCTCTAGCCCACGACCGTGCCTGCTTTCTGCGCCACCGTTCCCCGCGCCACCGTTCCTCGTGCTCTGCCGCCGTCATTGCTCCACCGCCCCGCTCCCGTCGCCGACATAAGGAGGTCAGTCAGGAAGACGGGTCAGGGCTCTGGTCAGGGCGCCGGTGGGAAAGGCAAGGGCAAAGGCAAGGAGGCTGCCAAGCCTCCCACGCCGGTGGTGATGGAGGTGCTTCCGTGGCCTCGGTCCTCGGTGACCGAGGCAATGCTGATCAACCTGGTCAATGGCGGATTGCTTCCGTCCAATCCGGCGGAGGGGTCACCAGAGTGGCGGGTGCCGGACGACGACCACTTCGAGCCCAATCCCCGCCGGGCTACATCCCGAGTTTTATCGGGTTCCACCGGCGGGGACTTGGTGCGCGGCCGAGCCGCTTCATGCGGGCGCTCCCCACCATTTCGGGGTTGAGCTCCGGCACTTCAACCCCAACTCCATCTCGCTCGCGGCTACTTACGCCGCCGTGTGTGAGGGGTATCTGGGTGTGGCGCCGCAGTGGGACCTGTTCACCCACATCTTTAAGGCGACGCTCTTCACCAAGGCGGTGAAGGACAAGGAGGCCGCCGACGACGACGGTGATGATGGTGACGAGGAGGAGGAAGAGGAGAACGAGGAGGAAGAGGAGAAGAAGAAGAAACCGAAGGTCCGCCGCTACGTTCGAGCGGGTTCCTGCTCGATCGGGCTGAAGAGGAAGGAGTGCTGGCTATCCGGCGCGTGGACGTCGAACAACGCCGGCTGGGACCGAGAATGGTTCTACCTCCGCAACGAGGAGGGCCTCTTCCCGGAATACACCGGCGCCGTGCTAACCGCGCCTGGTTTTAACTGGACGCACGGCCGGCCGTAGGCGCGCCGGCCCGCATGGACTCCCTTGCTCAACGCCATTTCGAGCCTCCGCAACCGGAGGTCCGGCAACCTCTTCTTCAACATTGCGCACGTGGTTGCCGAGTTCCACGGTGCCGGGTGCTTCCGCTCGCCGAGCGCCCGCTACGGCTCGACCGGATGACGGAGGACGCTGATCTGCGGCGCTCGCGGCGCGAGTAGGATGTCGGACGCGCCCCTCCCGGTCGCCACAATCGTGGCTCGGGTGCGCGACGCGATTGACGGCGGGAGGAACCGGCGAGAACCAAGTCGGCCTCTTCCGCATGCGTCCGGCCTTCAACCCTTGGGCTTTGTGAGTTTTTTCGAGATCCTCTTTCGTCGTTTCTTTTACTCGAGCGATCCTTATCGAGGCCTGTCCTCTCTCTTTTTTCGAATATCAACGACCACGCGGAGTCGAGGCCCCGGTGAAGGAGGACGCGCTCGTCCGCGAGGTAAGACGCCCGAGGGCGAACGAGAACACGCCGCCGTGCTCTCGAAAGGGAAGAGAGAGCAAAGAAGGCTCGTGACTTAGAGGAGACTCGAAGCATAAGGCTAGGCACCGCCGGCGCGTGAAATACGTCGGCGGCGGACCCGACCGATCGGGAGCTCTAGTCTCGAGTCGGCCGATGAGGACGAGGGCGATGACGACGGGGAAGACGACGAGGCGGCCGACGGCGATGGCGCCACCGCCACCGAGCCCCGACGCCTCCTCGCTCTCGCGTGCAGGAGCTAGCTTTGGCGCCAGGCCTTCTGCGCGACGACTCGTCGCTGGTTCAGGCAGGCCAGCAGGAGGAGTCGTCGAGCCGCGGTGCTCGAGCGCCGTCGCCGGTCCGAGCAAGCGGCGGCGGGGGCGTCTCAACGCTCCGGCCACCGCGCTCGCTCGCCGTCGCCGGCTCAGCGAGGGCGGCGAGAGGAGTCGCCCGCCGCTCAGCCATGGCGGGCGGCGCCATCTCCGACGCGGCGGGACTCTTCCTCCCGCCATCATTCTTCTTCAACGGGCGCGCTCACCCGGCGGCATGAGGCTGCAAATGTGCGCACTTCAACTTTGCGCGGCCGGCGAGCAACGCCGGGCTCCTTCCGGCGACCGCCGGCCGAGCGGACCTCGACCCGCGGGACCCGGGATCCCGTAAGGGACACCGTGCCCGACCCGGCCAAGGAGTCGGCCGGAATGGAGGCGGCCGCCGGGGTCTCGAAGCCCCGGCGGCGCAAGCGGCGGGCTCGAGGCCCCCAAGTCCTCGAGTGACTCGAGGGGGCGGCGAGGCTCGACGGCCCGAGCGCTTTGAGCGGGCCGGGTGGCTCGGGCGGCGCCACCTCGACCGCGGGGTAAGCTTTTCAATCGACCCCGCCTCCCGTTGTCTTTTTCGCTTATGTGTGAACGTCTCGTCATAGTGATTTTTGTTTTTCTCTTTCTTTCGGGACCAAGCGCTCCCCTGCAGACGTTACCATCCCTCCCCCTATGCCGCCTACTAAAAAGGTCGAAGACCACGGGAGGGTCGAGTGGCACCCCGTCAATGCCGGGTGGAGTGATCCTTCCTCCTTCTACTCCAGTTTGGTTAGAGCGGGCCAAGGATGCACTTAGGCGTGGCGGGCGATAGCACGGCGCGTCCGTGCGAGTGCGGGGCCGTGACCAAGGCTACGGGGAGAAGGACGCCACCGCAAGACCACGGCCTCGGCGCCTCCCGCTCGAGACCCCGACGTCGTCGGGCGCGGCCCAGGTGGGCGCGGCGGCGGCGACCAAGGGGCGATGGCGCCAGAGCCGGCGGCCTCTATTCCGGCGACGGGGGCTGGATCGGAGCAGCAGCCCATCATGCTCGAAGACAAGAGTCCGAGCTCGGGCGCCAAGTCCTCCTGGCCAATCGGCCTGCGCCAGCTTGAGGAGGAGCGCGGGGAGAGGAGGAGGAGGAAACACCGCGGCCACCGATCGGCCGGCGGAGGATGTGGAGATGCGGAGGCGGAACGGCGCGAGCCTCGCCCGAGCCGAGCCCCAACCCCTCCTCGGGATATGGAGGTCGACTCCTCTGCTGGGCAAAGGGTCGAGGACGGGGAGGCCCAAGCTGCCGCTCGAGAGGGGGTGCTCGAGGAGCACCCCGCCGTCACGCAAGAGGAGGAGAAGGCGGAGGAGCCGATGGAGCGGCAGGCGGGGCCGGTGGTGCGGTCGCCGCCACGGGCGGCGAAGAGCGTCGGTGCAAGCGGAGCGGCCGGGCGCGCCGGTGGAGCGGCCGGGCGGAGCCGGTGGTGCGTGCGGCCCTCGTCACGGGTGGCGATGAGCGCCAGGACGTCGAGCGAGAGCTCCATCTGGTGCCGTACCAGGCGCCGCCGCAGCCTCTGCAGCTGTTGGGGGACCTGGTGCCCCACCTCGTGCCCGACTCGGAGACCAGTGGGAGGAGGCCCAAAGGAAGCTGACGGCAGCGGCCATCGTTGACAGCCACATGCGGTCGGTCGACCTTGGTCCCACCGAGCCCACTGACGTCTCTATCGAGGAGCGGAGGCGGATTGAGGCGCGGGCGCTCGCCCAAGAGGCGTCCTCCTCCTGGAGTCAGCCGCAACGCCCACCTACCCCGGCCGAGCGGGTGGTGACGGCGGATGTCGACTGGAGGCGGTGAGGAGACTCCACTCCTCCGTTGACAAGGAGATGCGGGAGGAGTTCCCTCTTTGGGAGAGGCCGCCGGTGCTCTCCGACCCCCTTGACCACGGCGCCCCGATCGTGATGAACGATCGAAGGAGCTTGAGGCGCACGTGGAGGCCGAGGAGCGCCGCAATGGCTCGAAAGCGCCTTGAAGCGCTTTGTCGCTCGTTTCGGAGGACATGCCCCGGCTTTTCTCTGTGAGTGCCCTTGAGTTCGGTTGCTTGCCCTTTTGGTCTATCGCGTTTTATGTTCTAACGTTTCCCCTTCGAGGTTCAGGCGACACAGAGTCGCTCTTATGCCAAATCCGTGCATGTCCGTGCCACGCAAGAGAGCGAGCACGAGATCCGGCGGTACGTGCGGATGGGGCGAGGCGAGGGCGAGCGGCACCGCTTTGCTCGGCTCCTTCGAGAGGCTAATGCCGCCCGGACGCCGCCAAGGAGGACGCCAAGAAGGCTCAAGATGAGCTTGCTCGGGTGGCGCGAGGCCGAGGTGGCACGGCGGGATGCGGGCGAAGCTTGCCCAAGCCGCGCGGAGGCCGAGACCGCTCGTCGAAGTACGGGCGGCCGCACGAAGCCTTCGAGCGGCTCAAGAAGGACACGGCCTACGGCGCTGCGGGGCTACAAGGCCAAATGCCGAGACATGGAGCAGCTCCGAAGGACAAGGCCAACGTCGAGGCGTTTGCAAAGGAATTGCGGGCGCGGTCACCCGGAAACCGCCGAGAAGGAGGCCCTTGCCGGCGCGCTCGAAGCGGAGAAAGAGCGGGCGAGTGGTCTCCGGACGGAGGTGGTCAACTTCCGTCGGGTGGTGACGGACAAGGACCTCGCCATCCAGGGCGCCGGCAAGGCTTATGAGGAGCTACGGACGGAAAAGCGCGACGTCGAGCGCGCCCTCCAGAGGAAGGAAACTGAGCTCGCGCGGGCGTTCGAGCGCGAGCAAGGGCTCTCAACCCGGTGTACCCGTAAGTGCTCGAGTCCTTTAGTCCTTTTTTTGTGCGTGATTCATACGTGTTGCTCGAGCACTTGATTGAGTACTTGATTCTTGTCGTCCTTTTTTAGGTTTGGAGGCGGACCTGGTGGACGCGCGTGAGTACGCAAAGTCAACCCATGCGCTGGCTGACGGCGTGCTCTCAGCCAAGGCCCACATCACCGGCGCCATCGACACCCTTAGCGCCAAGCCAGGGCTTCCCGCGGTGGTGAACGTCGAGGGCCGGATGCGGCGAGCTATGCTAGCCGGGTCCGTGAGCTCGGCGCCTCTGCGGGGTCGTATCCGGGAAGCCCTTGTCTTCGTTGCGCGCGCCGGACGATGGCTATCTTCTACTCGGGGTTTAGCATCTCGAGGGAGGATGCCGGGCCGGGATGGGAGGCCGTTGCGAGCGGCTTCACCTACGCCGAGGTGAGCAAGAAGGAGGGGTCAACCCCGGATCGAGCAGCTCAAGGCCGAGGCCGAGAGCCGGGCGCCCGTCTTGGAGGCGATCTGGCTGCGAGAAGTCCTCCGCCCGATGTAGAGTAGTTTTTAGGCGGCTGCGAGCCGAAATCTGGGCAACAAGGCCCTTGTAAGAAAACAAGTATTTTGGTCATGGAAATGGCCCGAGTGGCCTTAAATCGTGATACTCGGATGTTTATAATCGTTATGCTCGATTTTCCTTTGCGCTTCCTGCCTTTATTTCATTTTAGCTAAGTGTTGGCGCTGCGCTCGAACCACTTCGAGAGGGGATGAGTTAGGGTGCCGTAGCTCGGAAGCGTGGGAAGCCTTGTGCTCGATCGCCCTGGCTTGACGAGCTCGAGGTGACGCAAATACTTAGCTTACGAAAAATTTCGAGGCGAGGAGGGGAAGATTACGTCGAGCATTGTTTTTGAAAAAACTAGGTGCGTTTTTTCGAGGACTTCAGGGGGGTCCCCCCCTGGTCTAGCCCCCGAGGGGGCTTGACTTTGTGGAAACAATGTCGAGCCCACCTTGTGTATGAACAACAAGTAAGAAAGCGACTTATTTATTCATACTAGCGGTACATTTAGACGAAATATGTGCAAGGCATCGAGGCCTAGGGGAAAAAGCGACGTAGCTGTTCGATGTTCCACGCGTTGGTGGGTCGAGCCGTTCTCGTCGGCTAACTTGTACGTCCGGTTTCAGCACCTTGACCACGATGAACGGGCCTTCCCAAGGAGGAGTGAGCTTGTGGCGCCCCTTGTTATCTTGGCGTCGACGGAGCACGAGATCGCCGACCTTGAAATCCCTCTTGCGCACATTCTTCTCGTGATATTGCCGTAGCTTCTGTTGGTAGCGCGCAGAGTGTAGGAGCGCCGTGTCTCGAGCCTCTTCTGCTTGGTCGACGGCGTTTGCCAGCCTTTCCGATTAGTACGCTCGTTGTAGGCCTTGAGTCGGGGACCCGTACTCGAGGTCGGTGGGGAGGACGGCCTCGAGACCCATAGACCAAGAAGAACGGGGTGAACCTAGTAGCTCGACTCTCGGTCGTCCACAGACTCCACAGGACAGATGGGAGTTCAGCTACCCACTTGTTGCCGTGTTTGTTCAAGCGTTTGAAAATCCTTGGCTTTAGACCTTGCAAGATCATGCCATTTGCGCGTTCGACTTGGCTATTAGTTCGAGGGTAGGCGACTGCCGACCAATTCACACGGATGTGGTACCGATCGCAGAAGTCCAAGAACTTTTTGCCTGTGAACTGGGTGCCATTGTCAGTAATGATGACGTTGGGGACTCCAAAGCGATGGACGATGTCGGTGAAGAACTCGACCGCTCGCTCCGAGCGGATGTTAGTGATGGGCTTGGCCTCGATCCACTTGGTGAACTTATCGATGGCCACGAGCAAGTGGGTGTAGCCTCCGTCGTCTTTTTGAGAGGTCCGACCAGATCGAGCCCCAGCAAATGGCCACGTGAGGGGATCATCGGAGTACGTGTCTTGGAAGATGCGTTTGCTTGGCGTAGAATTGGCATCCTTCACACGCTCGAACAAGCTTGATGGCGTCGCGATTACGGTGGGCCGAGTAGAAGCCTCGACGGAATGCGTTCCCGACAAGGGTTCTTGGCGCAGCGTGGTGGCCACAAGCCCCGAGTGCATGTCTCGAGCGGTTTCTCGCCTTCTTCGATCGAGATACACCGTTGAAGTATACCGGTCGGGCTGCGGCGGTTGAGCTCTCTGTCGTCCCCGTAAAGGACGTAAGTTTTGGCTCGACGAGCTAGTCGCCTCGCCTCCATTCAATCTTCTGGCAACTCCCCTCGAATGAGATACTCGAGGAATGGTGCACGCCAGTCGGTTGGTGGGCTCGTAACCTGGTCGATCTCCATGACTGTGGCCCCCGTCGAGGGGGGTTCGGTCGTAGGAGCGAGCTCAACGGCGGGTCCCGCCCCCCCCGAGTCCCACTTCACGGATGGCTCGTGAAGATCTTTCGAGAAAACGTGCGGGGTAGCGGCGCCGAGATGAAGCGATTTTGGCCGGTTCGTCGCGGCCTCGTTGAAGCGCCTTGGGATGTGGTTGAGCTCGAGACCATGGAAGGCGGCTTCCAACTTGCGCACCTCATTGCAAGTACGCTTCCATCTTTTCATCATGGCAGCTCGAGGCTTTCATCACTTGATCGATAACGAGCCGCGAGTCGCCTCGGCGTCGAGGCGTCGGACCCCAAGCTCGATTGCAATGCGCAACCCGGTAACGAGCGCCTCATACTCGCCATGTTGTTCGAGGCGGCAAAGTGGATGCGCACCACGTAACGCATGTGTACTCCGAGGGGTGAGATGAAGAGCAGGCCCGCGCCGCTCCCCGTCTTCATAAGTGACCCGTCGAAATACATGGTCCACGGCTCGGCACGGATCGGACCGGGGGAGTTGGATGTCGGTCCATTCGGTGACGAAATCAGCCGGTACTTGAGACTTGATAGCTTTTCGTGGGGCGTAAGTGATGGTCTCGCCCATGAGCTCGCCCGACCACTTAGCGATTCGACCCACTACTTCCCGGTTTTGGATAATTTCGCCAAGCGGGAATGATGACACTACCGTCACCGGGTGGCTTAGGAAATAGTGCTAGAGTTTTCGACGGGTGAGGACGATTGCGTAGAGTAGTTTCGGATTTGAGGGTACCGAGTTTTGGCATCTCGAGAGCACCCGACCGATGAAATACACCGGCCGCTGGACGGGGAGCGCGTGCCCCTCTTCCTGCCTCTCGACCACTATGACTGTGCTGACCACCTGAGTGGTTGCGGCAACATAGAGGAGGAGGGATTCGGCGGGTATGCCGTCTCGAGCCGGCCGAGGCGGCACGAGCACAGGAGGAGATGTGAGCATGCTCTTCAGCTTCGAGAGGGCCTCCTCTGCTTCAGGTGTCCATGCAAAGTGCTCGGATTTTCTGAGGAGCGGGATGAGGCAAGGCTTTTTCTCCCAAGCGCGCAATGAACCGACCGAGTGCGGCTAAGCATCCGGTGATCTTTGCACCCCTTTCGGGTCTCGAATTGGCCCCATTCTCATGATGGCCGCGACCTTCTCGGGATTGGCCTCGATGCCGCGTTGGGAGACGATATACCCTAACAACATGCCTCGAGGCACACCAAAGACACACTTCTCGGGATTCAACTTGATGTTTTTAGCCGGAGACATCCAAACGTCAACTTGAGGTCCGCGACAAGGTTTTCTACTTTTCGAGTCTTGACAACGATGTCATCGACGTAGGCCTCGACGGTCTCTCCTATGTGTCTCTCGAAGACTTGGAGCATGCAGCGCTGATATGTTGCCCCGGCGTTTCGAAGGCCGAAGGGCATTGTGACATAACAATACATGCCCATGGGGGTGATGAATGAAGTCGCGAGCTAGACGGACTCCTTCATTTTGATTTGGTGGTAGCCAGAGTAGGCGTCGAGAAAGGAAAGTACTTCGCAACCCGCAGTGGAATCAACGATTTGATCTATTCGAGGCAAAGGAAATGGGACTTTGGGAAAATGGCATCCGGAAAATGGCGGGAATCGGGTGAAAACACGCAGTGCCCCTACCTGGCGCGCCAACTGTCGGTGTTTCGCACCCCGGGGGGTATAACACCAACGAGTAAATTTCTATGCGTGCTCCCTAATCCGGATGGTGATGCAAGAAGGACACAAGTGTTTATCCTGGTTCAGGCAAAGAATGCCCTACGTCCAGCGGGGGGAGGAAACTTGTATTACCTTGCACCTAAGTGCTTGTACAGGGGTGACTACAAGCGGGACTTAGCCGTGAACGAGTGTGTGAAAATGTGGGAATGTGTGCGAGTGAAGGCGTAAAACGTGCCCTAGGCTAGGTCCTGGCATCCCCTTTTATAGGCCAAGAGGAGGCTCAGGAGTACAGAGTAGATAGGGCTGTCGTGGGCGTGACGTCAAGGTACATATGCCATGTCGAGTCGTCGAGACTGTAGACGCTCCCTTTGGTCCGGTTCGAGCCTGTAGTGGTATGGTCAATGATGGCCTGCTCGTCCTCCTCGGTCGTGGGCTGACGTAGTCGAGGTACGGTGCCGGCGTTGACGAGCACGTGCGCCCGGGAACCCTGCGGTATGGTCGTTGAGGTAGGAAAGACAGGGCACTGCGCGCCCCATGCTCAGGTCGCGTCCGTCATCACTCCTCGAGCGGTTGGGGGCTGCCTCGAGAGGGCGTCGATCCGAGCGACGGGACGGGACGACGTAGTTGGTGGTACGGAGAGTTGGTAATGGCGTTTGAAGGGGGTGCCGTACGAGGCATAGTGTAAGGTATGGCATAATAGTGGCGCCGCCATCCTCGAATCCGGGAGATGGGCGTAATGGTGAAGCGACCGGCGTACGCTCCACTGTGCGGGTTGTAGCCATGGGGTTAGGTGGTGTCAGCGTACGTCGGCGCTGTTCGAGCCCTGTAGCCATGTGCATGCTCTGGACAGGCAATGATTGAGAGCGGACTCGAGCGACTGCTCGCTCGAGCGTTCTCCGTCTCGCTCGAGTGGTTGCTCGCTCGAGCGGTTTTGCATCATCGTCTCGAGCGGTTTCACGCTCGAGCGGTTTCCGTACTTCTCTCTCGAGCGGGTGAGCGGCCGCTGCTCGAGTTTAGGAGGTTCTGAGGCTTTGTGGGCCTGATAGTGGGCCGGCCCAGCTCGAGAGGGATTGGGGGTTCTCTGGTCAGTTAGTTTTTGGGATTCTTAGAGAGGGATGAGGCTGATTTGCTCGTCTCTAATTCACCCAATTTAGGACCCCCTAATCTAGGTATCCGACAGAAGCCATGACCCAAAAGATCATCCCTAACTATTCTGCACCTACCTGGCGCTCCAACTGTCGGTGTTTCTTACCCGGGGGGTATAACACCAACGAGTAAATTTCTATGCGTGCTCCCTAATCCGGATGGTGATGCAAGAAGGACACAAGTGTTTATCCTGGTTCAGGCAAAGAATGCCCTACGTCCAGCGGGGGGAGGAAACTTGTATTACCTTGCACCTAAGTGCTTGTACAGGGGTGACTACAAGCGGGACTTAGCCGTGAACGAGTGTGTGAAAATGTGGGAATGTGTGCGAGTGAAGGCGTAAAACGTGCCCTAGGCTAGGTCCTGGCATCCCCTTTTATAGGCCAAGAGGAGGCTCAGGAGTACAGAGTAGATAGGGCTGTCGTGGGCGTGACATCAAGGTACATACGCCATGTCGAGTCGTCGAGACTGTAGACGCTCCCTTTGGTCCGGTTCGAGCCTGTAGCGGTATGGTCAATGATGGCCTGCTCGTCCTCCTCGGTCGTGGGCTGACGTAGTCGAGGTACGGTGCCGGCGTTGACGAGCACGTGCGCCCGGGAACCCTGCGGTATGGTCGTCGAGGTGGGAAAGATAGGGCACTGCGCGCCCCATGCTCAGGTCGCGTCCGTCATCACTCCTTGAGCGGTTGGGGGCCGCCTCGAGAGGGCGTCGATTCGAGCGACGGGACGGGACGACGTAGTTGGTGGTACGGAGAGTTGGTAATGGCGTTTGAAGGGGGTGCCGTACGAGGCATAGTGTAAGGTACGGCATAATAGTGGCGCCTGCCATCCTCGAATCCGGGAGATGGGCAGCGTAATGGTGAAGCGACCGGCGTACGCTCCACTATTGCGGGTTCTGTAGCCATGGGGTTAGGTGGTGTCGGCGTACGTCGGCGTTCGAGCCCCGTAGCCATGTGCGTGCTCGGGACAGGCAATGATTGAGAGCGGACTCGAGCGGCTCGCTCGAGCATTCTCCCGTCTCGCTCGAGCGGTTGCTCGCTCGAGCGGTTTTGCGTCATCGTCTCGAGCGGTCGCACGCTCGAGCGGTTTTCGTACTTCTCTCGAGCGGGTGAGCGGCTGCGCTCGAGTTTAGGAGGTTCGAGTTTTTGTGGGCGATAGTGGGCCGCCCGGCTCGAGAGGGATTGGGGGTTTCTCTGGTCAGTTAGTTTTTGGGATTCTTAGAGAGGGATGAGGCTGATTTGCTCGTCTCTAATTCACCCAATTTAGGACCCCCTAGTCTAGGTATCCGACAGAAGCCATGACCCAAAAGATCATCCCTAAATATTCTGCACCGTTAGCTGACTATGTCGCTACGGGTTCGCTGCTTAGCTTGGGGGATGCAACTTTTAAGTCTGTGCTCATCATTATGGTGCAAGCCAACCCGTTTGTGGGAAACCACACGGGAACGCCAATGCCCATCTCCAATATTTCCTGTAGGTGTGTGGGACTTCCATCGTTAGAATACCTCCACAAAAGCCATTTGTCTTCACCTTTTCCATTCTCACTAGTGGGAAAGGCGAAACGATAGTTTTAAACCAACGAGAAGAAGAAGTCGCGTCAAGAGAAACCCTTCTCATCATTAGTGACGGAACGGCTTCATCACTCATAATCCAATCATAGATTGTGAGTGATGACTTGATCCAAGGATGTCGTTCAATCCTTTTGTGAATCTTTGTGCTTCATTTTCCAAACTTCTATTTTCCACTCTAGGAAGTCCTAGTTTGGTTGTGCTTCATGAGGTGCTTTCATAGGCCCTTTAAATTAAGCGTGGTGCTTAGGTTAATGCTTTGCCTTAATCAAATAAGACATGGAGTCATGTTTGATTAATTGAACCAAAACTTCTAGTGTAGACTTTGGTTGTATGCTTGGACTAACCCCTGCAGGAAGTTCAAATCCAAAAAGGGTAAGTCGTTGAGATAGAATCACAATTAAAGTGAACATTGAATGAAACCTCGATCAAGAAGAGAATGGAGATCTAGAAGGTTTGGCAAAGTGCAATCATCCCCATCCATCTCCAGGATGGAATGATGCACATTCAAGCTCAATCGTCAATGGAGAGGTCCTGCTCTATGGACCTAAAACAGGGAGCCCTCGCTGATAAGGTATGTCAGTAGTTATCTCATATTTACTTTCTGCATTTCAATTTTGCATTTCCCTTTCAATTGCATGTTTACTTTTAGAATTGCATATTTTATTTCAACAAAATAATTTAGACATAGGGAATAAAACTTGAGAAGAGTGATTAGAGAAAAGTTGAGCTGGTGGGGCCACCATGGCCAGGTCGACCGACCTGTCTTGTGGGTCCACCACCTCTCTCTTCACTCTGGCTAGAAGCAGGGATCCAAGGAGCAGCATAGGATGCCTTGATGCTCCAAAGAACAGGTCGACCGACCTAGACTTGGTGTCACCAGGCAACCTGCTATCTCCCAATGATGATAACCATGGATCCTATACCCACCACACTAGCCAGACTTTGAGGAGAGATGGTCCATTGCTCATGACTTTAGCTTAGGATGCCACTTCGAGCATCTTGAATGCTTTAGGAAGCATGCCACCAGCCAAAGCCAGCATAAGGAGTAGCAACGCATACTTAAGTGTTCCCATGGTTCATGGGAATCACTTTGATGCTTGTCTCCACTTCTGCTTTCTCATTTTCTCTTTCACCAAACACTAGACATAGGAATCCAAGCAACCTCAGCAACTTTGGACCATGACCACCACCACCCTTGCCGAACTTAGACTAAAGTGGTTGGGGGACACAAACCTTGGTCGGCCACCAGGTTTATGGTCCAATGCGAGTGACCTTTTGCAAACACTAGGATAGATTTCTTGTCGAGGGAGAGCATCTTTGCATAGGGGCCAGGGCCAGGTCGGCCGACCTGCCCTTTGGGAGGCCTTGCCTTGCCCTTTCACCCCTATAACTAGCACCCCAAGTTGAGCTCAATACCACAGCATAACCAGTAGAATCATCTCGAGCTCACTTGGCCTTCTCTTTTCTCTTTAGTGTTCCAAGCCTTCTCAAGCTTAGTGTAGTGGTAGCTATAACCAAAAACCCAAAAACATTTCCCTTTCCAAATGCATATAAAAAAAATATATATATATATAGAGACAACCTTTTGCTTAACCCGCCGAGCAACTTGGGGACGGTGGGGCCCATGGCCGGGTCGGCCGACCCGGCCTTGGTGCCACCCATCGCCAACTTTGCCCCCTTGCTTTGCCATGCCATGTTCATGACTTGCTTTTAGCTAAAATCTTAAAATCATGACATGTATAGCTGCATAAACATCTAGATGAAGCTAGCTTGGCAAACTCTGCAGCTTTAAGCAAAGAACTTTCAGTGCACTTAGTTGGTTTGTCACTTGAGAGTGTCACCAGAGCTTGGGGAGGCCCACCTCCTTCCAGCTTCTGGTATGTGTGATCATATAGCTATAGGATGAGTGCTACAAGAACATGAAGATGGGAAACTGTCAGCTTACATCCTAGGAACTAAACTCCCTCACTCTCATCCCTTGCTTTAGCTAAGAAGATGAAGAAACTCACCATCCCATTTAGCTGAGCAAGAGTGATTAAGCCACTAAGCCAAGCATAACCGTGAGAGCAAGCGGCACTAAGATTTTGAGCTGGTAGACCGCCAAAGGTAGGGGTCAGCCGATCCCACCATTGAGCCTACTTATGCTCCTTTCACTTTGGCTAGATGTGTAGATTTAGGAACAACACTTGGATACTCAAGGGGTCGAGTGGGTCGACCGACCCACGCATGAACCCCATGGGCATCCTGTTGTCTTCTACTCACCTCACAAAAGAATCCTATACACACTATGCTAGCCAAACATTGAAAGAAATGGTCCCTTGGTCCATCACTCTTAGCATAGATACTCCTCTTCACCTTGGGATCAAACCACCAGCTCATATCTGCAAAGTGGTCAGCGAGACATGCATGAGTGTTCCCATGGTTCATGGGAATCACTCGAGCCATGTCCCCACTTTTGCCAATCGCCTTCTATCGTTCACTAAGCACTAGATTAGGGAATCACTGAAATATCACTACCTCTGATCCACAACTAGCCTTCACTCTCCTAGAATTCCATGGCAAAAGGTTGAGAGTGTTGAGAGGCCAAGCTTGGGGGTCGGCCGACCCCCACCTTGTGCCAATTTAGAGATGGATTCATTAGGATTCCCTGCTTATAGTCCAATAGAACATTTAGTTGTGCTTAGGGGGGATCGGCCTACCTTAGCTTTGAGACTTCACCATTTGCCTTTCTCCCCGTGAACAACCTTGCAATGTGAGCCCAAATCCACACTTAGAATCATCTTGAGCTCACATTGCCTTCTCTTCTCTCTCTAAGATGGGGGATGCCACGAGCATGCTCTTAAAGAGAGAAAAAGAGAGATGTTTTGGGAGTGCACCCAACATAGTGTGACCTCCACTCACTTCCCACTTTGGCACAGAGCAAGGGGAGGAGCATCCTGAGTCAGTCGACCCAGGAGGTACTCTTTTTCCCCCGTGAACACTTGCGAGCCCTTCTTCCTGTAGCAATAGAAGTTTGACTTGCTCAACGAGCAAGTGTGGCGTGTGTCGCTACCCACTAGCACACCCTGCTGTGGGAGTGACTATGCCCCACAAGGACCACTATCACTTGGGAGGACTAATGCTAATGCTAATCTTTGTTTTCCTAGCGTGTCCTTGTGTTGTCTCACCTTTTGCAGCTAAGAGAAGAAGTTGTTCCCTCCAATAAATGCCTTGTGCACCTCCACTGAGAGTAAGAGAGTCCAAGAGCAGCCTCGTGTCTGGCCCTCTTGGACCGCACAGGCAAGAAGCCAAAGTGTTGCAGGAACAAGCAGACCCTGTAGGTGAAAGTGTAGAAGAGATGATGAGGTAAAGTCCATGGACATTCAACGTCCATATGAAGACTTGCCATATCACACTCCAAGAGTGCGCACTCCTTACCCATGGGGGTGGAGAGAGGCGCCATCAAAAGATGGACATGGACGACCTCATCGACAACAAGAAGCTTGGCTCAAGTAACGCCCAACCTCTACAACTATGCAAGATGAGCAAAAGCCAAGCTTGGGGGAGATCCTCTCCCCCACTAAGGTACGTTTATCCAAGGTATGTCTTCTATCTTGCATTTTCCTTTATTTACTTTATTGCTTTATAAATAAAATAAAAGTTTGATTATAATAAAAGGCTTATCTATACCATGCTTCATGAGTGCTCTTCTTCCTATGAAAATAATTGTTAAATTGCTAGTTAATGTTTCTTTAATGCTTGTTTACAACTTAGCACTTCTCTAAGTATGGATTACTTGGCACTCTTAACCATCATGAACTTGATCACTTAGTGGGTTGCAAGTGCTAAAACAAAGTCTAAGTTGTTGTGAGATATGATATAGTTGAGATAAGAGCTCTATACTATTGTTCTAAGCACGCATGATTGCCGAGAGAATTTATTTTAAAAATGAATGAAAAACTTAATTGTTCCTCAATGGTGTTGAATTTCCTACCACGGCCATATATATACCTTGATATATCCAAAAGCCTTCTACATAAGCTACTTGCTTGCATTGAGTTTGGTTAAGACTTGTAGAACCTTTGTTAGAGGTTTGTCATGGCCCTAAGATCAAGATCCCCAAATCACCAAATATGCTTCTAATCCGAAGTACGCAACCATGCTGCTTCTACCCCGGGAGTACGCATCTTATTACCATCATTTATGCTACTCCTATCCCGGGAGTACGCATCTCATCATTCATCATTATGCTACTCCTACCCGGGAGCACGCATCATCATCCATACCGCCATTATCGTCCGCTTCTACACCTTTGGAAGTACGCACCTTCACCGTTTTCATCCCATAGGTTGCTCCATGCTCCAAAGTTAGAGATTCTCTCTCAGTTATCATTTGTTAGGTGAGACACATCTCATAAAGGCTAGGCATCTATGCTTAAAAAAAGAGAAAAAAGGAAAAAAGAGAGAGAGAGAGAGAAAAAAAGAGAGCTAGCCTTGTCTCAATAGAAGTAGAGAGAGAGAGAGAGATAGAATCAAGTAAAGGAGCAACCTCATCCACCATACATCCACCTTTCTTCCATTACCTTACCATCCATTACAATCCTTCACTCCATTCATTACATTTTACATCTTGATCTGGGGGTATGATGAGTCTCTTCTGTGGTCCAAGATCTTGTTCTTTCTTAACTAAGACAACATATGCATTGCTAGTATGCTATTCCTTGACATACCTACTTAAACTCCACATAAAGCCTTATTAGAGGTAGGATGTTTTTGAAAGGCAAACACATGATGTGCCTTGGTGAGGATTCATACACCTTGAGTGGCTTGAGAGAAACCATTTGAGGAACATTAAGATTTCTTTTGAAAGGCTTATCAAAAACCTCGGCATGAAACTTGCTAAAAGAATGAGAAAAGTAGATGCTCTAGTCAAAGCCGTTACGTCTTCCAACATCCCAAGACTAAGTTAATGCCATAAGCCCCATGAGTGCTAGAGTAATATTGGTGTGTTAGTATTGCTAATTTTTCCATTCAAAGAGAAGTTATTTGTTGTGCACTTAGTATTATTGAGATATTAACTTAGTGGTAACACATGATCCACTGATGCTAAGTCTTATTGTTTGCTCGGGACGAGCAAAGGTTAAGCTTGGGGATCTTGTTGACGGCAATTATACCCCTGTTTTACCCCATGAAAAGCCGTCAACAATAGTCGAGTTCGGAGATAACACCATGCCATTGAGTAGTGACATAGGTACAATTGACTTGGTTCCAGATGTACGTGTCATTATTTGGGTGCAGGTGCAAACAGACACTTTTCAGTGTTCGGAAGCTTAAATGAAGAAAATGTGACAAAACTCCAAATGAGCTGGAAACACACTCCATGACACGTGGGGACACTGGTGCAACAAGGCTGGTGGGCCCACCTGACCAGACACTGGTCGGCCGACCAGGTCCTGGTGGGTCCCACCTGCCGGACCGGTCCCACCGACCTTGGGATGCTTCTAGAAGGTGACACATGTCACTGTGGGATTGGACCCCGGTCGGCCGACTGGCAAGTGGGCCAACCAAAGGTCGGTTGGCCTCCCACCGACTCTGTTGAAGCCTCCGGAGGTGACACGTGGCAAATGGGTGAAAAACAGCGGTCGGCCGACCGGGTGTTTGGGCCCATCTTTGGTCGGTTGTCCCAAACCGACCTTAGAGCACATCCCGGCCCTCCATTCAAGTCGGTTGTGAAGTCGGTTGATCCAAGGGCTAAGAAGTGATGTCACCTGGATCGATGACGTGGCGGTGGAGTTGCCCCTACTCCACCTCCCACTATAAATACCCCCTCACTCCCTCTCATTCAAGACACACCATCAAGGAGAAGCATCTTGAGAGCCATGTGAAGCTATGTAGTCCACTATAGTAGTAGTAGTAGTGTGTGAGTTAGAGTGAGTCGAGCGGAGCTCGGGGTCTCCGGAGTCATCTTCTGGAGAGTCTGGTATGTCTTCCTCTTGTTCTAGTAAGATTCTTAGTATTTAATATATATATTATTCTTGCTTTACTTTCCTCTTAGTAGTACTAGTATTTACTTTCTGCCTTAGTTATCGTAAGTATACATCCTTTCTGTTGGCACATTGCTCTCTCCCCGAGCGGGCGTATGTCGCTCTTGAGTGAAGTGCTCTAGGCCCTTGTCTAGGTTTAGAGTAGTAGAGATAGTGTAGGCGCGGTGTCTAGACTAGATGCCGGTGTGAACGTCCGGCGCACCCGTGAACGCCCACAAGTGTAGTGTGACAGCCTTCCGTTGGGACCTTGGAGTTCTCCTGAGCGTGTTGTTAGGTTAGATTGTAGGCCTGCATTGGTGGCCGCTTCAGGGGGTGTTATTTAGCCACCTGTCTCGTCCGTCGGCCGCAGCAGAAAGTTCTTACGTATACTTAGGATAGCTGGGTCAGGATCTAAACGCTAGGACTAATTCATGGAAGTAAGCCAAGACCCATTAGGAATCGTACACTCACTCGTTGTCCTCTCACCTAGCTGCTATTCCATTAGTTACCCCTTAGACTCTCTTACCAACTCCTTGATCCATCCTTCCTATCCACTTAGTTCATCCCACTAGCACTAGTGATACTAGATAATAGACATCTGGATCTCCTTTCCTTATTGACTCCTAGCTATGGCTTTCCCTTGGGAGAAATATAAATCGACAACCTTGGAATACTCCTTGGTGAAATGCTACAGCGGTAGATTCTGTGCGCTTGCGGAATATCCAATAGATATAGAATTACCCCTCCTAGCATCTCTAGCATTGCTGCCATACTTCTGGTGGTTGCGCTAAGAAATGCCAACAAGCATTTTTGGCGCCGTTGCCGGGAAGTAGACTTTCTGTCTATCTCTAGTGATTGCGTTCAGAAATGTCAACAAGAAGCAAGAGAAAGAGCAATCACAAGTGGTGATCATAGAAAAGAAAAGTGTGTCTACATCTTGTGATTCACTTGATGATTCAATTGTTGTTGCATCACTTGACCCTTCATGCTCTTATGCCTCTACTTCATCTAGTAGTGTTGGTCATCCATGTGATTCTACACTAGTAGTTGAGAATGAGTCTCTTAAGAAGGAAGTCAAGGAGCTCAATCACACCTTGGCTAAAGCTTATGGTGGTGAGGACCGCTTGCTTATGTGCTTGGGTAGCCAAAGAGCTTCTCTCTACAAAGAGGGATTGGGCTATAACCCCAAGAAAGGCAAGGCCGCCTTTGCTCCTCACAAGACTTATTTTGTGAAGAACAATGGTAGCTATTGCAAGAGTTGCAAGCAAGTTGGTCATTTAGAGCATGAATGCAAGAACAAGAACACTAGTGCTTCCTCTTACAAGTTGAATGCTTCCTACATGCTTGTTAAGAGTGAGTGTGGTGTGAGTGCTAGGTTCATTGGTACACCATGGATGAGCTCAAAGAAGAAAGCTATTTGGGTGCCAAAGACTCTAGTGACTAACCTCCAAGGACCCAAGCAAAAGTGGGTACCTAAAGCTTGATGTCTTCTTGTAGGTCAATTATAAAGCCGGAGGGAGGCATTGGGTGCTTGATAGTGGTGCATCAAATCATATGACCGGTGAAGATAGTATGTTCAAATCACTTGACAAGAATAACAATGGTGGATTCAACTCCATCACATTTGGTGACAATAGCAAGGGTGATGTCATGGGGCTAGGAAAGGTTGCAATTTCCAATGACAAGGATCTCTCCAATGTATTGCTAGTTGATACTTTGAACTTCAATCTTTTGTCGGTGGCACAATTGTGTGATCTTGGTTACAAGTGCATATTTGATGACAAGCAAGTTGAGGTGGTGAGCAAGGATCAAGCAAATATCATCTTCAAGGGGTTTAGGCATGGAAGCTTGTACTTGGTTGATTTCAATGCTAGTGAAGCTCAACTTTCATCATGTTTGATTGGCAAGTCAAGCAAGGGGTGGCTATGGCATAGGCGCCTAGGACATGTTGGCATGAAGCAATTGAACAAGTTGGTGAAGCATGATCTAGTGAGAGGCTTGAATGGTGTCACTTTTGAGAAGGATAGGCCTTGTAGTGCATGTCAAGCCGGCAAGCAACATGGGAACTCACATACCAAGAAGAATGAGATGTCAACTTCAAGAGCATTTGAGTTGTTGCATATGGACTTGTTTGGCCCAACCCACTACACATCAATAGGGGGCAACAAGTATGGATTTGTGATTGTGGATGACTACACTAGATACACATGGGTGTTCTTTCTATATGACAAGAGTGAAGTCTATGATCTATTCAAGTCTTTTGTCAAGAGGGTGCAAAATGAGTTTGACACTACCATCAAGAAGATAAGGAGTGATAATGGGAGTGAATTCAAGAACACAAGAGTTGAAGAGTTGTGTGATGATCTTGGAATTGTGCATCAATTCTCACCAACCTACACTCCCCAATCCAATGGTGTAGTTGAGAGGAAGAATAGGACCTTGATTGAGATGGCAAGAACTATGCTACTTGAGTACAATGTGAGTGAAAAGTTTTGGAGTGATGCTATCAACACGGCTTGCTACTATAGCAACCGCCTCTATTGCCATGGGAAGTTAGAGAAGACTCCATATGAAATCTTGAATGGAAGGAAGCCCAACATTGCTTACTTCCGGGTCTTTGGTTGCAAGTGCTACATTCTCAAGAAGGGGCAAAGACTTGAAAAGTTTGACAAGAGATGTGATGAGGGATTCCTTCTTGGCTACTCTACTTCTAGCAAGGCTTATAGAGTGTGGAACTTGGCTAGTGGGCTAGTTGAAGAGGTTCATGATGTTGAATTTGATAAAACCCAAGGCTCTCAAGATGGAGATCAAAATCAAGATGATGTGGGTGGAGATCAATTGAGCAATGCAATGAGACACATGGACATTAGTGACATTAGGCCAAGGCAAGTGGATGATGGTGATGAGGTGCAAGTGCCAACTCAAGTTGTGATTGATGATTCCAATGAGGAAAGCACAAGTGGTACTCAACATCAAGATCAAGATCAAGGTCAAGCAAGCAATGCAAATGAGCTAGTTCTTCAACCTTCAAACATTGCAAGAGATCATCCTCTAGATCATATCATTGGTGACTTTCAAAGAGGTGCACAAACAAGATCAAGATTGGCTAGCATATGTGAGCACTACTCCTTTGTGTCATTCATTGAGCCAACTAAGATTGATGAAGCATTGAAAGATCCGGATTGGATAAATGCCATGCATGAGGAATTGAACAACTTCACTAGAAATGATGTGTGGGAGCTTGTTGAGAGGCCAAAGAAGCACAATGTGATTGGAACCAAGTGGGTCTTCAAGAACAAGCAAGATCAAGATGGCTTGGTAGTGAGGAACAAAGCAAGACTAGTGGCACAAGGGTACACACAAGTTGAGGGTCTTGACTTTGGAGAAACATATGCACCAGTGGCAAGATTGGAGGCAATTAGAATCCTATTGGCCTATGCTTGTGCTCACAACATCAAGCTCTATCAAATGGGTGTGAAGAGTGCATTTCTCAATGGGTTCATCAATGAGGAATTGTATGTTGCACAACCTCCTGGTTTTGAGGATGACAAGAAGCCCAACCATGTCTACAAGCTCAAGAAGGCATTGTATGGCTTGAAGCAAGCTCCAAGGGCATGGTATGAAAGATTGAGGGACTTTCTCATATCCAAAGGCTTCAAGATGGGAAAAGTTGACACCACTATCTTCACCAAGAAGATAGAAGATGACTTGTTTCTGTTGCAAATCTATGTGGATGATATCATCTTTGGATCAACAAATCAATTCTTTTGTGAAGAGTTTGCTAAGATGATGACTAGTGAGTTTGAAATGTCAATGCTTGGAGAGTTGAGTGTTGGCGGTCCTTATCGACGATTTTATACCGCCAATTAGACATGAAAAAGGGTGAATTATATATTCCTATATGCATATACATGTACAACTAACCCAAATCCACGTTCACTAGGAAATATACTATCATTGCAGGAATCATATAAAAGTGCAGGGATTAAACAACGAAAAGGCGCTTTCTAGAAAGTGCCAAACCACCCCAAAGGGAGTTGGACCACCTCGGGACCAGAATGGGCCGAAACACCAAACCACCACGGCCCAGGCCCAAGGGGGAACCGACCTGACAAAGTCGGTCAGGGGGAGGCGGCACCCTGGCGCGCTCGCGCCGTCCCCTCTCGCAGTGGGCCCGACCGGGCCGGAGGTTGGTACATTGATGGCAGAGGAGGGTGGTGCGCTGGTGTTCTTTCCAAATCTGCCCCTGAACCGACCTGACCAAGATATAAAAGGGGAGAAGAAATCCATTCTCAGACACACATTCATTTGGTCTCTCTCTCCCTCACCTCCACTTGTTCCTTAGCTTAGTGCTAGTAGAGTTGGAGCTAGGAAAGCTACCAAGGAGAGCTTGTCTCCTAGGAAGAAGAGATACATCTTGGTAATCATCTATGGAGTGTTCTTCCTTGTTCAAGTTCTTGTATTTTATATATTGTTTAGTGTATGAACTAGAGCATAGTCTTGATCATGTTCATGTTGATGCATATGAACTAGAGCCTAGTTCATATGATCAGTTCATAGCATGTTCATCCCTGTTCTTCATCGTTCATATGTTCTATAGGATTAAAGACCATGATGAGAATGAATTAACGGTTCGATGTTCTTTCGGGTTTGCCTATGTTCTAGCTCGTCCATCCGTAGGGTGGGAGTCCTGGGGGAGCATAGGTAGTTCTCTAGTATGCGGGCGTGGTGTCCGGATGCGAGAGGGCCTTCGGATATGACGGCATGCCACGGTTGAGGGGTAGGCTGCGGTGGTGGTGAGCCTGCCCGTCCTTCGTAATCCCCACGTCCGCATGTCGTGTAGGAGTTCGTAAATGCCTCTATCGGGCCGGGTGCACCACTGCGGGGTCTCCCCGTTACTCTAGGCTCGACTGGTCTCTAACTCGTATAACATGTGACTTATTGTTCTATGCTTAGCTGTATACGATCAACCAGCTCCAGTAGATTTATTCTTTATTCTTTCCATTTCTTTTATTCCTTATTTCTCTTTATCCTTGAGTGAAGACCAAGTGTGTGTCCACTATCCTCAAATTACCATTTATCTTACCCCTGCATAGCACTAAGGCTTATTTCAATGATATGAAGTACCATATCCATGTGCTAGAGCTATTTTACACCATGCCTTCCTTTGGGAAAATATAAATAACGATACCCTGACATACTTCCGGGTGAAATGCTACAATGATAGATCCGTGCGCTTGCGGATAATATCTTTAGAACACGACTATCAACCCTGGCATTTCTTGGCGTGACCACTGGGATGTAACAATTCTAGTGATTGCGTTAAGAAATGCCAACAAGCATTTCTAGCGCCGTTGCCAGGGAAGGCATTGGTTAAAATAATCTAGCATGGCATGGATATAACTTCATTAGAAATAGTCCGAGTCTATGCAGACTAACTTTTATGTTTTCTCCTGTTGTGGGTGAAAACAGGATAGTGTATGTCCAGTTTCTCCCTGCCAGGCAATTTTCATCCAAATCCGGAGGCACTCCTAAGGAAGAAGAAGCCTAGAGCTACTCCTTCTTCTGCTACTCCGTCGGCAGTCGAACCGGTCATTTCCGCACCTTCAGCGACCATCCCAATGGCTCGAAGACTCTTCGCGAATTCTCCGTCCCGCCGTTGCCAACGTGCCCACCGGGCCCATTGTCAATGTGGCGGACAAGAACTTTGAGCTCGGGATCGGCCCGATCACTATGGTGCGGGGATTCCGTTTGCGGACTCCCCAATGAGGATGCAAACGCTCACTTACAGCGTTTCTTGGAGCTCTGTGACACTGTCGTTATCAAGGACATCGAAGCTGACGTCATCAGGCTCCGGCTGTTTCCCTTCTCCCTCGTGGGGAAGGCAAAACAGTGGTTTTATAAGGACAAAGAGGCTGTGAGCACTTGGGGCAAATGCTCCATGGCATTCCTTGCGAAGTTCTTCCCCATGGGCAAAACAAATGCCCTGAGGGGAAGAATTGCCAATTTCCAGCAAACGCAGATGGAACCCATTCCTGAGGCTTCGGAGAGGCTCCAAATCTTCATACTAGACTGTCCTCATTATGGGATGGAGGAATGGCTGGTGCTCCAAAACTTTTACAATGGGCTCATGCCCATGTCAAAAGGGCACCTCGATGCTGCAGCTGGAGGCGCATTTCTATCACTCACTGTTGATAACGCTACGGCGTTAATCAACAAAATGGTAGAAAATCAAGCTTGGGGGGGAAGAAAGGGCCCCAACCAAGCAACAAAAAGGCTCGCACCCCGTGAAGGAGACGGAGGCGCTGGCCACAAAAATAGACCTGCTCTTGCAAAAGTTTGACGAAAGAGCCTCTGGAGATACATCCGGCACTGTTAAAGCCATAGAATCTCGCACAACGTGCGAGGTCTGTGGCAATGATGGACATTTGGGGAATGATTGCCCCGAAACCCATGAAGAAGCTTCATACATCAACAACGAGTATCGTCAACAGCAAGGAGGTAATAATGGATGGAACAATCAGTCCTGTCCACAATATCAAGGTAATTCGAATTACACTTCAAATTACAATTCGAATCAGCCTACTCTCAAAGATTTAGTCCTTGGCCAAGCAAAGATCAATGAAAACCTTACCAAAAAGATCCGACCAATGACAAAATCTTAGAGAGCATCGATACCAAGATAGAAGGTTTAACCTGTGTTAAGAATCATTGAGCTTTAACAAAATGATAGAAAGACAGTTAGCTCAAATTGCTTCGATGTTCTGTTGATCCCAATGGTAAAACATTGGATCAAGCTGCTAGTACTTTTGAAAATGTTAATTCTGTGACCACGAGAGGTGGTAAGGCCACTCGCGATCCACCATATCCTAAACAAGCAGCTAGGAAACAAGCAGCACCACAGCAAGAAGAACCTTCATCATCCGAACCACAAGGCGAGGCAGAATCAGGGACAACCCTGGATTATCCAGACACGACACATCTACCATTCGCCACAAGAACCAGAAAGCAAGCTGTGAATGATCAGTTTGCTCGGTTTGTTGAGATGGCCGAGAAAGTACATGTGAGCGTTCTGCTCATGGACGTCTTACATGTACCTTCATACGCCAAGTATATCAAAGACATCATCAACAACAAGCGACCACTGCCATCCACAGCTATGGTCAAACTGACAGAAGAATGTAGTGCGGCAATTCTCAATGATTTACGAGTGAAGAAGAAGGACCCAGGATGCCCCACTGTCACTTGCTCCATTGGAGGACAGCAGTTTGACCACGCACTCTGCGATCTTGGTGCCAGCATCAGTGTCATGCCCAAGACGGTGTTTGACAAGCTGAATTATACACGGCTGTCACCAACAACGATCACACTCCAATTAGCCGACTCCTCCTTGCGCTACCCAGCGGGAATAGCTGAAGATATTCCTGTGAAAATTAGGGGATACTTCGTCCCGGTAGATTTCGTGGTACTCGACATGGAGGCCACCAAAGAATCACCACTCATATTGGGGCGACCATTCCTCAGTACCGCTGGAGCACAGATTGATGTTGGAGCTGGAGAAATCCGGTTCAACATCAATGGGAGTGAGGAGAAGTACCACTTCCGACCACGGAAGACGGAGGAGTGCAACATGATTCGCATCAAGTATGAGCCAACCACGAGGGAGGTCACGGAAGTTGAAATCCGACCTCACGGTGCGAATCAAATTCCCAATATTATCTGGGAACAAAGGCCAGAGCCGCAGAAAGCAAAGGGTACCCAGGAACAAAAACAAAAGAAAAAGAAAGAACAGGAGCTAAAAGAAAAGAAGGAGCAAAGAGCTCCTAAGAAAGGAAGAAAGAAGGCTCCTACAAAAGAAATAAAATCAAAGGTCGTTCCTGCGCACCCCAATGCAAAGAGAAACAAAGGCAAAGCTCCGGCCCAGGAAAGAGTGGAAACCAAGGCAAAACCAATTCCACTCAAAACCCCTGGGGCACCAAAATTGGTCCCTAAAGAGGAGACAAAGGTGTTGAAGGTGGAGAAAATACAACCACCTCCAAAAGAAGCCGATCAACCACCATCCTCACCAATTGTCACCACACCATCAAAATTGGCGTGGAGGCCCAAGCAGGCATCCCCGTCTACTTCTCCTGAGACGGATGCCTCATCATCAAGCTCAAATTGAGCAGGAGAAAAGTCTCGCTTCACGAACTATAAACTGTGAGCCCTGACCGACATGATAATCGGTAAGTTATCTTTTTATAAGTATTCCATTCCATTTATGTTTACTTAGCCTGTCAAAATAAAGTTCTATCTTGCTATCCCTATTCCCGCTTAGTTTGATGTTTTGGAACATGTTCAAGCTTAGCATGTTCCATAGACTCGTAGCTTGAGCATGGTGCTTAGGTTGCTAGTCTACCTTGGTCAACTTTTATTGCTCATTGAAACAGATTGCTAGTAGGAATATTGGTAGTACGCTATGAGCTAACCCTAAAGGATGGTCCTCAATCATAAGGAAGTCCTGACGACAGACTCAAAATAAAATAAAATAATTTGTTACCTCAGAATAAATTTTTAGGGACCCTGTTTCCAAGCAAGCTTGGGGGAGGACCCCCAATAAGAGGTATGTACCATACTAACACTAACGCAAAAAAAATGCTTCGTCATTTCCTATACATATGTGTTATAGAAATATTTAGTTCTACCCTTGTTCAAATGATGAAAAGTTGCTGTCTCATGACTCGCTTGTACCTTGTTTATAATCGGGCTTTCTCTGAAGTTTGAGTTTATTGGCTAAAATGTCTCATCCTTAAAAACTTGAGCATTAGTGGGTTGCATAGGCTAGATCCTGTCTAAGTTATTGCTGGGTATGATATAGTGCCACGAGAAACGCTATGACTCTGTCCTGAGTGAAAACCTGACTTCCGGAGTTTTATTTTCAAAGCTATCAAAATAAAAGTTCCTCAAGTGATTTTGAAATACCTACCAAGGCCATATGACGTAGCTGTCAATCTCATACAAAAACCAGTTGTCATATGCTGCTTGATCACTAGAAGTCTGTAACCTCCGCAAGATTATGGTCTTACACTCACGATTGAGATTCACTTGCATCCACCAAATAAACTTGCCAACCTGTACACTGCGAGTTGCGCAATCTAACTTTTCATCCAATCCACCAAAAACGCCAACTCTTGACCCTAGAGTTGTGCACCTTCTTTAAATAAAGCATGCTGACCCTTACACTGAGGATCGCGCATCCCTCATCTATCATCCATCAAAAACTACTCCTCGTTCTTCCATCATGACTTCTTCCCACCAAAAATCTTCATCATACCTGAAAGAGAGTATTGGGCATTAGCACCTCTTGAAAAAAAAAAAAAAGATGAAAGCTTCAACGTAGACAAACGGGAATCCCAGCCTAGCCTCCCGTTCAAAAAAAAAAGAAAGAGAAAGAAGAGAAAAGAAACGAGAGAAAAAGAAAGAAAGAAAAGAAATATCTTAGTTTTTCCAAATACAAGCCCATACTCTCTCGAAATTCCCATCCACCAATAAAAAGGGAGTCATGATGCCTGGAGTACCAAAAACATTTAGAGATAGGAATCATTCACCCTCACACACTTGCACAAATCTCAATCAAAGTGTACGGTCTTAATCTTCGGACGGTTCGTTCCTTGACTTCACCAACTCTATGTGATCCAAGCATGCCCACCTTTCATACCTACCCAAAACTCCACTCTCAGCCATAGTAGTAGGTTAGAAAGAAAGGCAAAAGCACAATGCCTTTGGTGAGGTACAAACACTTTTTGAGCGATTGAGAGAATCATTCGAGGAACTTGAGTTTCTTTACAAAACTTTCAAAACCTCCGGAGACTTGGTTGATCTTGGGTAGATGAAAAGCAACGCTTGTGAAACTATTCTATCTTGCAATTTCCCAAGACTCGAGAAAGCTGGAAAGCCCCATTTTGTCTTGAGATAATAACAGGGTGAGCAGTCATGCCGATTTATTCAAATTTTGGTAGAAATCTTGCTTAATCGCTCGGTACACTTGACTCATGATCGGCATAGTAGCAACTCCTCATCAACAACCTAAGGCTGAGCTTTGCTCGGGACGAGCAAAGGGTAAGCTTGGGGGATCTTGTTGGCGGTCCTTATCGACGATTTTATACCGCCAATTAGACATGAAAAAAGGTGAATTATATATTCCTATAGGCATATACATGTACAACTAACCCAAATCCACGTGCACTAGGAAATATACTGTCATTGCAGGAATCATATAAAAGTGCAGGATTAAACAACAAAAAGGCGCTTTCTGGAAAGCGCCAAACCACCCCAAAGGGAGTTGGACCACCTCGGGACCAGAATGGGCCGAAACACCAAACCACCACGGCCCAGGCCCAAAGGGGAACCGACCTGACAAAGTCGGTTAGGGGGAGGCGGCACCCTGGCGCGCTCGCGCCGTCCCCTCTGCCAGGTGGGCCCGACCGGCGGGAGGTCAGTACATTGATGGCAGAGGAGGGCGGTGCGCTGGTGTTCTTTCCAAATCTGCCCCTGAACCAACCTGACCAAGATATAAAAGGGGAGAAGAAATTCATTCTACAGACACACATTGATTTGGTCTCTCTCTCCCTCACCTCCACTTGTTCCTTAGCTTAGAGCTAGTAGAGTTGGAGCTAGGAAAGCTACCAAGGAGAGCTTGTCTCCTAGGAAGAAGAGATTCAACTTGGTAATTATCTATGGAGTGTTCTTCCTTGTTCAAGTTCTTGTATTTTATATATTGCTTAGTGTATGAACTAGAGCATAGTCTTGATCATGTTCATGTTGATGCATATGAACTAGAGCCTAGTTCATATGATCAGTTCATAGCATGTTCATCCCTGTTCTTCATCATTCATATGTTCTATAGGATTAGAGTCCATGATGAGAATGAAGTAACGGTTCGATGTTCTTTCGGGTTTGCCTATGTTCTAGCTCGTTCATCCGTAGGGTGGGAGTCCTGGGGGAGCATAGGTAGTTCTCTAGTATGCGGGCGTGGTGTCCGGATGCGAGAGGGCCTTCGGATATGACGGCATGCCACGGTTGAGGGGTAGGCGGCAGGTGGTGACAGCCCTGTCCGTCCTTCGTAATCCCCCACGTCCGCATGTCGTGTAGGAGTTCGTAAATGCCTCTATCGGCTGGCAGATCAGCTGCGGGGGTCTCTGTTGATTACGGATAACCGGCAGTCCACCGCGGGGTATCCCACGGCGGTGAGTTTCGGCAAGGGCACGTTACGATCTACGATCTGGACGTTGAGAAACAAGACAAACCAAGGACAACCAGGTTTACCCAGGTTCAGGCCACTCGGAAGCGTAATACCCTACGTCCTGCTTCTCGTGTTATGCTGTATGATCAAGTATCGGAATACAAGGAAACACTAAGCTCTCTAGGTCTAGGATGCCAGAGAATCGCCTGCGTTCTAGGGGGGGGGGGGTCCTTGGCCGCTTTATATAGCCGAGCAGCCAAGGGTACACGTGAGGTGGTCGGTTACATCAAGTCGTGCCCTAGGAGGACTCTATCTGACCTAACCGATTAAGTCTACTTGCGGGACAAGTATCCTTGTGCGCGATCCACCTCCTGGTCGGTTGCGGACCACGTAATTGTCTTGAAGTCCGGCCCACCAGCCTGGTCGGTAATGGGCCGGGTCTTTGTCTGGTCCGGGCCATCTTGCCGAGCAGCCTTGGAACTGTCTATGGTGGTATACCGGATTTATAGCCCCCACAGCTAGTCCCCGAGCACCATGTATCTTGAGGGAAGTCCACCATCTTGACCTGTGCTGAGCAGTGTAGAGGCAGACCACGTTGAGCGCTGACGATGATGTGCTGAGCACGTAGTACTGACCACGCATAGTAGTGCCGACCACGTACAGTGCTGCACACCTTGTGCCGACCACATGCAATGCTGACCACACGGAGTGCCGACCACGCGCAATGCTGACCACACGTAGTGCTGACCACACTCATCCGAGCAGGTTTCCCGAGCAGCCTGTGTCCGACCACTGCTATGTCAAGGAACTGTTGATCTTATCGAAAGATGCATGGTGCTCAAAAAGAAAAAAGAATTTTTTTCTTTTTATTGTCCTGAGACGTGGGCCCATGTTGACACATGACAGAACTGTCAGAGCAGTGCGCAACGTAAGCCAGGGAAGAAAATCAACCAGAACTGTTCAGAAACAAAAGAGGCCCTAAGTCACCGCGAGGTAACGTGGGCCCACGTAGTCCCCAAGTTCGATGGAAGATAGTATATGTTTCATTGAACTTTTTAAGAAGAAAAAATCCAAACAACACCTACGGCCCTCTCGCTTAGGAAACAGAACAGGAAAAAAATTCCAAGGACCAAGGACATAGGCGTTCATAAAAAGGACTACCAGAGAGTGACTGGGCAGTCCCCGGAATAAAAGATGAAGCCCATGTGCGGTGCCAAGGGAACTGGGCCCATTTAAAAATTTACTGGGAATAGTAAAAAATCGGGCAGCCGCACGTGGAAAGTACAGCCCATGGGACCACGGCCCACTAGGGTAAAAAATGGGGTGGTCCACTTGAGTCAGAGGGGGTCCAACCCTAAAAGTCAACCGGACGTCATCCGGAGACTATAAATAGCGGGCGCCGCCAGGGGTAGACGGTTCCGCACTCTTTGCACTCGCAGTCAGGCAGTTTCTCGAGCTCTCCGCATTCCTGCGCTCTAGAGAAAAACCGCCACCGCCGCCGCCGCCGCCATCCATTTCGCCGCCAGATCCACCGCGCAGCCAGCACCAGCAGGAGCAACCGACGAGATCCCGCTAGGGTTTCGCCGCCACCGCATCAAGCCACCGCCGCCGGAGACGATGATGAAGCCGCGGGCGATGAAGAAGGGCGCGAAGGGGGCAGAACCGGCAAGGCGCGGGCCGGAGTGGGTCCAGTCCACCTCAACCCGTGAGTCGCTCCAGGCGCTGGCGGGCAAGGGATTCCTTCCGCCACGGGAGATGGAAGTATGGAGGGAGCCACGAGGCGAGGACGAGCCGAAGCCGAGGGAAGGTGAGTTCGTCGTCTTCGAGGATTTTGTTGTCCGTGGGTTGGGGCAACCGGTGCATTGGTTCCTCCGGGATCTTTGCATATGGTGGGCTATCTCCATATGCAACCTGGACCCCAACTCCATCCTCACTGTGTCCATCTTCATCGCGTACTGCGAGATGTTCTTGGGCATCCCCCCCACTTCAATTTGTTCCGCCACTTCTTCGTGCTCCGGAAGAAGGGGGTGGAGACCGGGGGGTCCCAAGTGGCCGGGGGATGCTACATCCGGCTCCGGGATGGGATGGCCGCATCTTGGTTGGGTAGCATGTTCGCATCGGCCCCCAAGAAATGGAACAGAAGCTGGTTCTATATGAGCCAGGACGTTACCATTGGGAGAAAAGAGCCGTGCGATGTCCACCAAATCCCGGAAGCCAATCCCAGGTGGGGAGAAGGGCCGCCTATTGGAGATGTTCAGGTGGCGGAGCTGCTGGAGTTGATTGACAATCAGAAGGTGAACAGGGCGCTTGTGGCTGGAATGTGGCTGGTCCGCCGTGTCCAACCACGCAAGGAGAGGGCCAACCCGCTGTGGTTGTACAGTGGTGTGAAGGACCCAGCACGGGATACCGACGAGAAGGCCGACGAGGCCGCCGTACACCACCTGCTGTCGGTCTTGTTTGAGAGGTACAATATCAACACTTCTCTGCCGACCACCAAGCAGTTGCCCTACCGTCTCAGCAACCCACCACCGGAGGTAATGTGCCAAGAAGTTTTACTTTCTGTGCAACATGATATTATGCTGACCAGTGACATAGTGCTGAACACTGCATCTTTATCATGTGCGTAGGGACGTAGTGAGCAATATTTTTCAGCTGTACCAGTTGAGGACTGGCCAGAGGGCGATGCCCTTCGTGGTCAGCGGCGTCCATCGAGGATTGCCGACCAGGGCGAGGTCGAGGACCTTAGCCCTTCAGATGAAGATGAAGATGTCATTGTGGTGGGAACGACCACCAGGGGCAGCGGCGCGCTATGAGGAAGCGCCCAGCGGCCGATGAGGCCCCCAAAGAGAACAAATCGGCCGGCCTTGGCACCGGGGGTAAGTTGAACCTCGGCAAGGAGGCCGGTGTCGAGGTCGGCAGTAAGAGGCCGGCCCCTGACAGCCCGGTGTCGTCGGACTCCGATGACACCATCACTCTAGCGGAGCACCAGCGCAAGTGCCAGGCGTGCGCCGGTGAGGGGAGTGGTGGCTCCAAAGCGCCCCAACCGGTGCCGAGGAGGTCCCCAAGGAACCTCGGGCTGACTCCTGCTTCGCCGAAGCCGAAGCCTGTTGCCGCCCCGTCTACGCCGCATCCGGCGACCGGCCGAGGGGCGCGAGGGCCCCTGTGCGGGCGGCGGAGGTTCCGCCCAAGATGGGGTCCCCAAGCCCGGAGTGTGGTCCGGGAGCGGGGCCCGAGGAGCGGCGGTGCGCCCAAGTTCAAGGGCGGCTTTTGCCGTATGTAGCCATGTGATGTCGGGTCATGATCGCTTGTTTGAGAATCGGTTTGATGCCGATATGCCAATGTACTTTGTAGGTGGGCGCACCGGCCCCACCTGCAGCTCCACTGGGACCGCTGCTACACCACCAACAGCGGCTGCGGCGTCGAGCGCAGAGCCCCAGCAGGGCGAGGCGGATGCCACCAGTGCTCCGCCACATGTGGAGACGCCACAGGCCAAGGAGCCAGCGGAGCAGGAGATGGTCCCGTCGCTAGAGCCCGTCCGTCGCCTGGCCAAGCCGAGTCCGGAGCCGATGCGGGCCACCCCAGGGCCGACCGCGCAGGCCACGACGGAGCCAGCCGCCTAGCGGGAACCCGGGGTGACTGCTCAGCCCAGTCCCCCATCCTCTCCTGTGGAAGAGATCCATAGGGAGCCAACTCCGGCACTCGCCATCTCCGTTCCTCCGAATCGTATCATGATTTCGAGGATGGTGGGGAAGGAGTGGGTCTCATATGATGAGGTGCCTGAGGAGGTGATGGAGGAGGGCATTAGGGAGGCCCTGGAGACACTCACCTCCCGGCTCTAGGTATGGTTGTTTTGGTATTTGTGATGAATCGATGTGCGGAGCACATGCTGACTGTATTGTTGTCTATAGACCCTGCAGACCACCAACGCACAACGTGCGCGGACCATTGAAAGGTTCGCGCCGATTGATGAAGAGTGCAGGAGTCTCCGGAAGGAGAAGATCGACATGCTGGCACAAGCGCAGGTCTACGAGACCCGGCTCACCAAGAAGGAGGCTGCTCGGCTGGCGCTGGAGCAACAAGTGGCGGTGCTGGAGGAGGGCCGACAAGGTAAGTGACCGTATCCTTGAAACCAGGCTAAGCACGGTTCTGTTGCCATGAAAAATGTGATAACTTCGCCTCTCGCATCGTGGCCGGAGGAGAAGGTCGCCGCCTTGAGCGGGGAGAAACCGCTCCGGCCAAGCAGCTTGGAGGCCGCGGAGGAGCAGCCAAGGCGGATGCGCTGTGAGATCGCGGAGCGACCGGTAAGTTGTACAACTTAGATCGATTGCATAGGTTGTCTCGCTATGTACTGGATCTAACAAAGACATGCTAACCACGTTGGTGCCGGCCGCAGATGTTAAGGATCGGCACACGCTGCCGCGGTTCCCCTGCCGCGGGAGACATGCGCCTATCTCTAGAAGAAGATTGATCGGAGGATCGGGCACATCAAGCCGGTTCTCCGTGCCGTCTTCCCGGAGGAGGTGCACCCGGCGGACCCGGTGGGAGAGGACACGGTGGTCGAAGACTAGTGTCAACGGCTGTGGCCGGCCCTGCAGGATCTCGTCTCGCGGGCGGGCACATATGCGGTGTCCACGGCGCTGGCGGTGGTCCGCTCGAGGGTGGCGGCGGCTGATCCGGCTACCGTTGCGCTTGGGATCGCGCCGGAACTCAGCGATGCTGACGCCGAGGAACTCCTGACCACCTTCGTCCCTGTCGCTAAGCAGCTGGTCGGTGACATGACGCTGATCGAAGACCCTGCAGCGGAGAATGGTGGTCAGTAGGGCCTTAGTTTTAAACTTGTTTATTTAAAACTTGTATATAAGTGGTGCCGAGCACGGGTGCTCGAAACAAAACTTAAGGCCGTGTTAAGATGCGACATGCAGGCATACTTAAGTGGGTGATAAGTATTTTGCCGTTTGTTAATTAGATCGTTGTGCATAACTCGATGCAAAATGTTTTTTAGAAAAATTATGTCGACAAATAAGTTTTGCGCCCACTCTCGAAGCAATTAGCTCTGTCAAGGTGACAAAGGGACGCACTAGTGAACAGCGCGGTACGCCGGGATCACTAGGTACGATCCTAAGTACCTATTAGAGGGTGCCTACCGGATCTCCTAGTGCCGTGTAGGCGGGGTCGTAGCACATCGACGCAGGACCGAGACGCAGGACCTTTTTGAATCGTTTCGGCGAGTGAAACGCAAAGTTTAGATGTGACTTATGCAGGGCGCATGTATGCAAGGTGGTGCAGAATTTCGTAGAATAAATTGCAACAGGACGAAAAAAGAGACAACAAAAGGAGGAACTTTGTTAAAAAAAACCATGAGTACAAGATACATATCTTTATGGGTAAAAGCGTATGAGCATCTCTATATGCCAAGAGTTTGGCTCTTCGACTCCATCTAGTGTCTCCAACCGGTACTACATCGAGCGTGTAACAGCCTTGACTTTGTACGGTCCTTCCCACCTTGGTGATAATTTGTGGAGGCCATCCGTGTTCTGGACACGACGGAGCACAAGATCGCCGACCACGAACAATCGTCCTCGGACGTTGCGGTTGTAGTAGCGTCGTACGGTGGCTAAGTACTTCTCAGTCCGAGCACATGACTCGAGGACCTGCTCTTCCTTAGCGATTATATCCACCTCTCTAGCTTCGTCGGAGGTGGTTTCATCATGGTAGGCTACTCGTGGTGACTGGAAAGTGACCTCGGCTGGTATGACAGCCTCTGAGCCGTACACCATAAAGTATGGTGAGACTCCGGTATTGCGACTAGACTGGGTACGAAGTCCCCAGACCACAGCGGATAACTCTTTGAGCCACCGACCAGGTTTGAGCTTGGTGTCAACCTGGAAGACTCATTTTTTGAGGGCATCGAGGATCATTCCGTTAGCACGTTCAACTTGTCCGTTAGCTCTGGGGTGAGCGATGGAGACGTACTTGATCTTGATCAGGCTGTTGTCGCAATAATTGAAGAATGCATCACTTGTAAATTGCGAGCCTAGATCAGTGATTATGGTGTTCGGGACACCAAATCTATGGACGACCTCGTCGAGGAACTGGACTGCCTTCTCAGCTGTGGCTTTTTTGACTGGTTTGTACTCGATCCATTTGGAGAATTTGTCAATAAGCACGAAGACGTTTGTATAGCCACCAGGAGCTGGCTTGAAAGGGCCGATCATGTCCAGTCCCCAGCATGAGAAGGGCCAAGCAGCTGGGATTGTTTGTAAGTCATGTGCTGGGACATGAATCTCGCTTGGCAAACATTTGGCAAGTTGACGCACCGCCGCACGTAGTCTTCGCATCGTAAAGCAGGTTGGCCGCAGAAACCGCCCGTAGGCTTTGCCGACCGATTGTCCGGACGCCGCATGGTTACCACAAGTACCTTCGTGGATGGCTTTAAGAAGCTCAATCCCCGCTTCCCGAGTGATACACTTCGGAAGATAATGGACTTGGGTGCCTTGCGCATCAACTCGCCATTGACCATAGCGTAGGCCTTAGCTCGCGGATGTTGTTGGGCTGCAAGCTTGTCCTCCGGGACAAGGTGGTCATTCGGTATTTGATAAAGGGCTCTCTCCAGCCTCTTCCCGAAGAGGCGTCGCCCTGGTCGGGCCGACTCGTACCCTCATCATCTCGCCCGCCGGCCGAGGAGACCATCGTCGTCCTCGACGTTGGCGTTATCGGGAGCAAAGTGTGGTCGCAGCCGACCACCGAAGTAGGTTCCGGTGTGTGTTCTACCCGACGGGTATCGAAGGTTTGATTAGGTCTTGAACGAAAACACCGTGGGGTAACTAGGCACGAGATGAGCCCGCCTTGGGATGCCTCGTCGGCTCCTACGTTCTTTTCGCGGCGGACATGGATGAATTCCAGACCGTAAAACTTGTTCTTAAGTTTGCGAATTTCGGCAACGTAGGCGTCCATCTTTTCATGGACTGTATCCCAATCTTTGTTGACCTGCTTGACGACTAAAGCAGAGTCCCCATAGACCATGAGTCGCTTGATGCCAAGTTCAACGGCGATACGAAGGCCGTGTAAAGCTACTTCGTACTTGGCTACGTTGTTGGATGCTTTGAAGTGGATGCGTAAGACGTATTTTATCGTGTCCTTGGAAGGAGAGATAAAGTAGACACCAGCCCCAGCACCATCGATGTTTAGGGAGCCATCAAAGTACATCGTCCAGTACTCGGCGTTTGAATCTGCAAGGGGTAGGCTGATGTCCGTCCACTCCATGATGAAATCCGGCAAGGCCTGTGACTTCACCGTTCTGCGGGCGCGAAACTGGAGGGTGTACTCGGATAGTTCTAGCGCGTATTTCACGATCCGACCACTGGCGTCTCGGTTGCGAAGGATATCGCCGAGTGGTACGTCAGTAACGACCGTGATTTTGAAAGCTTGAAAGTAATGGAGCAGCTTGCGTTTAGTGATCAAGAGTGCGTACAAGAGCTTTTGTACTTGGTTGTACCGCTGCTTGGACTCATTGAGCACTTCGCTTATGTAATATATGGGGCGCTGGACTCCATAGACGTGTCCTTCCTCCTCACGCTCGACTACTAGCACAAAGATCGACCACGTTGGTCGCGTTGCCTATGTATAGGAGCAACTCCTCGTCCTGCTTTGGGACTGTCAGGAGTGAGGGGGAGGTGAGGTAAGCTTTGACCTGTTTAAAGGCCTGGTCGGCCTCCTCGGTCCATTCAAACTTTTCTTTGGCTTTGAGCAGTTTGAAAAAGGGGAGTCCTTTTTCGCCCATGCAGGAGATGTATCTGCTCAGGGCGGCTAGGCACCCAGTGAGTTTTTGGATGTCTTTGACGCACCGGGGTGGTCGTAATTTCAGGACGTCGGCTATCTTCTCGGGGTTTGGCTTGATGCCTTCCTGGCTGACCAGGTGGCCGAGAAGGATACCAGACGGTACTCCAAAAACGCATTTGTTTGGGTCGAGTTTCCATTGAAACTCGTTGAGCTTCTTGAAGGTGCGTTCGAGGTTTATGATCAAGGCGTCCGCCGTTCTTGATTTTATCACCACGTCATCTACGTAGGCCTCTACGAGATCATCGGCGATCTCTTTTTCGAGGCAGGACTGGATAGCCCGTTGGTACGTAGCTCCAGCGTTTTTGAGATCGAAAGCCTTGGTCGTGTAACAAAAAGCACCGAAGGGGGTGATGAAAGCGGTTTTTTCTTGGTCCTCCTTTTCGAGGGCTATCTCGGTGATACCCGAGTAATGATAGAAACGAGAGCAACTCGCAATGGGCGGTAGAGTCTACGACCTCATCGATCCGAGGGAGATTGAATGCTCGCTTGGGGCAATGTTTGTTGAGATCTGTATAATCAACGCACATCCTCCATTCTTTATTCTTCTTCTGAACAAGCACCGGGTTGGCTAACCAATCCGGGTGGTACACTTCTTTGATAAAGCCAGCGGCTAAGAGCTTGGCTACTTCTATTCTAATAAGCTCCTTGCAGTCACGGGCGAACCGGCGCATCTTCTGCCTGACTGGCTTAGCAGTCGTCTTGACGTCGAGGTAATCCTCGGCCTTTTCCCTGGGAACACCAGGCATATCGGAGGGTTTCCACGCGAATATGCTGATGTTGTCCCGAAGGAATTGGACGAGCGCGTCTTCCTATTTGGGGTTGAGCTCTGTTCCGATCTTGGTGACCTTGGAAGGGTCGTCGTCGGAGAGGCTGACTGTCTTAGCACTCTTCATCTTGTTGGATGGGCGCTGACCACTCCCAATGGGTACCTCGAGCTCTGCGGGTGGAACATCGTCGACACCCAAGCTGGTGTGCTGCAAAGCATGTTGCAGGTCTTGGAATTCTGCCGCGGCATAGGCGGCAGTCTCGCACTCTCGAGCCATGAAGACGTTGCCACGTAGGGAAAGAGTTCCCTGCTCGGTGGGCATCTTCAACACCAAGTAGCCATAGTGGGGGACAGCCATGAACTTGGCGATACCAGGGTGGCCCAAGATGGCGTGGTAGGTCCCTTCGAAGTCGGCCACGATGAAGGTGATGTGCTCGGTACGGAAATGCTGCTTAGTCCCAAACTGCACATCGAGGGTGATCTGCCCGAGTGGGTAAGATGGCTTTTCGGGCATGATGCCCCGTAACGGTGTGTCGACGGCCGCAGCTTGCTCTCGCGGTATGCCGAGTGCCTTGAAGGCCGGGTAGAATATGATGTTCGAGCACGCCGCCGTCGACCAAAGACCTTCTCGAAGCGGATGTTGGCTATCACCGGGTCGAGGACCAGTGGAAATCGTCCGGCGTCTGGGATGCGTGCCCACATATCTTTGCGGCTGAAAGATATGGGCTGCTCGGACCACGCCGGTACCTTGACATCGGCAACGAGGCCATCGGGCTCTTGCATCGCGATGATGGCGCGAGTCAACAACTTTCTGTCGTGACTTGTTTCGAGCCCGACTTTGCCGCCAAAGATTACGGCAGTGAAGTTCCGCACGGGTTCCTTGAACGCGTGGCGAGGGTTGACATCTTGTGTCTCGTCCTCTTCTTCTTCTTCCGGCTTGTCGGCGGGCTTGCTTTTGGCCTTGGGGTTGGGTCGTGGCCTCTTGGAAGCGGACTTGATGAGAGCATCTGTCAAAACTCGGCACTCGCCCATGGTGTGACCTTTGCCAGGATGCCGAGGACAGTCCTGGGCAAAGATTTTGTCGAGCACCTCATCCCCGATCAAGCTTCGCCCCTTAACCGCGTTGATGGCGTTGTCATTGCGGTTTCGGTTGCGTTTGCCGCCACCGTAGTTGTCCTGGCCGCGTCGTCTGAAGTTAGTTTCGCTGTCGCGGGGGCCAGATCCACGGATGAAACGTTGGTTGTTACGGCGCTCCTCTTGTCGACGCGGTGGTCGGTCAGCGTCACTTTCGTCGTCGGAATTGTTCTGGCGGTAATTGCGATCTGACGGCCCATCGTCGCCCCGGTTTAGGCCGTCGTCCAGGAGCATGTAATCGTGCGCGATGGCAAGTAGCTCCTCCATGGTTTTTGGCTGTCTGAGGAGGAGAGCCTTTTGGAGGTCTCGGCCACGTGGTTGGACCAGCCGTCGATGAAAGCTTCGACAAACCGTCTCCCCGAGAGATCTCTGGTACGCGATTCCACTGGTCCGAAAAGCGCTGAATGAATTGCCGTAAGGACTCCTTCGGGCGAAGGTGGACCTGCTTTAAGGCATACTTGGCCCCTGGTTGGACACAAGTAGACTTGAAGTGGTCGACGAAGACTTGACGGAGTTGCACCCAGCTGTGGATGGACCCGGGTTGTAGCCGGAGCAGCCAGGTGGTGACTGTATTGTTGAGCACGACGGGGAGGTAGTTTGCCATGACATACTCGTCGCCCCCTGCTGCTCGGACGGCCACCTCGTAGAGCATGATCCAGTGGGCTGGATCTGCTTTGCCATCGTACGCCCGGATCTCCGAGGTACGGAAATTTTTAGGCCATATGACTGCCTTGAGCTCCTCGGAGAAGGGTGGGATGCTGCCAATGTTTCTGCGTGCTCGAAGGCGCTCATCTATCCGTTCTCGGAGGTCCCGACGCTCGGGTTGGATTACTTCGTCGTCTTGTCGGCCCTGGTTGCCTCGCTGGCGATTAGGGTGTCGACGGCTGTTCTGAGGACGTGCATGTCGTGGAGCTCTGCCTGGTTGCTCGACATGGTCGTTGTAGTCCCCTGCGTCTCCATAGGCGTATCTGCCGTTGTGGGATGAATTGTCCCCTCCACTCTCGACTCGCTGCTCACGTCGATTCCGGTTCTGCCGAGAACGGCGGGATCGGTAAGAGCTGGCCATGGAGCCCATGGAATGAAGGTCGTTCACTTGGTCCTCGGCCGCTGCGAGGAATTCCTGAATCTCGTTGAGTCCGGGGGTTTCGGGGGGAAGCTGCTTCAATTTCTCCATGGCCACAGCAATGTTTGCCGTGGGGGTCTCGTGGACCACTGGGTCGCCAACACCATCGAACTCGGGGTTGAGGTTGCGACGCCAGGGTCGGTGTCATGGTCTGGCCCCTGCGTTAGGGCAGCCCTGCTCGGCAATGCGTCGTCGAGCACGACTGTTGTTACGATCTTCCCTCGCCTGCCGCTGGGCGTCTGTCTCGTTTGGAGCCGGGGGCTCATCATTGCTGACCATCAAAATTGTTGGTCCGAAACCGGGCGGATACTTGGGAAATCCAGCCGCGCGCTCGGGGGTTTCCGTCCGGTGGTCGGGAGTGATCGCGTGTCCTCTGCAGTCGGATTGAGTTCCGTATCCATGGGATAGTCCTCGTCCGAGGAGAGGTATTCAGTATAGTCAGGAGAATCCTGCGCGAGCAGATCGGAGACAGTTGGGGAGTTCAGGTTGGCATCCTGAGATGCATCCCCAAGCTCTCGAATCTCCACCATCCCGATTATGTGAGCGGGGCTGCTCGGGATGGTATCCTTGATAAGGAGCGTGTCGAACTGTTGCTCGATGTCCCTTGCGTATGTCGACGCCGCGTTGTTCAATCCGAAGGATAGAACAATTGGATCGTGCGGCGGGGTAATTGGATCTGCCGCGAGTGGTTCGCTTGGCGGAGCACGACCTTCTTGGTCCTGCTGAGCTGGTGCTCGGCGGTTTTGTCGTGCTTCGATAAACTCGTTCAACCCGGGGAGAGGAGGAACGTTCGCCTCGCGCCGGATCTCGCCCGCCGAAATCGGCGGCGGTCCCCGGGTTGGGATCTAACCAACGGGAACTTCTAGCCGATCTCGAAGGGGGCGGGTCGAGCGACGGCCGGTTGTTGCCGACGAGATCTCGTTTGCCGCGACGGCGAGAACTTCACCGACGTGGCCGACGGGCGTGAAATCGAAAAGTCCGGCCCTTGCGGATCAACTCCCCGCGTGGCCTCAACCAGCTTCGTGATCTCAGCCAACCCACAACCCTGCTGATCAATGAGCTCAATTAGATCTGAGTTGTCGATCGGCTTTCTTTTGTGGCAAGAGAGCTGATCTACAAGTGCTCGGAGATCTGTCGTGTCCGCCGTTGCCGAGGGCAAGGGGGAATCCTGCGCGGCGGGTGCTGCGACCGGCGGCGAGGTGGTTGGCGCTGTGGCCGGGTGAGCGGATGGTGCTGGGACCATCTGCATGGTGGGCGGTGCTGAGACCGTCTGCCCGAGGGCGGTGCTGAGACCGGCCCGGATGCTTCCATGGAGGCGAGAGGTGCCGCCATCTTGGTGGTCCAGGTGACCGATCCGAAGGTGAAGGCGTCGCTGGCCTCGAGATTCATGGAAGCGGGGAAGGAAACCATCTAGATCGCCTCGAGATCGAAAACTCCACCCCCTACCTGGCGCGCCACTGTCGATTACGGATAACCGGCAGTCCACCACGGGGTATCCCACGGCGGTGAGTTTCGGCAAGGGCACGTTACGATCTGCGATCTGGACGTTGAGAAACAAGACAAACCAAGGACAACCAGGTTTACCCAGGTTCAGGCCGCTCGGAAGCGTAATACCCTACGTCCTGCTTCTCGTGTTATGCTGTATGATCAAGTATCGGAATACGAGGAAACGCTAAGCTCTCTAGGTCTAGGATGCCAGAGAATCGCCTGCGTTCTAGGGGGGTCCTTGGCCGCTTTATATAGCCGAGCAGCCAAGGGTACACGTGAGGTGGTCGGTTACATCAAGTCGTGCCCTAGGAGGACTCTATCTGACCTAACCGATTAAGTCTACTTGCGGGACAAGTATCCTTGTGCGCGATCCACCTCCTGGTCGGTTGCGGACCACGTAATTGTCTTGAAGTCCGGCCCACCAGCCTGGTCGGTAATGGGCCGGGTCTTTGTCTGGTCCGGGCCGTCTTGCCGAGCAGCCCTGGAACTGTCTATGGTGGTATACCGGATTTATACCCCCCACAGTCTCCCGGTTACTCTAGGCTCTGACTAGTCTCTAACTCTGTATAACATGTGACTTAGCTGTTCTATGCTTAGCTGTATACGACCAACCAGCTCCAGTAGATTTATTCTTTATTCTTTTCGTTTCTTTTATTCCTTATTTCTCTTTATCCTTGAGTGAAGACCAAGTGTGTGTCCACTATCCTCAAATTACCGTTTATCTTACCCCTGCATAGAACTAAGGCTTATTTCAATGATATGAAGTACCATATCCATGTGCTAGAGCTATTTTACACCATGTCTTCCTTTGGGAAAATATAAATAACAATACCCTGACATACTTCCGGGTGAAATGCTACAATGATAGATCCGTGCGCTTGCGGATAATATCTTTAGAACACGACTATCAACCCTGGCATTTCTTGGCGTGACCACTGGAATGTAACAATTCTAGTGATTGCGTTAAGAAATGCCAACATTGAGCTACTTCCTTGGTCTTCAAATCAAGCAAATGAAGAATGGCACCTTTGTGAGTCAAGGCAAGTACATCAAGGACATGATCAAGAAGTTTGGGTTGCAAGATGCTAAGGCCATTAGCACACCAATGGGAACCAATGGTGGCTTGGACATTGATGATAGTGGGAAGATAATTGAGCAAAAGCTATATAGATCAATGATTGGAAGCTTGCTATATGTGACCGCTTCAAGGCCGGATGTCATGTTTAGTGTGTGCATGTGTGCAAGATTTTAAGCTTCTCCAAGAGAGAGTCACTTGACGGCAACCAAGAGGGTGTTGAGATACTTGAAGGGCACTCAAGATGTTGGTCTATGGTATCCCAAGGGATCAAGCTTTAAGTTGATTGGATACTCCAACTCCAACTGTGCCAGTTGCAAGATTGATAGGAAGAGCACAAGTGGAACATGCCAAGTGCTAGGAAGATCTCCAGTATCATGGTCTTCAAAGAAGCAAAACAGTGTGGCACTCTCCACCGCCGAAGCCGAATACATTAGTGCGGGGAATTGTTGTGCACAATTGCTTTGGATGAAAGCCACCTTGAAGGACTATGGGATCAAGTTCAAGCATGTGCCTTTCTTTTGTGACAATGAAAGTGCAATCAAGATGACAAACAATCCGGTTCAACATTCAAGAACCAAGCACATTGATGTGAGGCACCACTTCATTAGAGATCATCAACAAAAGGGAGATGTGTGCATTGAAAGCATTGACACCAAAGATCAACTAGCCGACATATTCACCAAGCCTCTTGATGAGAAAAGGTTTTGCAAGTTGAGGAATGAGTTGAACATACTTAGCTTCTCCAACATGGATTGATGCACCCCATATATGACATGCCTCTCCTCCAACATAGCAAGGTAAAGTTGGTTGTTGCATCTCATGCAACCTTTTGCTAGTTGTGTTGACATGTATACATGTGCATCTTGCTAGGCTCATTCATTGCAAATCAAATGAATTTAAAGGATGTATGGCACCACTATTGTTTCTATGCTTGATTTGATCTAGTGGTGGCATATGACTTGTTTGTGAACTTGTGAACCTAGTGTTGAATCTTTAGCACTTGCTCATGATGTGTATCTCAACATGGTCAAGATAACCCTTATTCTTATGAGGTGTGAAGAAGCTTGCCCTTGGTTCAAACCGAGATGCATTTTCTAGGCATGTGATTTAGATTTGGCCATAATTGATTGACTTGTTTCTCTCATCTTATGCACCCTTGTTGGTGATTGTTGACAAAGGGGGAGAAATAAGTCACAAAGAGCAATGGAAGGGGATCAATTTTTATGATATGACCCAACCATGAGCACACAAATAGGGGGAGCAAGCTCATAGACTATTTGTTGCATATTGTGTGTGCATACATGATGATATGGAGCATTGCAAGCTAAATTCAATATTCATGCTTGTTTGGTGTATTGCTAGTATAGAACTTGATTGATGAAATAAAGTACTAGCATGCTTAGGTGGTCTCTAGACATAGAGTTTCTCTTGTTCAAAGTACCTTACTTATAATGTGATCTCATGAGGTATTTTGAGTTTTGATGGATGTCTAGATTCCCATGGTGCTAAGGAAGGTTTATTATCGCACTCCGATTGGTATCACGCTTCAAAGGTCAATTCTATAAACCTTAGTACCATTTTGGTTGTGGTAACTCTCACACAAGTTTCATCTATGCATGTGTGCTTGAAAATTGACCAAACATTTGATGCACGCATGTAGGGGGAGCTACCACTACCAAAACCGGAATTGAAATGCTTGTCCAATCCAAGATTCATGATCAAAATGTCTTGGGCAAGCAATTCAATTTCATATTGAATTCAATTTCCATATCTTTGTGAGCTTTGTGAAGGGTTGTCATCAATTACCAAAAAGGGGGAGATTGAAAGCTCCGGTTTGGTTTTGGTAATTAATGACACTCAAACGTTGCTAATGCTTTTGCTCTAAGTGTGGTTAGACACATAGCAACGTGACGGTGGATGATGGAGCATGGTGATCACGGTCATGAACATGTGATCGAGCTCCGACGGAGGCCCATGGAGATCAAGGCGAAGGTATACTTGATAGGGCTTTCCGGTTTGGTGGTCAAGACACTTAGCGAGTGTGACCACATTTAGGATCGATAACCGACTATCAAGAGGGGTTTCCTCGGTTCATTCGCGGTCCTAAGTGCCTCTAGTTGTGACTTTGCATGATGCATGAGAGACTAACTAGAGTGCTAACACTTGTCGACGTGATCATGAGATGATACGCTAACTCCGGTGCTTGAGAAGTGATCTACACTGCGGGAGTTGGCACCCAAGACAAGTGGTTTGGACCATGGAGCGAAGACGGCGATTCATCGAAGACTTTGTGCCAAGTCTGGCCTTCTAACACGCGCCGGACGCATCCTGTGGACGACGTCGGACGCGGTGCTGGAGAACCAGACGCGGAGCAGAAGGTCTTCTCGGCGCTGGATGGACCAGACGTGGGCGTGGGGAGCGCCGAACGCGCTCGGACGGCGCCGGACGCTACCCAGAGCCGGTCTGGGCCGGCGCGAGCGGCGGACGCGGCGTCTGGGCAAGCGCCGGACGCGTCCGGGTGGCGCCGGACGCTACCCGGAGAGGGTCGCGGGGCTGCGCGACCGCCGGACGCGTCCGGGTGAAGGCGCCGGACGCACGTTGTGGTGAAGCGCCGGACGCGGTGACATCAGCGAGGATTCAAAGCCAACGGTCGATTGTGCGCGGAGGAAGCAGGTGCCGGACACGTCCGGCGCCCTGAACCAGACGCGTCCGGCGCGTTGATCTGGGCAGCCCGACTCCCCCAACGACTCTATTGTGTGCTTGGCCTATAAATAGAGGGGTGGTCGGTTTGGGGAGGCTCTCTTGGCCATTTCTTTCATTCCTGAGCATTCTTGAGCAAGAGACTCCCTCTCCCACTCATCTCTTTGATTCTTGAGCATCTCTTGTGAGATTTGAGTGAGGATTCATGTGCATTGCATTGAGAGTTGCATCTAGAGGCACTTGTTCATCGAGTGAGCTGCGGATTCTTGTTACTCTTCGGTGATTCCCGTCACCGTAGACAGTTTGGAGCAGCGGGTGGTGGTTGAGCTCGACTTGGTGATTGTTCGAGGCCACACCGGGTTCTTGTGAGGGGTTCTTGATCCTTCCCGCGGGAGTTCACGAAAGGATACTCTAGTGGATTGCTCATGGCTTGTGGATCCTTGTCTTGTGTGGAGATTGCGGCTCCCCATTGGGGTCTTTGGCACCGAGCCAATTGAGCGGGCAACTCACCAAGCAAGTGCATCGCCACAACGAGGACTAGCTTGCCGGGAAGCAAGTGAACCTCGGTAAAAAATCATTGTGTTGATTTGTGATTGCCGAGGCTTCGACCTCCTTGTGCTTGTGCTTGAGCATCTCTAGGTGATTGGCTTCTACACCGGTGATTGGCTATCTTCTACTCTTCGCGGCGGTATAAACTTCCATCATCTCTTCACTTTCCGCAAAGTAGAATTGCTTGTCGTGGTCGGTCGAGAACCACTCTTTGAGTAGTTTAAATCCCGTGGGTAGAATTGCTTGTTGTGGTGGTCGGGAACCACTCATTGTGTAGCTTAAATCCCGTGGGTAGAATTGCTTGTATGATTTTGGTGAACCGACCTTGTGTAGCTTGATCACCGTTGTTGAGTTTGCAATTGAATTGAGTAGCCTTGCATTGTTTAGGACGGCTTGCATAGAGTAGTCGAAGCTTTAGCTTTGCACATTTGCCGCCTAGCTTGCTAATTGGTTATCTAGTGCTCTTGCTAGAAATTTTATTAGGCTATTCACCCCCCCCCCCCCTCTAGCCATTGTGACCCTTCAGGTGGGCTGACGGAAATTGATTTCGGCTCAATTAGCAAAGCCTAACATCTAGGCTTGATTTCCTAAACATTTCGCAATGTTTTCCTTTTTTTTTCTTTGTGGCTATTCGAGGTATAAGTTTAGATTAGACAAAAATATCAAAAATCTTATTGGACATCGGTAGCTCCTAAGGACAATCTCAATGGCTAGTTTAATTGCACAGTTTCACATACTATTTAAAGCTTTAAAATTTTGATACGAAACAACTCACTCCCTCAATGCATAGTTTCATTGCACAGTTTTACATACTATTTAAAGCTTCTATGGGTCCACCGTTGTCTCTCTCTCCTCTCTTCCACCAATGACCTTCCTCCATGCATGCGGATGAAATGAAATAACACTCCCAATGGGGGTTTCACACACTTTTCAATGTTTTGGAAACACCGCTGTATAGTTTCACCATGGTGAAATGAATTCCTTCTCTCTTCTCCCAATTTCATGCAATTTCATGCAAATGCTGACATGGCAGTCTATTTAATGTGCATGACACTTCCGTGAAACCTCCATTGAGACTGGCCTAACTTAGGGCCCGTCATACACCAAAAGCCTTATAGGACACCAGTAACTTAGGAACCTTTGGAATGTAGAAATGTTGTAGAAATCAGTTCAATTTTATGGAAAAAACGTAGTAGGAAATAGAAGACTTTCCCTTGTTTCAAAGAGAGCCTTTAGGTGTGTTATCCATGTGTGTAGTTTCCTTGACATCCATGAAGGCAATCACATGTGGTTTCAGTATATATGTTGAATTGTTGATTGTACTTCAACTAAGCTTCTATTTTGACCTGAACAACATTATATACAACATTTGAATAGCTAAGAGGACGACGTGATTTATTTGTTAACCAAACATGCCAAAGGATGCCACAACTTATAATGGCTAAGCTTAGTCTACATTTGCTTGGTCACTAGACATGTGGCATGTACAACTTTATATAGCGTTGCTCAGTTCGTTTTCTGTGCCATATCTAGCCAAAAGTCTAGTTTGAGGGCCACTTTGGGTCTGGCCACATGTCCTTGTGTCGTGAGTCTAGATCTATCGTGTAAGTGTGCCGGACAGAATATACGCCGCACATGAAGGACGCCACACTTTCGAACACACCCAAGGCATGGCAATAACCAAGTAAAGGTACATCATGCACAATTTAGACACGACACATTCTAGTTATGAGTCAAACAAACCCTAAATTTCTTTGACATACTTGCGGCGTGGACAAAAGTTTAGTGCGACATGTTATGGTATTAAACCAAACATGCATAGTACACATACATATGCTCAAATCATTGAGGTTAACATCCTATGAGATAAAAGGTCAACACATCTTGTTATTTTAGTCGTTGAATGTGAATTTAAGGTACATGCATGCATACTTTTTACATTATTAGTCATTTTAAATGGTAATTATGTTCTCTCAAGAGAACAAGTGTTGTTTCATATAGACACTCTAGAAGACAATCTGTAACCATCCAAGTGAAGTGCATGTACACAGAACACATGGGCACCACAGAACTTGACAGAACGAAGTTCAACCATACTCCCCGTGCTATAAATGGTTTGTAGATGCAATGAGAATTAATAACACCAAAGCGTCTGTAGTCCAACGGTTAGGATAATTGCCTTCCAAGCAATAGACCCGGGTTCGACTCCCGGCAGACGCATATTTTGTTTTTCATTTTTGCCTGTCTTTTTCTTTTTTTCAAACTGCCCAATATGGCCGCACTTCTTTCTTTTTGCCTAATAAACAAAATAAAGGGGATTGAATGAACACTTGAGCAGCAATGACATACTCAGACGTCGCACTATAGACTCTATAGCATTTCCTTTCAAGAAAACTTGTGTTTTCCTCATTTATCATGCTACAGTATTTATGAGCTAAAGTTAAGACGTACATATACAAATATGTGACTTAACAATAGATTGCCGCATAACAGTAGAATGTCAGATATGTGAGGCTCTAAGGTAAAAATACATTTTGTACTAAAAAAAACTTGTTTTCAACACTATTTTTGTGAAATTTTATTTTAGGAACATTTCAAATTTGTTAAAAAAGAGAGATTTCACTTTTTTTTTAAAAAAAAACTTGGCCCTCTTTTGATTTTTGTGACTTATTTTTAAACTTTTATTTTAAAAATAGATAAAAAGAACATGTTCAGGTCATACTCAAATTTTGTAGTTTATTTTTCACCCAAATAAAACAAAATAGTCAGCATGAATACAACACTCATCAAGGGTGGATACAAAGGGCCCCCTTAAGCCTGTTTTTTCCACTAAACTACTTACTAGTGTCAAATTCACCATTAATCTCTAGCTCTAGCCCCAATATCCTTCATTATTTAGCCCCTCTTTGCCCTCATCTTGGATCCACCACTGACACTCATGACAAATTAATTTAGAGAAACTATTTTTAAAATAAAAAAACAACTAGCTAGCTAAAACTTAGCAGGAAGTCAACAAAAGATTATCAAACCATTCATTCTAATCAATGGAAACTATCCGTACCATAAAATAGAACTAGATGGATTCCCCGCGCATTGCCGCGGGTATGACAGAGGAATTTAAATGGTTTAATATGTACGAATGGTATATATGTTTTCAAGAGGAACCTATTATTTAATTTGATGATCGAACAACTCAATAATGCATGGACTTTGAAGAGATATGACACCAATGCACCAATAGTGGATGTTTTACCGTAACCTGCACAAAATCAGAGGGTAATAGCGAAGAACGTCGATCTTGATCATTTGGAAATCAAAAATATGGACACAACAGAACACAAAGTGTACCTGGAATTGTGATTGGAATGATAATCTAAGGGGACACCACATGGAATGTATTGGAATGATAATCTAAGGGGACATCCACATTGAGTGTACGTAGTACCATTTACTACATATAGAAGTCATGGAAACAAAGACATAATCACATGATTAATCATCGGTTACCAAAAGAATTCAAAGAGAAGGGCGTGGGCACGTGTAAACAGCACACGTGTAGGCAACAGGCAGTACAGTGGGAGTATATTTTTATTTTATTTTGCATACATTTTCTTAAAACAATGTCCTTTTGCATGCCAGTGGAAATTGAATAGTGGATGCATGGACAAGAGTGGATGATGATGCATGGACAAGAGTGGATGATGATGTAAGCGGATGATGTGGCGTAAGAAAAAGCTAGAGAAATAGCCTAGTGGGCATTAGCTTTATAGGAATTTAGGACTAGGTAAATACCCCGCGCGTTGCTGCGGGATTTTAAAAACTGATATCTTGTGAATGACAATAAATTAATCGAGCAACTATGAAGTGAAACTTTTCCACGAAAATGTTAGGGTATGAAGTGCGAAAGACATTATATGTAGTTTGCACAATAAACAACATTATTATATAGTCGAAAACTTTTTTTGTTACCAATCTGTTAAACTATATATAGACGACCTTACATCAGAATTGGCATAGCTGTCATATCTTAGAGTAGAAAGGAGATCAAATAAACGAAACCTCAAAAAAAAAAAGTCTGAATTACCTTAAGAAATTTTATTGCTGCATAAGACCAAACTATATAGAGAGAAATAGAATAATTGAAGTACTAAAGTGGAGAGGAATGGGGATGCATTTTTATAAAGGTGATTTGATGGATATTAATTAGCAATCCTTGGCATATATACAATGGTGGAATGGGGGTTTGCATGTAGACAGTTGTTAATAAATGAGAAAAGGACCAACACAATGGTGGCGGGGTTGCCCATCTTTTGTAGTAGTGGAGGAGAGGAGAGCATGCATGGCTAGAAGGGAGTGGATGATGATGCGGCTTAAGAAGATGCTAGAGAAATATGGTAGTGGGCTTTATCTTTATAGGAGTTTAGGATTTAGGATTTAGGATTTTTTGATGTGACAAGGTATCTGGATCCTGGTCATAATACTATCGACACTGATAGTATTTGTCATTTTGTTTTGAATTAGTAACTAGTTAAAGCGATCGGAACGACCCTTTATATATATGTTGGTGAAGGGGCCAGGCCGGAGAAGTCGCGGGCACGTGCGTCGACGGAGCTAGGGTCGTCCACTCGCCATGAACCATGATGGAAAAACTGAAGAATCAATCCTGGAGGAAAGGTGATGGCTGATGAGGTCGAGTATATGGGGTGTGGTTGCCGTAAAAGCAAGTGATGATCAACAAAATGTTTCGTGTACTCAAAAGAGAGGAGAGGAGCACTCGATCCGTACATGACAGTACATCAATCCTTTTCTTCAGTGCTGTACATGATAATGATGATATATATAGCTTGAGAGACTCTTGATAGTTAACAAAGGACGTTATTGGGTGAACCTGAAATATCAGCTCCGGGCCGGTCTGGATCCTGATCATAATACACGACTCATGATACATAGATGTAGCTAATTAATTAATTGATCAATGAAGATAGCCCTGTCAGTGTGGAAGCAACAGCCCACAAAACCTATGCAAGTAAAGCACGCGAGGCATGTGTGTTTTGTCAACGCCAAGGAGACGTCTACGGAAGGGCGAACACGATATCTCTCCGATCCACGGGATCGAAATGGCACTTGCTGATGACTGGCTAGCTCTGACTCTGAGGCAGAGACGACGACCGGTGTTGTCGTCGTCATCTGTCCATGAGCACGCACGCAGCACCTAACGTACGACGTTTCGGCCGAGCGAGGAAAAGCAGTGGTGGCTGTGGAGTGCACCCGCAAGCAATCTACGGACGGACGTGGATGGTTGAGTGATCAGAATCGATCGGAAGCAGAGAAGAAGGCCGGTCCAGCGGCCGGCGCAGCCTTGTTGTCTCGTCTCAGCTCGCTCGCTCGGTCGTGGCGGCGATCTTCCGACGGCGACGGCTGATTCGATCACATCATCAGATTACTATCAGAGTGTACTAGATTAGTACTAGACGGTAGACTAGTGTTCCTTAATTTAATTAACTAATTTGACTTACTTATTGTGAGTACAGACTAGCGAGCGAACGAGCTAGAGATCGAAGGCTGCACCTCTCGGTGTCGTAGTCGTAGCTAGCTGGTTTCTTGGAAGCAAATCAAACGTTTGCGTGGACTGACCAGGTCAGCGGGCCTGACCCCTCGGACAGACGTCAGCGTCGTCGACGGCATGTGCTAGCCGGGAGCTGGGAGTCGCGGCAATGAATGGCCAAATGCCCGAATGGCGTGTGTGTGTTCAGCGTGGCGGAAGATTAACATGAATGCATTGATTAGGCTTGTTTCTATGTTCCTATATGTTTTTACAAAGCTAGAGAGTGCTCATCACTACTCGATTGCAATAGGCAGAGTAAAAATGATTGCAGTTTGCCAAAGCTCGGCACGGTTCACCGCTACCGAGCCCCTCAAAAGCAAAAGTTCTTCGAATGAAAGGATTCTCACAAACCAGGTGTGAATGGATCTTGAAAGTTATCTCTAGAGGGAGTGTTGCAGTGAAGGTTAATGATAATGTAGGCCATTATTTCTAAACAAAAAAAGGGGTGCGTCAAAGGGAACCCGCTATCACCAATCTTGTTTAATGTAGTGGTAGACATGTTGGTTGTCCTTATTTCAAGACCTAAAGAGGAGGAACAAATTAAGGAGGTTGTTCCACATTAGATAGATGAGGGACTTTCGGTCCTCCAGTATGCGGATGATACTATTAGCGAAAAACATGAAGCTCCTGCTTTGTACTTTGTGCTTTTGAACAATTATCTGGACTCAAGATCAACTTCCATAAAAGTGAGTTGTCTTAGTATGGGGCGGCCAAAGTCAATCAACTTGAGTACACACAAATTTTTGGTGCAATGTTGGATCTTTTTCTTTCAAATATCTAGGAATCCATATGCACCATAGAAAAGTTTCGAATAAGGACTGAAAACATGTCGAGGAAAGATTCCAAAAAAGACTCAACTGTTGGAGGGGCAAGATGTTGTTAGTAGGAGGAATGCTTGTTCTAATCAATTCTGTCTTGAGTAGTCTTCCCATGTTTATGTTATCTTTTTTTAAGTTCCGATAGGGATTTTGAAGAAATTAGACTATAATAGATCACGATTCTTTTGGCAGAGTGACGAACACAAGAAAAAATATAGTCTGACTAAGTGGGAGGTAGTTTGCACGCCAAGAGAGACCAAGGCGGGTTGGGTGTGCTAAATCTAGAAACTCACAAGTGTCTCCTCAGCAAATGGCTGTTTAATTTAATAAATACATACGATGTTTGGCAACAATTGCTTAGGAATAAATACCCAAGGAGTAAAAGCTTGACATAGGTTCAACCCATGTCCGGAGATTCTCAAATTTGGGCTGGCCTTATGAAGGTCAAGACGGAGTTTCTCACGCGTATTGGGTAAGTTTGATCTAGGCGATGGGTCTCAATTGCAATTTTGGGAGGATTCATGGATAAGACCACACCCACTGAAATCCCTCTTTCCTGCCCTTTATAACATTATGAGAAGAAAAAATGTATCTGTAAGAGCAGTGATGTCTACGATACCGCTAGATGTAGTTTTCAGGGATCCCTGATAGGTGTTAATTTACAAGCATGGCATAATGTAGTGACCATAGTGGCAAATGTACACTTAACAAATCAGAGGGACCGATTTGTGTGGGGACTACATCAGAACGGGTTGTTTTTTTGTCAAATCGATGTATAGAGCTCTTTTAGAAAGACAAGCTATACCTTATAATACTTTCATATGGAAATTAAAACTACCTCTCAAAATTAAATTTTTTATGTGGTACTTGTACAAAAGAGTAGTTCTAACCAAAGATAATTTAGCAAGAGAGCAGTGGTATGAAGATAGGAAATGCTGTTTTTGTTCCTCCAATGAGTCTATTCAACACCTATCTTTTGACTATCATTTTGCTATGTTTATTTAGAGAATTGTTCATGTTTCCTTTAATTTATCACTGTCAATTAGTGTACATAATATTTTTTCTGGCTGTTTGGAAGGGATATATAGGAAGCTGAAATCTCAGATCATTGTGGGTGCAAGTGCCATGTGTTGGGCGATTTGGCTAACTAGAAATGTTATAGCTTTTAACAAGGATGTAGAGCCATCTTACTTGCAGGCTATCTTTAGGACTCGTTGGACTACGTTCTGGTCTCTGTTGCAAAAGGAGGAGGAGGATCGTCATTTGATAAAAATGAGTTGCAAGACCGTTGAGACAGCCGTAATGGAAGTGTTTGCTAGATATGGCTGAAACTTTAGTAATAGAATTGCTTTCCAGTACTGGTTTGGAGTCTTTTATTATCTTCATGGCACAAAACTTTGTTTTTGAGGTACATTGAACCTTTTCTTCTAGTTTGTTGTAATAATAAACAGCCATATGCATTGATCAATGCAGAAGCTGTGATATGAATATATTCTCTTTTCAAAAAAAAGATATAATAAAACCTCTATTTAATAATTAATACATCTAATTGACACAAAGCTGAAGAGATAAATAAAATGTACATTTTGTTTCACTGTATGTTTAGTGGCACACAGGAGCTGATGAAAGACTAGACCCGGCCATTAGATGTTTCAGATAAGCGAAGCGCGGTGCCTAGGCAGGCACGTATGCCCATCGAGTGCCAACAAAATAAACGCAGGTGTGCTACTCTCCCATGCTCCTTTTGTTATTCTTTTATAAACACAATTTCGCATGGTGGTCATAACACGCGTGTAACATTTTGTTCACGGAATCACAATCAGAACTGTACACATCACCTCCAGAGACCGATCGACCAGCAGCAGCACGCGGAAAAGAATTTGCCTCGCGGCCGTGACTGACGGCACGCGATGCGGCTCTTATCCAAAGGCGTACCAGGAAGATAGTCTTTTCAGCCCAGCGCCATGTATGCAGCGGGTGGCTTACATGCGCCTACGTGTACGCCTCCGGCGTTAATTATGTCATATCATTTTCTCGGTGTACACTGTACAATAAGGTACCACACGGTGCACGTCAAAAGTTTATTTATACATATAAGCGTGTGCCGTGTGTGCCCATGCGTATGTGAGGTGTATACTAGCAACGAACAGGATATGCCTTCGCCCGGCCACAAACAAACATCATCTTTGTCACAAGATTTAGTCACGTTGGCGTAAGGCCAAATAGGATACATGCGGATCGTGTTGTCGTACTCAAAGACACAAATGTATGCTACATGCTACCTACAGCATTAGTTATTTTTATGTTAGCAGTATGTGTCGATCTGAAGAAGTAAGTAAAATCCTCTGACACTGATACGCTATTTTGAATAAGGGCTTCCACAATGCGCCACCGTGGCATGCTCCTCCAACTGCCACATATGCACTATTTAGCCATGTCATGGCTATAGCAATGGCCTCGCAGTCAGGGGCGGATCTAGAATTAGCTCTCGGCTAAATAAGAAAGACCAAGACTAAAATTTAAGAAAATATTAATAAATTAAAAGATAATAAATAAGATTTTGACGTGGTTTAAGGCTCCCGGGGGGCTGCAGCCCGGGCAGCACGCCCCCTGGATCCGCCCCTGCTCGCAGTCCGTCAGAGTCTGCTGCAGGAGAGACGAACAAAAGCTTGAAGCAACGACCAAGGCACGTGCTTTGAGACGGAGCAACAACTTCAATGACGTTCTTGTAAAAAAAAAAACTTCAATGACGTTGATTGGTGTAGGGACCACGCGGTTGTTCACCTTCCACTTTGAAAGGCTGCTCCATGCACTTTGACAAAAAAAAAAAACACCTCTCGCTCTGGTATTTGCTTACTACAGTACTGTACATATCAGTACGCTGTTGTAGCTAGCGTTGTGCTTGTCCTAAGATGAAACGGTCGCTCTGCACGTACGTATAGCACTATCAGCGTGGATGTGACCTCCAGGGAAAAAGGGTCAAGCATATTTGTTGATCTGATCATCATTAGGATATAGATTTGCGATTTGCGAAGCTAAGGAGATGCAGATCCTCGACAAATACGGGCAAAAAGTTGATACTAGTACCTCATCAGTCCTGGGATGATGTCATGTCTTCAGATGAGAGAAGTGATTAGTGAAGCACCACCCCCCACACGTCATTTTAGTTACGTCATGCTGATTGCCTAACTAAAAACGCAGATGCAACGCACCTCCGACCCGGATATACGACGTGCTTAGCTTGGCCTGCAGGGAACGACGAATCCGATATGCGCTGATCCGTATTTATACACTAGAAACTTGAGCTAAAATAATGCGTTGTTTGGCCTGCTATACCCACTACCTGCAAATGAAATACATAGCCATCGTACTCCGACCTTGCTTTTGCTTGGCATCATACATGATGAACGACGACGATCGATACAAACCATTTTGCTTCACGTGCTGGCGCGCACCCAGCGGACAAAGTACATCCTCGGATGCGAGCTTATCCCTCGGGGCACTGGCATCCCGTCGCTCTCAGGAACTAAATAAAAACCATACGCGCGAGCATTTGATAATCAAAATCGTCAAAGGGCCTGTTTGAATCCCAGTATTTGGCTAAAGTTTACTCCACGAGGATCCGAATAGCTGGATTTACTAGTGAGGCTAATAACCAATTTAAGCCTCAACTAGTTGTTAGTTCACTAGCCTATAGAATGCAACTATCAGCACTAGCGATTCCACCGTACTGGAAAAAGACATGATTTACTCCCTCCTACAAGTCACCTCACGTGTTTCCTCTCCCTCCCGCATGCGCCTGCGCTACATCTCGTGGTCTGACCAGCCGCCGCCGCCGCCCTTTCCTCTCTCCACTGACCCGGCCACCGGCGTAGCCATGCGCTGGAACTGCACGGCAGTGGAGGAGCCACCGACGTAGCCGTGTGCTAAAAACACGGTAGGGGAGGAGGATGGATCCGCGCCGCCACCATTGTCGATCCATGCTGCATGCCCCTCGCTTTGTCGTGGCTCCTCACTCGACACTGTCTGTTCTCTGTCGCGGCCATCACTCGAGCGTGGTCTGTCGGATATGGAGGCGAGCCAAGGAGCGTCGGTCATCGGGACCGCTAACGACTATGGCGCGCCAGCAGGTTTAAACCACTAGTGGACGGGGTGGGGAAGGGTCATGGTAATCATAGGTAAAGCAATACAAACCTTCGCAGGTTTAAACCATGAATTCGTGCCTTTTCTCCTGGATTGGATGCTACAGGGGCCTAAATGAGGCTCTGTCTCACTATATTAGATTTCTTAACTTATTTTTTCTAAATATAATAAGTGATCTCTATGATCGAGGATGAATATGCAAATGGATAGGCATGCATTTCATTTTATTTATTATAGGCTTACTGAGTATTTTTGTACTCACTCTTGCTATTAACCCTCTTCGTTCATATGAAAAGATGAGATACACTAAGCATATGGTCTAAGAGAAGATACAAGAGCAATACAAGATACAAATAAATTTCAAGTACAATGCTAAGGTGTCACTATTATTTTTGTTTTATGTAATATTTACTAAATACTCTTCTCCTCAAAATGTAATAGACTGTTATTCTGTTGCAACACACTTTAAATGTAATATTTACTAAATACTCTTCTCCTTAAACGGTATTTTTATCTTGATAGTGAAAATGTGAGGCGTTACTAGTGAGGGTGGATGGCAGGGTGGGGGTGAGGTCGGGGCGCACTGGTGGTTGGACATGAGAGATGAGACAGCAGGAGAGCCCATGGACTGCTCTATTACAAGCTCTTGAGTTAAAAACACACTCAAAACTAATGAAGTTTATCGACGCTAGTGACTTTAGTTCTTTGACCAGCCTCCTGCCGCCGGGAGAGAATAGTTATGCCATAAAACTACTTAACCTAATGGATCAAAAGGTAGTTATTAACAATGTAGTTATTAAGACTGCCGCTTCAACATTTTGTGGTGTTAATTGTAATAACAGATCCTCTATATTTCTTTATGACTATTTTTTTTAGAATTACACGGTACAACGCAGATGCTCATAACATGCACACACAATCACCTCTATGAACATACTATCTACGCAAAGAGATTTTTTACGATGCTTGTGGAGAATTTCAACGGCTCACAATGACCTATCCAATGGCTAGAAAGACTGAAGGTGATTGGAGGCGATGGGAGCGAGGCGATGGGAGGCGATTGATGTGTCTATGGGTGGTGGGCCATATGTGCCAAATCGCCTCCTATCGCCTCCAAAACTGAGGGGAAGGTGATTTCAAATAAAGGAGGGGTAATTTTGTTTTCGTAGTTCTTTTTTTAACCATGCCACTGAACCATAGAAAATTTCACAAAACAACTTCGTTTTCTACAGAGAGGAGGGAGCATAGTTTGCCATGGCGTAGAAGACGCGTAGTGGCAGAGGATCTTGACGATGGCGAAGGCGATCCGGAGCGGGAAGAGCCAGTGCAAGGACGGCGTCGGATTTGGCGAGGACGATGAAGAGTGAGGAGAAGCTGCCGAGCACCTTGGACTCGTGGCATCGGCTTTGGTGAGGTCGAGGGGGCAGCAGCGGCGACGCAGGGTGGGTGAGGTCGGTTCAGTGGCATCGTAGGACGAGCGATGACGAGGGCTTCGCGGCGCAGGGAGTGCGCAGGCCGGCGCGGCGCGGGGCGAGGGTGGCGGCGGCGAGGTCGAGGGGCGGCGGTGACGACTTTCGCGAGGATGATGGGAAGGAGTTCCTGCTTTGCGAGAAGAGGGAGGAGCAAGGGTCGGGCCGATCGAGGGAGGGGTAGCCATGCGCAATGACTAAAGTACCCTTTTACAAAAAAAATCAATGTCCTATGGAGGCAATGGGAGGCAATATTGGCAATTTCAAATATTGTAATAGGTCTCTTATGCAAATCCTACCTCTATAAACATCGAGGATTGAGCTATAGATTTTGATATTCACGAAGTCACCATATTAAATCATCAAATTTGTTGATGTGTCACATTATTAAATTAAATTAAAATAAAATCTACTCCCTTCGTTTTAAAATAAAAGTTATTACAAGAATCTTGAAGAGTCAAAGTATCTTAATTTTGACCAAAATTATAGAAGTCACCACATTAAATCATCAAATTTGTTGATGTGTCACAATATTGAATTAAAATAAAATCTAGATGAAACCACCAAATGAAAATGGCCTTTCTCCTCCCGTCTTATTTCTATTCCGAAGAGCGGGTATCTCTTAACTTAGACGAGGTTTCTCGTATCTTGGTCTATAGACTGCCTCTGGTTTCCTGCAGCGGCCAGCTAGCAATTGTTTGCAATTTCAAGAAACTGCATGCCGGAGAGTCGCCGGCACGTGCGATTGCGAGCTAACTAGGTGTCTGTGTTTGTGCGGACTGTGGTCCATGATGGACGGAAAAGGGCAATCACGCAAGGTGGTGATCCAGTTTTCTTCAAAAAAAAAAAAAAAATGAGAGTTGAAAGCTCGACCAATCGTTGCGTTGGCTTACAGAGTTACAGTAGATGAAGTAAAGATCGATCTCGAATTCTCAATCATTTCTGTATTCGAAGAGATCTATCAGACACATATGGTAATATAGAATAATAGGCGATCGATCGATCCTTTTCAGTGCCGACGCATGTAGCTAATCTGATCAGGTTCCCCCGGACCCCGGGTCCCTTTTATGGTGCAACAAGAAGGAGTATCCATCTCTGCACATGAATCATGATGATGATACGGTAGCTATCACTCTATCAGTATCACTGCTAGTGTGGGTTTGTGGAAGAAGCAACAGGAAGAAGCAACAGCCAAAAAGGTCAGGCAGGAACAGATATTTTTGTCTACTCCACCAGTGAGATATTAGCCAAGCCACGCAGATGTCGATGGTACACGTCAGACGCACAGAAGCAGCTAGCCGCGGACTCTGGAGTCTGGAGACGACACATCAGCAAACTGATCGTTAGTTCCGGTCCTTCCTTGCGCACCTGCAGTTGGAGGATCGTCGTGCTGTCGGTTAACATATTTATGGACAGGCAGCGTGCACATGCGTGCTTCTGGCATTGGTCGCCAGAGTATCAGTATCACTGTTAGTGTATCAGAGTATCAGTATCACTGTTAGTGTGGATTTGTGGAAGAAGCAACAGCCAAAAAGGTCAAGCAGGAACAGATATTTTTGTCTAGTCCACCAGTGAGATATTCGCCAACAAGCCACGCTGATGTCAATATGGTACACGTCCACACACAGAAGCAGCTGGCTGCGGACTCTGGGACGATGTGCCTCGGGACACATCAGCAAAAAATAATCATCGGCTCCGGAACTTCCTGCGGTTAGAGAAGCAAACGAGTCGTGCCGTCGGTGACCTTTTATGGACAGGCAGCGTGCACATGCGTGCTTCTGGCATTGGTGGAGACATTGCTATCCTCAGTACACGTGCAGCTAGCTCGATCGTTGGTCGTCCATGGCTCAGGCAATCTGCTGCCCGGTGTCCCGGCTGGCCGGCTGTCGCTTGCGTTGCGTCCGGCCGGCGCACGCCGCTTTCCGGCCGTGACTAGGCTTTAGCTTAGCGCGGCAAGTTAGAATCAGCTGACTCAGCCAATAGATCGAGCTGGAAAATAGAGACGGACTAGCAGGAACCCCGCGTAGTTGCGCGGGCTAGCAAGCTGCTTATGAAAATCCAGTCGTGTTACATGGATCATGATATTTTACCTGAAATTTTGGAACTGACCATCCAATTTTTTGGATGCAAAATTTGAGATTACAGTGCACGTACACCAATTTGTGCAGCCTGCCATAGCCTAAACGATTTCTTCTGTTTTATGGAGCAAAAGAAATGTGCACCAGTTTGTTTCCGTTATTGTCAGGACCCACGCCTGTTCTTCTCCTTGAGTAAAATGCTCCATTTATGCATGAAACTGCAGCAAATGCAAGTGATTGGATAAATCATATCTGTCTTAGGCACATTTCCTTTTCGTCTACCATTTTCTAGGAATTGAATTTAAGTTGCACGTTTGACATTTGGAAGAGCATATCAATACCTGCGCTGTTTTTGCCATTTAGTGGTGGACACCGAGGTTCTCAATCTCCAAATAACCCTCTCTGAGGTAGGCAGCAGGCAGCATGTGACTGTATAGATTTTCCTTATTAGTATGTTAGAAGTCCACCGTCACATGAAGGGAAAAAGAGAGCAGGAGCAAAGCATTTGATATGAAGCAAAAAGAGACCAGCAGCAAAGCAGCGAGGGCAAAGACCACATCATTGTCATTCCAAAACTTTTTTTTTCACTCTAGTATTATATCATGTGCAAATAGCATCAGCAGTAGCGATGCGACGTGATGACAGTACGAAGTTGAATTCAGTAAGTGAATCTCAGTTCAGTTGTTCATACCACAGGGCAATCTAAGCTGAGAAGCCCTGGTATATTTGTGGAATGTACAGCCTGGTAGAGTGATTGAATAAGTAAATAATAGAACAAATTATAAACCAAATTAGTGAGTAGCAACAGATCATCAGAAGGATGTATTAGGGATATGGCAACAACAGCTGGTTACAATTATAAGCTGGTCTGGCATTTCATCAAGCAGATGAAAGGTAAAAGACAGCAAGGCTAAAGATAACAGGAACTGGAATTGGGGAGGAGGATGGTGATGCGGGAGGTGGAGCTGCGGCAAGGCCTGTCCCTCTGGCTAGCGCGGGCGTGAACACGGTGTAGAAGGCAGGCGGCGAAGGCAGGCTACCGGCGGAGCGTCATATCCTTCGTCCTTGGCTCCAAGGGGCTGGCGCGGCGTGCGCCCGGAAGAGGAGGCTGGCTTGCTGTCGTCGGTGGCGCGGGCGGCAGGCGCGAGCAGGCGGCGCGCGTCTGTACCGGGGCTGCTCTGTGCGGACTGCGAGAGGCTTCGGGAGGGAGCGAAGGGCTGCCACGTGGATGGACGCGATTTCTGGGAGCTGGATCGAACGGCAGGGGCGCGTTACTGTTTTTTTTTTTAACATAGGGGCGCGTTACTGTTCCTATTGCAGCAAATGCCCACATGAACAATCACCTGCAAGCCCTCACAGACCAAAGAGATCACTATCAGCTTGTGCAAGCCAATCCCCGGTCTATGGCACCTCAAGAGACAAGGAGTACAGGTGTGTATACTTCTTATGCAGGAATCAACTCCCAACCGGTTGCAGACCCTCTTCATCAACACACTGCTCCACATTTGTCCTCCATTCAAAACAGGCTGCCTCACCACATTCAGCAGGCTGCCTCACCATTGCTGCCGGCTAAACAGCAACAACAACCATCGATAGCTGCAAACCGAGCAGCTATCACCGACCCAGTGCTGCCTCCTCAGCACCGACACCCGACTACAACACACCAAGGTATCAATTCAAACCTTGCAGGTCCCACTTATGAAGCCTCGGTGGACAGGTTTCTGGTTTCCTTTCCCACCTTACTGCAAGGAACCAGGTGCTACACCGATGCCTCTACTTCATCGGATTTACAAGGTCATCAGCCGAGAGATGCTGGACTTGGTATCTTCATTGTTAACACACAGGTCAATCCCCCTCTCAGCTTCTTCATCAAGGCGTCAATGAAGGTCTCTACCTCTATCCTCATGGCAGAGGCAGTAGCGATAGCACTGGCAGCAAAGGTGGTTTAGTCATTACAGATGCAGCAAAGCACCATACTCACTGACAGCCAGTAGTTAGTGAACTTCATCAATGGAAATGATCTGGAACACCCCCCCTCCCGGATTGGAGGATCAAGCCTTACACCCAAATTATCAGCTCCTCCATGCAAGCATCCTCCACAGCCATTCGCAAGATCAAGAGAAGACAAAATCAAATAGCGGATTTGCTTGCTAGACAAGCATTTTGTGCTATTCAGTCCTCAACGACTCAGTTTTCTGCTGCCTGTGTCAATGCAGCTCTTGTTCATGAGTGTCCTCTTCTAATGGCACTCCAAAATATAACCATTAACGATGTAATGGTTCTAACAGCCAACTGCTGTTAATCAATATAAAGTTTCCTTGTAAAAAAAACAGTGTTCTGAGTCTTGTGACAGACTTGCTGGCTTCCTCGAAAATAAGAGGTATGTATAGATTTGATCTGTACTGTACCTATGCGAGAGGTGTCCAGGCTAATTAATTTGCTAGTTCTTCTCTAGTGACAAGCGTCAAGAGCTCTAGTCCAACTGGCTAGAGCCCTCTGTGGCACTTTACAAGTCCTGGTTCTACTCCCTATAGAGCGAATTTTTAGGTTTATATGTTGTTGTTAGAATAATCCACTCATTTGGTCAGCACAGGTTATTAGGCCCCTGGCCTAGTCTCACAGGGTAACTGTGCAGGGGTTCAGGGATTTGTTAGCCCCTGGCCTAGTCTCACAGGGTAACTGTGCAGGGGTTCGGCGATTTGTCTCCACCGATCTGCTGTGTTTTTTATTTTTTTTAAATAATTACTAGTGTGGATACTTTTGCAATATTTGTCGTGGTCTTATCAGAAGTAAAACTTTCATGAAAAGAATAATTAACAGAAGGAAACAAAAGGGAATTATCAATTTAATTTTTTTATTGTGCATAGTATCCAAGAAAAAAGATCACACATTGTCCATAGACGGCCAGGCCCGCTAGTCCCCTCCCTCCGCTCTCCTCCCTGCTGCTGCTCGAGCTTGCAGACGAGTGCCCGTGCGCGGGCGATGAAGGTGGCGGTGGGGCCACAGCCTCCCCCCCCCTATTTTCTCCCCCTCTCGTCATTGGCCTTTGATTGCAATGGCCAGCGATGGTAGAGGTCCACGCCCTTCGAGCTTTAGTGGCGGCCAGGGTGGACACATTCTTGGCTTGCGAGCTCGTGACCAGGGACCGCGCCCGCTGGCTCGCTAGGCGGTGGCTAGTAACCGGCGCGCTCGCCTGTGAGAGACGGGGAGTACTTGAGGCGGCCTGTGGCGAAGTAGGCCCATATATGCGCCTGGTGTACAGTGACACGGTGGCGCCTGCGCCAGGGCGATGACACTAGTTGGTGCCATATAGAGCTTGAGAGTTGGGGGGGGGGGGTGGGTGTGGAACCGTGCTCCGAGCATGGTTCAAGCAACCCTAGATGGATCTGGTGTCACCGAGCATGGTCGCGTTGCTGGTGGTGTAGGGCGCTGGCAGTAGTGGAGGCTTATTGGGTGCTCAAACCTCTCTTCATGTGGATGGATCGATCTGTGTTCCCTGTAGCATTGTTTGTGTGCGAGATTGTGAAGTGGTGGTCGTGGTCAATATGGAGCCATCAACGATGGATCATTGGCATGGATGTTGGGAGTGGATTGGGTGCTTGGCGAAAGCATTTGTCTTGCTGTTGGGCTAATGATGACGCTGGCTTTGGGAGCTATACATTTTTTAAGTGTCTTTCGATGCACCCCTCAGGTCCTCTCTTCGATGTGGATCTTGCGTGTGAAATCCATGTCCATGTCGGACGGGCAGCAGTGACGTGCCTACGTCGTGTTCTTTTCTGAAGACGTTGTCTTTACAGTTCCATCGCGGTTCTGGCTTTGACATCATTGTTTTTAACTAAACGAGAATGTCAATGCATGGTTGCACAAGATCGAATTTTAAAGCCTGGCCTGGCATCAAGAGTGTCTAAGTAAAGTAGGATGCGAAGGATTGTTACCGTACAAGATTAAAGTAAGCTTGAGTCGAGGATATAGAAGTTGGAAGCTTAATCTTTCTAGCTCTTAGTGGTTTTTCATTATATAAAGGAAATCGGTCCAAAAAACCATATGGAACCGGGAAGTACGGTGTGCCGCACTTCTAGCCTACGTAGCCCAAACTTGAAATGGTTGACTACTCAAGACAAGCGTTAAGTTACCTGTTTGTGAAGGCCACCTAGTGGCAGTTAGGTGTAAAATAGATCACATGAGAGAGAGAGAGAGAGAGGCTAGTAGTGGCACTCGGCAAAGGCTAGCCGACCTGGTGGGCTCTGAGCCTGCCACATGGCTGGTCTTTCCCGAGTGCCTGACGGCGAGCACTCGGCAAAGTTGACAGCCACGGATGCCGTTTGGGCCTGGCACTCTTTGCCGAGTGCTCGCTTTTGCCGAGGGCCGGGCACTCGGCAAAGAACTGATTTGCCGAGTGCAGTACTTTGCCGAGCGCCAGGCACTCGGCAAAGAGTGCTGAGTTTGGCACTCGGCAAAGCGTCTCTTTGTCGAGTGTCCGACTTTTGTCACTCGGCAAAGTCTGTGGCCTGTGGCACTCGACAAAGCCTGTGGCACTTGGCAAAGATGGCGATTGCTGTTGTGACCGCGTCACATTGACGTCGAAGAAATCACCTCGATCTTACCAATCGAGAACTGCTGTGTACTCCCTAAACTGTAAACAGATTAATTTGATCCAAGCAAGACGAGGACGTCATGAAAATAAAGGGATGTTAGATTAGATATATAATACATACGTCATACATATAGATCCGGTCAGGGACTAGTGAGAGTAGTAGTGGTGGTTCGTTACCGGTCAGAGACTAGAGATGACGATCGGTGTCATCCACTCATTCGTGGAGCAGCCGCCGCGCGCTCTTGCCGGAGAAGAGTGTCCAGAGTCACCAGCTCGTGGGAATGGGTGCCATCCACTCATCTGTGACGGATGAAGCAATGAACGAAGCAGTGATGAGATGGATGGTCGCTTAATTTTGCAGCTATAAATATAAATATAATGTAATCTGGCCCGCTCACTTTCACTGCTGTTAATAGTCAAACGACGGATGCGCACGAGCTAGACTAAGCTAGCAAATCTCATCATCAGCTCCAGTTTAAAGTATAGATCTCCGTGATCTATCCCTTTATGGCCCAGCGCGTTAGAGCGTAACTTCTAGTTAATCTCCCCTGCTGCTCACCTGCTCGTCGTAATAAGTGGATCGATCTCTGCTGAGATTATCTGCATATATATAATTACGATGATACTGATAGTAGGAGTACATATATACCACTGTCAGTGTGGATGCAACAGAGCCCAGAAAAGTCAAATATAGCGCGTGCGCGCGCACGGGAAGATATTTGTGCAAAGCTAGCTGCATACTTATCGTTATCGATAGGCGTACTGCGTCCACGGAAGAGGGAAGCATATCAGAAACATAAAATCTGCTGAGTTTACCTGTAGATCGATCAGCTAGCTAGGCCTGGGATAGCGAGATCGTCGTCAGCGAGCAGCATCGTGGAAAAATGGAATCCGATCCAATACCTGGGGAGTGGGATGAATGTGTTTTGGCGCTGATACCCATTACTTACCCAGAGGAATCATATATCGATCGATCAGATACAATTTTTTTCGTACATAATGGCATCACGCCACGGCGCAAGTTGTACACCATGGTCCATGGGGGTGTACACGTTGTACACTACCCAGATTTAAGGATCTCTACCGGTTCCAGACCCCTCAACACTCTGCTGGATTTTGATCCGGCACTACCACGTCGGCAGTGATGTGGGGGGAACATCACTGCTGGGTCTTTTGACCCGGCAGTGATACCCTATCGGTTCATGATAGAAACCGGCAGTGATGTTTTAGAGAACACTGCCGGTTAGTTCCATGACCCGGCAGTGTTCATTCGAAAGAACACTGCCGGATCATGTCATGAACCGGCAGTGTTCGGTCAGAAGAACACTGCCGGATCATGTCATGAACCGGCAGTGTTCTTTACGTATATGAAGGGAACTGTTTCTAGCGCGTTTTTGGATTTTTGGTTCCGGTATGATAAACTGTGTGAAAATCGTTCGTGAAGACCGTTCTAGCCACTTTTGGCACGAAAAGAGTTGCATTTGAATTTTTTTCAACACAAAAGTCATCTCGTTTGCCCAAATTCCATTAGAGCTAGGTTTTTTTGGGAGGGCTCTGCTAAAAAAAGGAAGTATTATATGGTCAAATGAGATACCCTGGAAAGACCCAAAAAATTTGGAGGTCTAGGTTTTTTGAATGTTAGGGCTATGAATGAATGTCTGTTAGCCAAATGGATTGATAAAATAGATAGAGGAAGTAACAATTTGTGCTGCTCGATTTTGAGGAAAAAAATACCTAGGAGAGAGAAGAGTGTTTTCCAAGTTAGAAGTAAGAGAGGGTCACAATTCTGGAAAACCTTGCTTGATATTAGAGAAAGCTATCAGAGAGGAAGAGGAATGAATGTTAAGTCTGGTATCCAAACCAAATTTTGGTTGAACTGTTGGCTTGACCCGTGCCCTTTGAGTATTAGTTATCCCAACTTATTTAGAATTGCAAGAAATCCTAATTGTGCAGTAGCCGATCTGAGAGAGTAGGAGTTTGGAATTTAGAATTAGAAGGCAACTTAATGAGTTGCAGCTGCATGAATTTGATGGTTTAAAACATATACTCGAGGATGTTGTGCTATCATTTGGTGGAGATGAGACTGTATGGCTGTTAGATAAATCATCTAGAAAATCTGCCAAATCTCTTTACAATCTGATGACCTTTAGAGGGGTGGTAGATACGCATATGGTACGGTGTTGATGTGGAAATGCCCTGTTCCATTGAAGGTGATAAAAACTTCATATGGATGGTAGCCCATGATAAATCTAATGTGGAGTTCAGTTTTAAAAAGAAAAAGTGGTCAGGGCTGAAAAATGCTTGTTTTGTGATGTCTATGAGACCCCTGATCATATATGTTTTTAGTGCCCAGTGGCGGTTTTCCTCTGGGCATTCATGAGAGATTGCCTGGGGTGGAATTTTTACCCCATGAGCTGTGAAACTCTATTTGTTGAGATACTGGAAAAATTTCAAGGTAATAAACAGATGGTGATGTTGCATGTATGTGCAGGAGCACGGTGGACTATTTGGAAAACCAGGAGCAACGCGATGTTCAACAAGAAAGTGCTGGCGTCCCCTCAGTGCTCATCCGACTTGGAGCCTACTGTTGAAGCCGAAGATGAAACCGGTGGCCGATGAAATGCTCTAACTGCTGTCTTCCAATGCTGCTATGTGATGAGCCTATCGTGGGCGATTTTGTGTAAAGACATGGATAGTATCCGAGTAGTGCGCATATTGTTTTTTCTCAATCACGCAAAAGACTTACGCGTATTTGTATTAAGAAAGAGGAGTTTCATACATCAGGATCGTTACAAGATTTGCAATGAGTACTGAATCCTGAGTTGCTAACTTAACTTAACTAAGCTATTACTCGCTGATTTAAACGACCGAGATGTTTGGTAGTGCGCATATTGTCTAAGTCGTTTCGTTTTATTTTGGTTTGTTGGGATGCTTAAGAGGTAGGGTACGCTCTAGAGGTTTGTGAGGTCGAGGTTTTAAAGCTTCATGTAAAGCTGGTTGCCCCGACAAACTACTATCCGTTACGCTTTCAATATAAAGCCGGGCAAATATCTTTCATCTAAAAAATCACGGCACGGGCACATGTGCCATGCCCCGTAGGTGCCACCAAACTCGCCACTAACACAGAATGATCCATGCATGTATATATACAAAATTCGATTCCATGCAATTCATGCATTGCATGTGGTGATCGAGGACACAGACCCAAATTGAAGGCGATACCATCGTTGCATTCTTATATTGTCTGTTTGGATCACCTACCTACAGTAGCTATTGATTAGGCTAAATATTAGACTCAAGCAGCCCCTCAAGTCCTTTCCTCATCCCCATAAAACTGTCATATTAGAGGAGATGCATCACTTTTTTTCTCTACTAGTCCCACAATATCTCTCCCTATTTTTATGGCCACAGAAAAACACCTCATTCTCCACTTAAATAGAGGAAGAGTTGCATCTCCCCCAGTTGAGGCCCACCTTCAACTATCACTCTCCTCCCTCCTCCATCTCACTTTGGCCATGGCATCACTTTTCTTCTCTAGTAGTCTCACAATATCTCTCCCTATTTTTGATGGCCACAAAAAACAGCTCATTCTCCACTTAAATAGAGGGAGAGTTGCGTCTCCCCCAATAATTGAGGCCCACCTCCAACTATCACTCTCCTCCCTCCTCCCTCTCACCTCGGCCATGGCTGCCACCGGCCTCCGTTTAGGCCCATGCGTCGCTCATCATGGAATACACTACATGGGTATAGTTCCTCCATCGTGCCATCACCAATGGGGAGAGAAGAGAGAGATGGGCAGGGGAGGTGGACGCCGCACGCTCGTAAAGGGGGCATGACCGCACGTCTCGAGCACCATTGCCTCATCTCCCTGCCACCTGCGCCCTCACCGAGGATGTTGGGCTGGAGTCGGCCACGCCATCTGAAGTCCTAGGTAGGGACTTGTGGTGGCGCCAACACACCAGGTAGGTGCCACTCTGGCCACCGCTGGAGCACGCGCGCCTAGATCCGTAGGGAAGGGCATGGACAGGGCCTGATGGCCAGAGGTTGTGTGGAAGGGGGAAAGCTCGCTCCCATGGCTAGAGGTTGTGTGGGAGGGGGAAAGCTCGCTCCCGTGGCCAGAGGTTCTGGGGAAGGGGCGCGCTCGCTCCTCGTGGCAGATGTTGCAGTGAAGGTCGATGCGGAGAAGTTCACAGAAGAGAGATGAACTAGCACAGAAGGTAGAAGATGATATTGAAACGAAGGTCCCACATATAAGTCTATATTGGGGTTGATGTACCCGTGGTCACTAATACTACCATAGGGATTGATTATTGGGGAACCGCTGGAGATGCTCTAAACCAGCTAGAGTTGACTTTTTTTGCCTAGCTTACAACTACTTAAAGACTTAGCTAATAAATTAGCTCACTGATTAACTTACAACTAAATATGAAGAATTAGCTAGCTAGTTATTATCTAACAACAACTATATAACAGAATAGGGTATGAAACATGCCTTTATACGAGCAGTACATGCACACGTACGCGTGCTTATCCTCTTTGTCGATCTATCCCCGGCCGTCGCTCTCACCAACAAAAGCAAAACCACAGCGTGCGTGCATCGCATGCATCCATATATATAGTGGACATAATAATGCCGTTTATATTTCCAGCAAATTGGAGGCGGCGGCGATTCCCTGCCGGCACAAAGCGGATACTAAATGCAATATGGCCGGATGCGGACACTGAGAATCCATCCGACGATAGATTCCTAGCTGCAGCCTGCACGAGTAGACAGCAACAACAACCTCTGGAGCATTTTTTTTTTGAAATAACAGCCCCGAGGCAGCTTTATTAATCGAGTAGGGTTACATCACTTGCAAGAAATTGCACAATGAAAACAGGGGGATCATCGTCCCAGATACAATTTGATTTTGAAAAGGAAGCTAGCCTAGCTAATTCATGAGCCACTTGATTTGCCTCCCTGCTGAGATGCTCAATGGAAATTTCTTGAAAGCCATTCCACATAATCGAACATTCATCATAGATTGCAGCCCCGACGTTTGCAGTAAAACCCCCATCCTTCATGATCTCGACAACTTCCATGCAGTCCGTCTGCACAATCAACTTGTTACCTCCAATATGCTGGGCTAGCAGGAGTCCTTCTTTTAGAGCAAGGGCTTCCGCCATTGGTGCATCAACTAGGTATGGTATGAAGGAATTTGAAGCCGCAATCATGCCCCCCTTAGAATCTCTGATTATCGCACCTGTGCTGCCATGCCCCTCATCCCCGTTAAAAGAAGCATCAATATTCAACATGATATAGTCTTCGGGTGGCCTCTTCCATCCTTGCTTCATCTTAGCACCCTTCTTCATAGATAGTTTGTAGTTCTTGGCCAAGGAGACAATAGCAATGGCCGATCGTGATGGAGGTTGAACAGTTTCACCATGGGTTTGCTGTCGCCTTTCCCACCACAAGTACCAGCCACCGGTTAAGATTAGTTCCGCCAAGCCAAGGCCAAGATTCTGTAGTTGTTCTCCTCTACATATAGTTTCTTCAAGTACAATTGATCCCGACAGATCAGCTTGTAATAGGCTTCTGATCATCTCCCCAATTCCCATAGCTCTCCACACAGCTCTTGATCGGTCACAAGTAAAGAGCAGATGTTTGATGTCTTCTGCTCCGTTATGACATACCGGGCATCCTCCATCCGGTATAATGTGTCTGTTTGCAAGGATAGCATTGCAGGGCATTAGACCCCGAAGTGCTCTCCATCCGAAAATTTTAATTTTTGCTGGCACCTCTAGTTTCCAAAGGGATTTCCAAACTCTCCGGTTACTAGTGCCACTTCCTTGCAATGCAGCTATCTTCGCTCCAAACTTATCTTTCCATTGACAATGGTATGCTGATCTCACCGAGAATAGACCGTTCCGGTTGTAATGCCAGGCTATGCAGTCATCCCGTCCGAACGTGATAGGAATTTGTAGAATGCAGTTTGCATCTGTTGGAAGGATAGACCGCACCAGATCTTCATCCCAAGTAACCGTCACCGGGTTGATAAGCTCATCCACTGTTGTTATCATATTATTACCTCTCCTTGTGTGAACTTTCGGATTGTGATTGCCAGGTATCCAACTATCTTCCCAAATGTTGATCTGTGTGCCATCACCTACTCTCCAGATATAGCCAACTCTGAAACATTTCAGTCCTGCTAATATGCTCTGCCAAGTGTAAGAACAGCCACTCTTCATTTTAGCATTAAGAAGGTTCCCATCTGGGTAGTAGCGCGCTTTCAAAACTTGAGCACATAAAGACTCAGGTTCTCTCAATAGTCGCCAAATTTGTTTAGCTAGCAATGCCTGATTGAAAGATTGTAAATCTCTGAATCCCATACCTCCTGCTCCTTTTGGCATGCACATTTTCCACCACTCTTGCCAATGCATCCTTCTATGATTATTGTCATCACCCCACCAGTAACGTGAAATGGCATCAGTTATTCCTTTGCATATTTTGTTAGGAATTTTAGACACCATCATCGCGTAGACTGGAATAGCTTGAGCAATCGATTTAATCAAGATCTCCTTCCCTCCCATACTCAGCAACTTCTCCTTCCACCCATTTATCCTCTTATTCACCCGGTCGATGAGGTGTCGAAAGCAGTCGCTACGATCAGCCCCCACCAGAGCCGATAGACCAAGATATTTGTCACTAAGTGATTCAGTAACAATGTTCAGAGTTTCGCAAACCTCCATCCTGGCTTCCATATTTGTATTACTGGAGAAAAAAATACTTGATTTTGCTTCACTGACCATCTGTCCAGAATTGGCACAATATCTACCCAAGATATTACTTAGGCATTCTGTATTCTTCTTGTCGGCGTGCATTAATATGAGCAAGTCATCTGCGAATAATAGATGGGATATTACTGGAGCAGCTCTGCACACCTTGACACCCTCCAATTCGCCTCTTTCTTCAGCACCTTTTAGCATACAAGATAGACCTTCAGCAACTATCAAAAATAAATATGGTGAAAGTGGGTCGCCCTGTCTTATGCCTCTTGTCGGTGTAATTGTTTCAGTCTCCATCGAATTGAATCGAACTCTATATTTCACTGTCTTCACGCATTCCATGATCATTTTCACCCAACCATGGTCAAAACCAAGCTTCAACATTATTTGTTCTAAGAAAACCCACTCCACTCGGTCATAGGCTTTGTGCATATCAAGCTTGACAGCACATAACCCTCTGCTACCCTTCTTCCTCTTCATCGTGTGCATACACTCATATGCCAGTAGGATGTTATCAGTGATCAACCTCCCCGGAACAAAGGCACTTTGATGGCAGCTAATAATTTCTGGTAAGATAATTTTGAGTCTACTCGACAGGATTTTTGAAATTACCTTGTAGACAACATTGCAGAGGGATATCGGTCTGAACTGACCAACATTCTCTGGATTCTCCACCTTCGGAATCAGCACCACCGTGGTCTCATTCCAGCCTTCAGGAATAGTTGAGTTGTTAATTGCTAACAAGACTTCATCAGTGAGTTCCTCACCCAGCATACTCCAGAATCGTTTGAAGAAAATTGCATGCAAACCATTAGGGCCCGGGGCTTTAAGATCCCCAATACTGAACAAAGCTTTTTTGACTTCCTCTCTAGAGATCGGAGCTAAAAGCAATTGATTCATCTCAGGCGTGACCCTTCAATTTACATCCCCCAAAACATGATGATCAATCTCTTGTACCTCAGAAGTGAACAAATTACTAAAGTAGTCCTTTACCATCCCCTTCATCTCCCCTGGATCGTCCCGTCTGACACCAAACTCATCCACCAGCCCCTTTATCTTGTTTCTTCTCCACCGAGTCGATGCAGCTTGGTGAAAGAAGTTTGTATTTCTGTCTCCATGTTTGAGCCAGTTTGCTCTGGCCCTCTGGACCCAAAAAATCTCCTCCTGTTCAAGCATCAATTCCAATCTTAACAAAATTTCTTTTTGGGCAGCAACCGAATCATCGGTTAATGGCCAACGTCTTATCCTTTCAAGCTCCCTTTTAAGCTTCTTCATCTGTTGGACCGGTTTTTTCAGCACCTCCCGATCCCGTGTATGCAGTTCCTCATGCACTGCGTTTGCCTTCAGCATTATATTGGGCCCAACTCCCTGTACCACCGCACGCGCCCAAGCCGCTTGAACTATTTCATCCACCGTTTCCTCCTTTAGCCATTTTGCTTCAAATCTTTTTTTTTTTCCCTCCATAGGGAGCACTCGGCCAGCCACATTGACAGTATCAACAATAATAGGACGATGGTCAGATTTAATCATCTCACCATTCTTCAGTTGTGCATTAGGGAACAACATATTCCATTGGGGGTTTGCCAATCAATATGGCAAATACAATGTCAAAAAGAAAAGAAAATCAATATGGCAAGCACGGCGGCAAGGAATGAAGGCAACGTCATGCATGCCGGCTGCAAACACTTACTTTAATTTAGACGGTTGTTGGATGATCCATGTCAATTCCAACCGTACATAGGGCTACCACAGCTCCCAAAAACAACGTAATATACACTATTTTTTTATAATGTATACCTGTATTAATTAATAGAAATAAATACATCCAAATACAAGTACACCAAATAAGGATACGTAGGACAGCTGTCCAATCTATATTCTACGAGAAAGGAAACCGGCCACATCCGCTGCCGACGAAGATCGCCGACACCAGCCGACGCCGCCAAACCTGAATCACCAGAAGCCGGAGGAAACCACCGCGTTGAGGTGGACTGCAGCAGACGCTCAATCTCGCGGAGGCGAAAAAGTCTTTGAGCACCCATCCGTCAGGATCACACAATCCAGGTTGGAACGACGAGAGCGGCACCGACGATGACATCCGCCGTAGCAGTGAAGCCAAGCTCGCTCAATCCCGATCTGTGCCGCTGGTAGATCGAGTTCGATCCACCGCATTCCATCTTGCCGCCAAGCCCTCAGCCGCCACCGTAGCCTTGACCTTAAACGCGGCACGAGCACCGCCGCTCCGCCACGACGACGAAACAGCAGCTGCCGCAGACTCCTACCCCGCCTCACAGGCCTCCCATCGTCACCGGAGCAGGCGACGACGAGGTGGACGAAAACCGGGAGGACCTTATTCCACCATAGCTGCGCTGCCACCTCCACCAAGCTCACGCCGCCGGAAACCCTAACCCTAGAAAAGGGACCTAATCTATACCGCCGATCAAGGTCATGCGGTTCCCCACACATCCGAGGCGCCAAGGGCCGCCGGAGGCGGAAGGAACCGGCGACCTCGCCGGCGGGAGCACAAAACTTCGGTGGCGGCGCCTCGGTGGAGCTCCCCGTGGCTAACCCTAGATAACGAGATGTTTGGTGAAACTGGGGAGTAGTACACTATTTTTTCTCTATTACATTACATATGTAGTTCTTCTCTGCTTTCCTTTATTCATTTTTATTATATAAGTACTCTTTAAACTCCTTATATATATATACAAATACTATTATTTTAGTTTAAACTTTTGTTTTCCTATAGAATACTTTATAAATTATTTATAATTAATTTTAAATAGTTTGGTACATTATATTTTAGGAGTATGCACTCTTGTGTGCTTGGCGCACACAGGGTTCGTCTATTTGCTGCCTCTGATCGAAATCTAAGCTAGCACCATATGCCACCATATAATAGCATGTTTGGCAGCACTCCTGATGTTGCTTAGAGCAGTAGCTTTGGCCTGTCACCAATAAAACAGAAAGTGGGACATCAACGGCATGGAGCTCCATGTTAACCGGAGCTAGATGCGAGAGGAGAAGGAAAAGAAACAACCTTCCCTCGGCTCTATCATTTTTCCTATGGGCCATGCCTAAAATACCCCTCCTCCGTGTGCGTGGGACGAAGTGTGGCACCAGGGGTGTGTTTGGTTTGGGGACTAAGTGGGTTGGGTTGGGATGAACCCAGTTTTGTGGGATGGGATGAACCCGCTTCATGTTTGGTTAAGAGGTGGGGTTGAACCCAGTCACGTGTTTGGTTGCAAGGATGAAGAGGGATGAGATGGATGTCACTTTGACACCGTTAGCAGTACAGTTAGTGGGACCCACCTGTCAGCCTCTTTATTTTATTTTTTCTTTTTTCGTTATCTTCTCTCTCAGCCCCTGTACGCACGAGCTCGTGCCGCCCTCGCCCATGGCCGCCCTGCACTGCACCCGCTGCCCCGCCCTGCTCCGACGGCCCGCCGCCACGCCTCGATGGCGCCCCCGCGCCTGCACCCGCTGCCCCGCCCTGCTCCGACGGCCCACCGCCCCGCCTCGGTGGCGCCCCCGCGCCTGGATCTCGCGCCCCGCCCTGCCCCAGTGGCGCCCGCGCGGGCCGAGGCCAGCACGGCCGCCTCCCCGCCGCCGCCGCCGAGCGGGAGGATGGCGCGGCGGACGCGGTCGCAGGTGGGCAGCCTCTCGAGCGCGGCCCACCGCAGCGCCTCCTCGTCGTCTTCCTCCTTCATCCGCGAGGAAGCGCACGAGAACGTGTCGGGCGCGCGCCACCACGCCGAGGATCCCGACCTGGGGCCGCCGCTGTCCCGGCGCATGCTCGCCACCTTCTGGAGCTCCGCCGCCGCGTCCATACCCACCCCGACTCCGCGACGCAGCCCGAGCAGCACGAGCAGCCAACGGAGAGTCACGCCGTTCATCTAGGTCGGCCGAGTTTCTTCGTTTTTGCCGGATGCAACCGACCCGCATCTGAGGGGAATATTCCCTTTCTGGGATGAACTCAACCCGCTGCATTTTCAACCAAACACGGGTTCATCTGGGTCCAACCCACAACAACCCTCACCAACCCACAATCCAAACACACCCCAGGAGTGTGAACGACAACAATCGGGGTGGAACATGGCTGCAGAGGAGCGTAGTAGCGGGACGAATGTGGATTAGAGAATCCGCAAAGGGTGGCAAAGATGAGCGGGGTAGGACGCCAGGATGACTAGGGTGGCTTAGCCAGGATTCTTTTTGAGGAAGAACTACGGAGGGGAGAGATTCCCCGCTTGGATTTTCATTAAAAAAAAGAATGCAAGAGTCAATTACATATGAGCAATCCAGCAATCTAGCACTAGTACTAGACGTGGGCTGATCAATAGATGAACCAAGATACATTTTCCACCGTCGCAAACCAGGAACCATTGGAGGCCGAAACAAAATGCCCTTCCCAGGTTGTTACGTATCATATCTTTTTATTTACCATGCTGTTATAGGAAACATCTTCTAGAAATGTTGTTCCAAAATAAACAAAGTTGCTCTAATATATTTTTCTAATCTTCTAGATTCCCAAAAAAAATTTGCTCCACCAAAGGAGCTAGGGCTAAAATAGTTTTAGTTTGAACCGGAGTACTATATAGGGTGGATCTATATATTTTTATTTTAGCATCCATGCAAAAGAATGAAAAAAATACTAGTTAAGTCCAAAATTATTTACCATGTATATATACCCACGTCGCCATGTTAAAAATGCTTGCATCTACAAGCAAGCACACCCTTTGAAATTGTTCTAGCTTGGTCTGTAATTAATTCTACAAAAACATCCTAAGTTACATGTGGCCTGCATGCGCCTACGTGGACGCTTGTGCCATTGTCATGTCCTTTTCTCGTACTACAGATAGGCGGTGCCACATGGGCATCTATACCGTCTCTCTCACTGCATGCATTTACATCAGTTTACTCTTCTTGTTGTGCATAATACGTCTGGTACAAACCTTAAAGGACATGTACATATATTTAATATTTTTGAAAAGAATGAAATGTACATGCTTTCATAAGTGAAATGTACATATATTTTGATAAGTGAAAACTATCTATAGAAACACAAAAAACTACATTTATTAGATACAACATGAAACATATTTTGTTACTGTGCTTATTTAATACTTTAGGTGTTAACATGTCTTTTTATATAAATTTATTTAAAGATAGAAAAATTACTTACAACAAATTAAAGTAATACGAATTTGTAATTTAGAATAGAGAGAAAAAATGAATTAATGATGCTAGGTCGCGAACCAAAGATCGTTGCCATGGAGGAGCATCTCTCAAAAGGCCAAAAGTATGTAGGAGATCCTTGCATCGTTCCCAGCCACGTGTGCCAGCGTACCAGTACAGTGAAGGCCAGGATTATATTCGGTGACGTGGCACCACCTGCAAGCTAAAGCCACCTCCTTTCTTATCCGATCTCTTATCCGGCCCCTAATAATGGATAATAAAAGGACGATGGAGAAGATGCCCTGAGCTAGAAACATGTTCAATTCGGATATATATGATGCTGTTTCGTTGGAGTATTTTTCGGCATCATCTGGTAGCGTTAGTTTCTGTTTGCTTCACCACCGACGGGAACCAATAGCAGGGCAATCAGTCCCATGCTTCATTTGGTCGGTTATGCCCCAGATTTGACCAGCAATCGGTTCCACTCAGTTTTTTCGAATACCCAAAAGGTTTGCATATTTTTGTATTTAGACAGAAGAAAATTGTTTTTATAAAGACGTCAAAACGCGGGCCAGTGTAGATATGATTTTACAACACGAGCCGCCACCTCTAAGCCAGATTTCGTAACGGATTATCTCGCACTAGACATTCTAGTTGCGTGTGCTCAGTTACCAGGGGTGAACCAAACAAAACACATAATTATTCCCTTCCCATTCACTGATGGATATGTTTCATTTATGTTCACATAACCGTTATGTAACCAAACGACAACACCACATATATATCATTCCCTTACCAAAATATTTGATCATGATATTTAATTTTCCAATAGTTAACTGATGTCATATCTGAAGTTAGAAATCAATGCAAAACGCGTCGAAAGGCGTCGTCTCAAAAGAAAAAGATGTTAGAAATCAATTTACCACGGAATGGAACATTTTACGTAGAACTAGTTCCCTAGGATCCCCAAAAGTCCTAGTGAAATAACTTTAAACTTTGGATTGGCTACAGCACGGTCAGGTTCGCTAGGGATCCCTATCCTAGGGAAATTAGAACACCCTACGGTTTCTAAAAAAAAAAAACCACAGGACACTCTTCTGTTCCTTCTCAAAAGCAGTGTTTAGTTACTTTAGCCACCCCCTAAAAGTTTAGTCACCTCTTTGGATGGAAGGGAAATAAACTAGTTTAGTCATTTTAGGGAGTGTTTAGCATTTTAAAGACTAAAAGTGACTAAACTTTAGAGACCCCAAACCATTAGCCGCTTCTAATAGGAATGTTTGACATTTTAGAGACTAAAAGTAACTAAACTTTAGTCACTAGACTTTAGGGACCTCAAACCAAGCAGGATGCAGTGCTCTATACGAAATACTCTAGGTGCTCAGGTTTCATACCGTTTTGGACTTTTCTATAGGAATTCAAACTCTACCGAAACTCGTTGTTTCCAGTAGAGCTGGCACGTGCAGCACAAAGAATCGATAGACTGCTAGGATCAATTAGATACACTCATCATGCATGCCTGTTGATCACAGTGCATATATACCCAGTGGCAGAAGCGCGCGGGCACTAGCTAGGAGAAGAATAAAATAGATGATGCTGTGGAGTGTGTGTATTGCAGATTCTTTAATTCGACAGTACATGTGCATGCGGATCATGTTTTAATTTAACAACTATATACATAATCATAAGGATAAAGATAAACAAAGCAACATCATCTTCATGCACCATGATGTGATTTGGCTGATGTTGGTTGCATTGGCTACCCCTATTGGTCACTTGAGCTTAGCTTTTGATTCCGGGTATCTTTTACTGCATTAGTGACCTAAGCTGTCGATAAACATAGTCAATAATGCTTGATCAAGATTTTGGTACGAAAAATATATACAACCATTTATTAGCTAAATAGGGCGGCTAATACACGTCAGATCATAACAAAGAGTCTCCTTTTGTTGTGATCTGTGATCTAACGTGAATTGGCCGCCCTATTTAGCTGATCATATAATGTGTACTGTGCGTTACCAACAAATTAAATTAAAGAAGAAAACTTTTGTTTTTGTGATTATTAGGGAGTAGGTCTGAGGGGTTCTAATAATGCTATTGATCACCAAAGATTTGTTGATAAGTTTGCAGCTAATGTGTAGCTTTCGGAGCACTACAAGTTGGGCTTTTCATGATTGCGTAAAATAATGGTGGGCGCTTTTATTTCTTCACTTATATAGCTTGCGCATGAAGGGTGACGTACTCGTGACGACCTCATCACCTGCACCACGGGAACGAAGTAACGAACGATGACAGGCCAGTTTTGCCATTAGCTTTAGGGAGAGTCGTCAGCATTGTTGCATTTGCATGTTAAAATAGAACTAATCATATGCTTGCTGCTGCTGCTTGGGCCTACAAAGTGCACACGGGTCCTTTTCAGGCAGCTCAACTACTGTCGGGCGTGCCAGCTAGCTGTGTTGATCACCGGCCCGTGAAACCCTAACCAAGCTTGTACAATTTACTAAAACGTACAGCATGCCAGTTGTAGCCACGTCAGATCCGACCGTGAAACAACAATAATTAGATTTTAATAGCCGCCATGGGGTTGACCACATGTCCTTATATTTTTAGAACGGAGCCAAACTTTCTGCCGGCCAAAATTTGGTGGATGAATGAGCACGCCGGAGTGCTAAAATGAACTGACAACTATGTATTTGATTTTTAGCAAAGCCAATATTTTTTAATAAAGACGGCTCACCGTTGTCTTCACAACACCTCTAGTTTTCTTTTTATTATAGACGGCTCACCGCTGTCTTTACAAGTTGCTCCTGAAATGTCTCTAAAAATGTATTTATAGAGATGGCTGCTATTTTCAATGTTAAGTGTGTATTTTTTCGTGAAAAAGGGCATGATATGCAATGTTGCATGTATGTGGCTGCCTAGTAGGGTCTCTTCTATTAATTTTTTTTGTTATTTCTTTAGCTGTGGGTTTATGATTTATGAACAACAATTTTGAAAATTACTCAAAATATATCCGTCTCTGTAAATCGATTGCTAGAGACTGGTCATGTTTCCAGCCACCCCCTATCCTAGTTTTTGAAGCGGTTGCCGGTTGGAAACCTTCTCTACGATCCAGGCAGAAACTTACCACCTCTACAGAGGATTCCCAGCCACACTTTTAGAAATATACTGTTAATAGTAGTGACTGCGTTAAGGTCACAAGGTAGATTTTAGTTTTGACGGCCTAGTTCAATGGTCATATTATTATTCTGTCAAGGATGTATCAGGCCATAATTATTATAACACGTATGCAGTGCTACAAGTAAGACAAACGTCACTTGACAACACTGGTACAACTAAAAAAACTGACGAAAAATTATATCCCCAACAAGAAACTCGCTATGTGAAGTCAACTCTAAAGAATATGATCACCAAGTCTAGAAATCGTTGCCAAAACATGTCTGTCAAACCAAGAGGGTACTGAAAGATCGTAGGACACCGAACACAATTAGAAACTCCGGATACTATATTCTGACAACACCACGAAGCACCTAGTGCATGTACAAGGGAACCACCATCTCGATGCCGACACCAAAGCCGACGACCTAAGGGTTCTTCCAGAAGCGATGTCTCCACTGAGAAAATAACATCCAAGGACGTTATCGTCGCCCAACCAGAGACAGTGGTGTTGGGTTTTCACCCGGAAAGATCCTCATGAAGGACGAGACAACGCCTCCAGCGAGGAAAGTGGTGCCCTCAAGCGTCACCGCCATCGAAACACAATAGTGAGCCACTGCCACTGCCCACCAAAAGTCCTGCCATTACGCCATACACGAGCGACGAGGTCCATCACTGGATCTGGCCCCAAAGGCCGCCAACTTTCAGATCCAGAAAAGTGGGCGCCACAGACTAGTTGCCCACTACAAACGTCGAAATCACCACCAGCATGGGCGGCTGCCCCCAAGCCCCCAACCCAACGAGCCAGACGCCTGACCGCCTCTGCGCGCGCGCCGCGGCTTGGCCATGCCACAGCCGGCGGATCAGAGCGACGCGGATCCAATGGTGGAGATGGGAGATCCGAGCCCCTAGTGGCCGAAACTGCCTCGTCGGTTGTACATCTCGCCAGAGATAGGGGGCTGGTGTGTGGGTGGCCGGTCAGCGAGCGCTAGCCCGGCACAGAGAGGCTTGCGACCGTCCAAGGCGAAGAGGCCTCACTTCCGCCGTCCTTGGGAGCACGCGCGGGCTTCCTAGCCACTCTCTCTTGCGACGGCGAGTGGGAAGGGGGAGGTCGAGTTGTATCAGACCCCGTAGTATCAGCCATTGTATCAGACCCCGGGAAAACATGTTCACCTTCTTCTCCAGGTCTGATGAACATTGTAGACTATACGCGCTGCCTGGCGACCGGCCGTCGAGCGTCGAGGGAAGAACCGGCGTCACAACCATCCTATGACGAGAGGATTTGTTGCTGGCGTCGAGGAAATAAATGATGCCCTTCATATCCTTGCTGGGCCTTGTTGTAGGCAGTAAGTATTTGGCCCACTAAGGTCTAAGGACCCAAATTCACTCACCAAATTCCCCAATTCTATTACTTGGTCAGTTGGTCTTGTCGCATTCTTCGACCTTCATTGAGTCGAGTGAGCGCTGCCGCCACACTCCCTCGCACGCCCGCCGGCCACCGCACGCCCGTGCGCCACACGCTTCGCCCTCCGCCCACCGTCGGCCAGGTGCGCCTGCTGCCCACTGAGGCGCCGAGCAGGAGCAGGGCAACAGGCGGCTCGGCGGCTGGGTGCTGGCTTCGCTGGTTCGCCCGGCCGGCTATGGCGGGAGCAGGCAACATAGAGGGAGGAAGGGAGGAGGAGCAGGAGGTTGCACCTGGGACTGGCCATGGTCGTGGTCGCAGACAGGTTAGAGCCGACAGAGGTCTAAGTGCTTCAGCTCCACGAACATCTGGACTCGGCCGAAGAGTCCTCGATATCATCAAGGTTCTTAGTTTATTCTTAAAACATGAGTTAACATCTTGTGTTTCTTGTCTACTTTTCGTCGTCATGTGTTATTCTAGTGTTTTTGCCATAATTCGTGTGGTAATAGTATGTGAATGCGGTGAGTTGTGAATAAGATGTCTTCTTGGTTCATTTTCTTGTTGGGATTCGCCCCAGCTACAATTTTTTCTAGGTCTGTCATTGATGAAAGTGGAGTGTGCATATTGTATTATACATGAATAAAAACGTATATATCTATGTTGTTTTTTTTTAAAAAAAAAAGTGATTTCGGTGAATTCCAAATGCCTTCAGTAACTTCCCAACCAAATCACAATCTCATCAAAAACAAAAATGAATAGTCTCGGTGGTGGACCGTTCACGTGTGCGGCAATGGTTAGTCGGGCTGCCGTCACTGTGTCTGCTGATGCTGCTGCTGGTAGAAGTTGGCCGCTAGCTGATGATGTGGTGTCTCGCCAAAGATGGTTAAACGGGGAAAAGGTAGATGGCGCCTTGATTTGGTATCAAAAGCAAAGGCCGATAGCGACGCACGATAACATGATCCTTCGGCTGCACATAGATATGCCTTGATGCCTCCATCGATCGGTGGCTCCTTTCGTCACCGCGCTGGCAGTCGCAGTCGCATGTACGCGTGTTCGTTCTCGAAGAAGCCTTCCACCGCGCTAATAAATCTGGATGGGATAGGCGCATTTGCAGCTTGGACACGTGACATTGTACTGTTTGTTGTTGATCGCTGTAACCGGCCGGAATCCTGTGATGGCCGTGGGTAGCTAACAGGAAAAATTAAATATAAATAATCGTGATTAAGACTCACTTGGTTCCTTACTGGCAGTTGTGAAAGGCGGTGAGAAAAGCAGACCCCTCGTGGCAGATTTTTCTCTCTTATACTCTTTTCGTTCTAAATTATAAGTCATTTTTACTTTTTAGGTACATCCATTTTACTTTTCATATAAGAATCTTACGTATGTCTAAATACATAGCAAAATGAATATATTAAAAAAAAATCAAAGTAACTTACAATTTAAAATAGAGGGAGTAGATCTGAATTTATGTGCTCCACTCTATGATTCCAAACCAAAACCTCAGACCTCCTCATGGGATCCTTCATTACCATTTTTTTAAAAAAACTACACAGTAATGTCCATAAGCATACTCACCCCTATGAACACATATATATGTAAATTTTATCGCTATGAGCGCCTCCGAAGGATTAAGCTGAAAAATCTCAAGATTCATAAAATCACCATAGGCGCCTCTATATCGATGAGGTCGTCGCCTACCACAAAGAGCATAGCGCCGCTAAATTCTGAAATAAATTCAGAAAATACACGAACATACATGCTAAGTCGAGAACTTAAATCCGAGTGGGCAGGATCACCACAAAAAACCTAATCTTACTGTATAGACACTTATGAAAAAAAATGAATATACATGCTAAGTCGAGAACTTGAATGGGTGGGAAGGTTCACCACAAAAAAACCTAATCTTACTGTATAGGCACTTATGATAAAAAAAAACAGAAATGATTCCTTTTTATCTATCTATGGAGGCTATTTCTAATGTCTATTTACTCAAGCATGCCGAATGTTAATATAATTTTCAGAAGAGGATAATTTAAGCAACTGATCCTAAAAATGGTTCATAAAAATATGTTTTAGGAATGGATTTATGACAATTTTAGCCAATATTGGGAAGTCTAAGTGTTTTGAAATGAAAAGTTTTTTCATCTATAAAGTGCAGGTCTCATCGAACTATACGATTTTTATGTAAAATAGTGGTCACGCCTTAAAACAATATTGCCTCTATAAAATAAGCTATTTGTACTAGCGGTTAACATAAGTAACCTCTAGTAAATATATCTACTGTTACTAACGGTAGCTTAAATCAACCACTACTAGAAATAAGAGCATTTCTACTTTTGTGGTTGTGTTATATAAACCATCGCCAAAAATTTCTTGAATTATAAGCACTATATTGGTATCTATTACAAAGAGTAGGTGACATGAAAACGTTATCCATTTCTCGTGCGTACGTACTATTATATTACAAATTATTTTTATTCAAAACTAGTAGTACTACTGTATCCAGCATGAAACTTAGCTCAGCTTAAGGAGGTATGGTGGGAGGTCGTAGCTGTCAAGGGAAATATAGTTTGCAAGGATACAAATTGGGCAACCACTTGCAAAACTAATTAATTGTAGATTTGTAAGTGCAGTACAATCAGTACATATTGAATTAATAATGTGGTCCATTTTTTCCTCAGGAAACATGACAGTTTTTGTCCATGTACACTGAGAAATCTGAAACATGTTGTTTGGTCCCTTGCAATTGTGCGTGTTTTTTATTAATGGTCCACTTGACTTGTCTGTGGAAGCTAATGCAGTAATGCTTTGGCCTCCGCCGCAAGCTTAGTTAGTTTAGGGGTCAACAAGGAAGAAAATCCTTCATAAATGATGGCCACTTGCAGGACTTTTCCTTGACCAATTGCTGATCGATCGTGAGAGGATGAGAATGTTGACGACCAAATGGACTGCATGAAACCATACTGCTGCTTTGGATGGTTCAGTACCGGTGACGTGGCAGCTGTGTTTGTTAGGCGACAACATGCAGGGAGGAGCTACACTGCTTATTTGCCTGGCACCACCCAGGGACTAGCTACCTATTCCTTAGGATGCTTACCATCCACAATAAGTGACTAGAGAATGATAAAAGTGCAGGCTGACACAAAAAAGAGTGGCACTAGGCTTAATTTATTTGTGCCACTTAGCATCCCAAACTTGCTTAGCCGTGCAAGTTAGGCCTGGCATTATCACTTTTGTACTCCACTGCAAAGACTCGGCGTTCGGCGGTCAACATATATAACCTCTCTTTTGGCGCCGCGGGCAGCCGGGCAAAGGGCTGCTGGTTCTTTTTCACTTGGCGATGAAAGGGGAGAACTTGGCCATATTATTTGGCGTTACTGTCATTTGGAAGTTAAGCTAACTAACTTGGAAGCGTTTTTTATTTTCTGCATTTTTCTTTCTACTACACTACGAGGATTCCCCACGCGTTGCCGCGGGCATTAAGGGAGAATAATAGTGAACTGCTGAAGTGGACATCTTGCATGTCAAAATAAATTGCTTGTGACAAATGATAGTGGATTGCCGAGGTAGACGCATTGTATTTTAATGAAAATAGATAGTGGACTGTTGAGGTGGACGTGTTGCATGTCGAGAGACTTAGATAGTGAGATTTGTCTATTTAAGAGTTGTAGATATATGTACGTTCGTGTAATCAATCAGATGAAGTTTTATGGGAAAGATTAAGTTGATAAAAATATCACAGTCCCAGGAACACGAGTAATTAATATTATTTTATTTTTAATTTGATCCAGTAATGTTTAATAGCAGTTTTAGAGGGGATATCTCTTTAAACAGCCGAAATCCTGCCATGGGTGTACACTCTTCTGTCATCCACGTAATAAATACCATGATTTGCCAAATGACTCTAGCTCAATTGGTTAGAGCTTTCCTGTGACGCCTCTCAGGTCTGAAGTTAAAATCCCTATGGAAACGACCAAGTCCTGATATCGAATCCCCAAGGAAGCAAATTGCAAGTTGAGGGTACTAAAAATCTCCTCGCTATCGTATTTAGGGTTTGGGAGTTTTTCCGGGATCAATAAGAGTCACTTTCTTCTTAATGAAATACAATGTGAGGCCTCTCACCCTCTGATCGTGTTTTTTTAAATATTGTGAATTACCTAAGCTCGATTCCCTAACATTTTCTTTTCGTCTCGCAAGCCGCCGCCCACCATGTTGCCTGTTGCTACGCCAGCGTTTCATCGCCACTGCCTAGGGCCCCTCTCCATTTTCCTCTTCATCGCGTCTGCCTCGGATAAGAAGGGGAAGATATCCATCTCTTTAATTTTCCGTAGTGTATTTTTTTTCAATTGGTTAGTGTTTAGCCCAAATAATAATTCTTCTAGTGAAGCAAGATGATTTTCGATCGGGGTCGTATTTCTTGTGATGACTACGAATGATTGGCATGATGATATCGCCATTGCAGGTTGCAGGTATCGATTTCATCGGCGGGCGGCCAAGTTATGGCGATTATCTGCAAGAGAAGGGGTGCATCTGGGCACCCCAACAAAGGCAGCTACCCTGGGCCATCGATCTCAATGTCATTGGACGCGGAGAAAAAATCAAGGTTTGAAGATGATGAATCTGCATCCTATGTTGCTCCTAACGATGCAACTGCTGATATCCTTTCACCGATTCAGATGCGTTCTGAGACTGGTCCCGAAATGTTAGATCTTGTGACATGTCTAATGTTTTGCGGTTGGTTGTTGGATTTGACATAAGAACTGTACATTGGCTCTAGAGTTCGAGGGATGCCATTGCGGAAAAAGATGGAAAAATATGTATAGACTATCGTGTAACTTTTATTTCAGATCATTTACATGTAATTTGAGGATATACTGTGCGAGTTTTAATATAATCCCTCCTCCCACCGAAAGTATTGTGATTAAAAAAACAGCTCGTGTTAAAAAGGCGCTCCGACGATCCTAGCAATAAAAATAAAGTGGGCAGGAAGAGGAACAAGCCATCGGTCAAACCCTAGACTGAAACATAGCCACGAACTATACCGAGCAAACATAAAGAGGCTAGTAATAAAGCGCCAAATCATATTTTGAGGGCAATTAAACAAACAAAGCCGTTGGTAATATACTAAAATGTCAAAAGACAAGTATTCCGGGGAAAACCATGGAGATGTTTGGCATGATGCTTTTGAACTGATAATGCTTTACTTAATCCTTCTGGAAGGACGACGGCCCCTCTTGAAGCAACCCAGTAATATAGTAGTACATCGGAAAGAGAACCATATTCATAGTCCTTCCAAAAGTTTTTGACCCAAATTCATTAGGGCTCACTGTGCTTATTTCTAATTGATTTTTTTAGCATCCAAATGATTAATGTAGGAAGAGATTCGCAAAAACCTGTCATAGATTTATAGTTTTGAAAAATGAATCAAATTGAACCACACACTAGCCAAAAATAAAGGACCAAACATGTATTTGATGTACTGATACATGTGAACGACAGAGAGCCGCCAAAATGAGGTCATCTTTGTCCGGAGAACTCTACGATCGAGATTCTAATGGACAACACGACGACGACCGGCTCTGGCCTTTGCCGTCAACCTCCTCATCCTCCGCGTCCTGCTGCTTTCAACACTCTTCGCATACAAAAGCAAAAGCAAAGGGTAGGCGGATCCGCGAACGAGATCGATCGAGCTCACTATATATTATTCATTCGTTGCACTCCACATAATTTTTCAAAGCGAAAATTCTCCACGTTTCTACTAGTCAAAAAGGCTCTAAAAGGCAGGCAGGCAACAAGCTCATTTCAAGTTTCAATTAAATTTCCACCAATGCCCGCGTGCTTATGTGTGGAAGGTGGCCGTCCAGCTACTCTTCCTTCAGAGAGAAGAGAACGTACTACAAGAAAACAAAAATAAAGGATGCGGCATTGGAATGCCTTTTGGATTTTCTGAAAAGCCAGGGATGATAAGAATGTGACTATTTCTAATGGCCGCGTAAAATGACAAGATATATTTGCTGGGAAATACAGCTTCACAATCAATCATTTATACTTGTTTCTTCTTTTACGCGAGAATATTGTGTGGTTATATATAGTGGGCATATATATTAGTATTTGCATGGCTTAGTTTTTTTTATTAAGAAAGGGTTAGTCAAAATAAACGATTGAAAGGTTGCCAAAATCACGGATACGAAACTTGCGTCCCTACTGGGCATTTTGTAGAGAGGGTATGGAGACACCCTTCATCATTTCCTTATTTTGCTCATGATTGAAATGGTAGCTAGGAAAACACATAAAGCAACAAATGGTACCTTTTGGTGCAGTGTTGGCGTATCCCTGTAGCAAGAGGGAACAGCCTCACCAGTCACCTGCCACCAATCACCAGCTAACCAGACATATATTATGTACTTTCTCTATCACATTTCCGTTGATTACGAGTTATTCCTAATCCCTCCCCGCCCCCGCCCCCCTTGAATTTTGTTGGTTACTGAACTACTGACTGATATATATATTTCTCTTTTGTTATAATATGTACTCTTCCCGTTTTTTCTATGAGAACACTGATTCTTCTACTCTATATATTTTATGTATACTGGCTCCATACTAAAAAATAAAGTCATTTTTTACAGTGCCATGGTTTTCAAAATATATCCTTGACTTTTTAGTTTTTTATAAAAATATATTTTATCGAAAGTGATATATGTATATTTCTATAAAAGTATTTTAAGACAAATTCTATTCATATGGTTTTCACATTTTCAAACTCGACAACTACAAAATTTTTCATGATTTATATTTCTAATGTTTGACACAAACCTTGTCCAAATGACTCCATTTTTTAGTATGGAGGGAGTACTTTATTATTTAAAAAGGTATATTTTACGATACTTTCTCCATGTCATTTTCTTTTCAAGAGAGAGAGTTAATTGTGCTACACTTCATTACAAGCTTTTCTTAATAATAATCATATTGTTGGGTTATGGAGTGCTAGATTGATATATTACTTACTCCTTTTTACAAATGCTGAGTACAACTCGCCTACGGATAACTATGGTAGAGCTTCAATTCTTGATTCTCCAAAAGAGTGATTCTCGTGAGGAGCAAGATAGGGAGCAGGTAAGAATCAATTTTGAAGCGGTTCCTATGATAAATGAATGGAGAAGTGCTCGTCAGCTTCCTACCAGAATCCATTAGCATTTTTAAGTGTTTGGCAAGGCCCCACAAAAGCTTTGAGGCTAGGAGTGTGCCAAATGGGGCCTACAACCAAGCATCTAAACTATCAACATTTGTGAGCTACCAATGTTTTCTTTTTTTCACCATTGAATCATACTCTATTCAGTTTAAATTATAAGACATTTTAACTTTTTAGATATATTATTTTTGTTCTATGTCTAAGTGTATAATAAAACAATGTATCTAGAAAGAAACAAAGAGTCCTATGATTTGGAATAAAGGGAGTAGTAGCTAGTTAGTCATACATATAAGTTATACTCAAATGGTTATACCTGTTAGTTTACTCATTTTTTCTGAATTCTTTCCTAGGAGAGGGTGAATAGGCAGAAAATGATCGCAAAAAATTCCGAAACGAAGTTCAACTTGCACATCCTCTGATCCTGTATACCAATGGGCATCATGGGAGTTACTGTCACTGGCTCACTCCCATGTAAATAAATAAACAAACTGAAGCATGGAGAAAGTTAGTGGGGGCAAGTGGCGGTTAAAATATCCTGCACTTCTAATGATCCCTGAAAAGTACCACCTCCAAATAGTTTCTCCGTTTTTTTTTTAAAAAAAAACTGGTAATTCAGCAAATGAAGCACGAGGGGCAAGCCAACAGCAAGAATACAAAACTATGAAATATACCGGAATCAAGATTATAATCAGGTTAAACAGCGTAGGGTAGCTTCGTGACTAAATCTAACCTTCCATATATAAATATCCACCCCAGCAGACACGTAGAGAAACGCATCACCGTCACCACTCACCACTCCTTCCATCGGGAGAGTAGAATCGTTTGTCTCCGGAGTCCGGACGCCACGACAACCAGAGCTGCCGTCCCCTCCGCTGCTACCTTGTCCGGGCCTGGCCGGCACGACGAGCCTGAGCCTGAGGACGGAGCAGTAGCTTGGCCGCTCTGGGCTCGTTCTTGGTCTCGGCTGCGTGTCCGAAGCTGTTGATGCGAGTGAGGGCTCGGTTCCCATGGCTCTCATGGCGGCGGCGGCGGCGAGGATGGACGACCACGACGAGTACGCCAAGCTCGTCAGGAGGATGAACCCACCCAGGTGATTGATTCATCCATCATCGGTTCTTTTTTTGCCTTCAATTCCTCTGTGTTCAATTTCACATGTTTGTGCTCCGAGTTTTTTTTTTTTAAAAAAAAAAATCATAAGATTGCTTCTGTAGTCTCCTTTGTGTTGTCCGGTTCTTGTCCAAGTATCTTGTGATTCCAGTTCCTGGTGATACCATATCAAATCAAATTTGTCCAATCGGTTTGCTTCTTGGTCTATGCTTAACCCTTAAGAAAACAGAGTAGCAAGGTCCTCTGTTTCCTCTGTTCTTGCTCGATAAAGAAAGAACAGAGGAGATGATAATAGGCTTTAGAGCTCTTTCTTTCCCCCTTTCTCCTCCTCTCCTTTTTCTTCGATTGATTACTGACAAGCGCAGTGTGAAATTCAACAGGGTTGTGATCGACAACGAGGCCTCCGACGACGCGACGGTGATCCGGGTGGACAGCGTCAACAGCCACGGCACGCTGCTCGCCGTCGTCCAGGTCATCGCCGACCTCAACCTCGTCATCCGCAAGGCCTACTTCTCCTCCGACGGCAACTGGTTCATGGACGGTCAGTCTTCAGTACCTAATTCTTCCTTCTTCACCTTGTTAATTACTTTTGTTCTTCATTCATTCATGTCTGAATGAAAAAAAAAATGATCTTTTGAATCTTGATTCATGCAGTGTTCAATGTCACCGACCGTGAAGGCAACAAGGTTCTTGACGCCTCAACCATCTCCTACATCCAGAAGACGCTGGAGGCGGACGACTGGTACTACCCGGAGGCGCGCAACACGGTGGGCATCGTGCCGTCGGAGAACTACACCTCCATCGAGCTCACGGGCACGGACCGCCCGGGCCTGCTCTCCGAGGTGTGCGCGGTGCTCGCCGCCATGGGCTGCGCGGTCCAGAGCGCCGAGCTGTGGACGCACAACACGCGCGTGGCCGCCGTCGTGCACGTCACCGACGCCGCCACTGCCGGCGCCATCGAGGACTCCGCCCGCATCGCCGACATCAGAGCGCGCCTCGGCAACCTGCTGCGCGGCCAGAGCGACGTGCGCGCCGGCGGCGGCGCCGACGGCAGCCTCGCGCTCCACAAGGAGCGCCGCCTACACCAGATGATGTTCGACGACCATGGAGTCGGAGCCGGAGCGGGAGGGCAAGCCGCGGCCGCGCCGACTGAAGGCCTACCTCGGACGGAGGTGTCGGTGACGCCGTGCGAGGAGCGCGGGTACACGGCGGTGGTGGTGCGGTGCCGGGACCGGCCCAAGCTGCTGTTCGACACGGTGTGCACCATCACGGACATGCACTACGTGGTGCACCACGGCACGGTGAGCGCGGAGCCCGGCGGCGGCGCGTACCAGGAGTACTACATCCGGCACGTGGACGGCCACGCCGTGCGGTGCGACGACGAGCGGCAGCGCCTGGTCCGGTGCCTGGAGGCTGCCATCGAGCGGCGCACCGCCGAGGGCCTGGAGCTGGAGGTGCGCACGGGGGACCGCGCGGGCCTGCTCTCCGACATCACCCGCATCTTCCGGGAGAACGGGCTCACCATCCGCCGCGCCGAGATCTCGTCGTCCGGCGGCGAGGCCGTCGACACCTTCTACCTGTCCGACCCGCAGGGCCTCCCCGTGGAGGCCAAGACCATCGAGGCCATCCGCGCGCAGATCGGCGAGGCCACGCTCAGGGTCAAGAACAACCCCTTCGCCGCAGCCGGGGACGGCGCCGCCGCGAGGAAAGACGCCGACGCTGGCACCACGGCGTTCATCTTCGGCAACCTGTTCAAGTTCTACGGGCCGTTCCAGAGCAGCCTCGTCAAGCTCTACTCGTGATGATACGCAACGCACGCACTTTGGTTTGGTAGTAAAATTTTACGTTTTGGATACAAGTAGTTTTACTGTAGTAGTTAGCTTGCTGCTTCTTGAGATTTCCCAATTCTCTCAGTAGTTGTGTAAATATGGATGATGATGATGATGGCGATATGCATACAGTCCAGTGTAAATATGTAGTTAGGTTAAGTAGCGGCAAGGTTACGTTGGGAAGAATGGTAATTTTATTGTAGCTCCCAACAAATTAGTGGATATGTAATTATCCATACTGGAATTGGGCCATTTCATCTTTGTAAACAGTCATCTTGTACATACATATTTTTGTTGGAGCAGGATATATACAGGAAAAAGAAAAAAAATCTGGACTCTGCAACGTAGGAACTGTGTTTTTGCACACTCTTATCTGATTCCGGTGCGATTTCAGTTTCAGGCGATGCTGTCGTGTCGTGTGCTACCGCCATCGCCGGCAATGCCTACTATCCAGGGGTTCTGGGAATTTGTGAAGTGGAGGCTTCGAAGAGTATGACTGGATTTTTGCGTTTGGATAGGTTTTTTCTTTTTAAGAAAAAAAAAAGTATGTGTCAAAACTTAAGGCCGAAGCTTCGGTAATTTTGTGATTTTTTCTTTCTCCTGTATTTGTGTCCCAATCAAAAGACAGAACGCTGCTAGAGAGTGAAAAGATAGCAAACTTGGCACATGAGCCCACCATCTCATAATAAGCGTCACTATGATATCCGCACCGTCAATACAAGGTTGATATGTACTCTTATGGTTTGGTTTGTAATGAGTGATACCCAAGGAGCAGACGCTTCGGGTTGAGTTTGCTGACTAACCGTGACGTGAGTGGGGTTGTGCAATATGTCTCTTGGGTTGTGGTGCACATGTGTGCAATTCGGAGGCGATGGTTGACAGCGAGGTGAAGGTAAAGATATGTCATGCCCACTGACCAAGAGTAGTGAAGGGTGGAGGTGAGGCTTGGACCGAGGGATCATTGCGGTGGCTGACAATTGGGGACTTCGATAGTGCAAATGTACATGAAGTGATCGTGCTGACCGAGTCAAGACGACTATTGGACGAGTCGAACAGGAGGCTTTCGAAGATTTGCCGGCTGCATGGTCAAGGACGTCAATGGCATGCGTCATGGAGCGGGTGATAGGTATGCAGTACGCTACTCGCGAGCGGGTTTGGTGGTTTGGGGCACAAAAACACCAGTGGACGGTTTTCCGAGTTTGGGCCTCAAAACCAAGGCAAAGGTTCCGAGGAGCAATGGGACTGCATGTTGCGGAATCACAAGTTGCGTCCAGGCAAAGCAAATTTGTACTAGCGTCCAATCGACAAAAAAAGAGTTGTGTTGGGTGACAACCGGGACTTGGGCACCCTGTCCCGCCGAAGCAATGAAATGTCGATTCGGTTAAGCAACCGAATCAGCTAACATGATGATTCGGTCATCTGCGTAGGCTGTCGGCAGACTCACGGTCCAACCCGCCCAGGCGTAAGGTCGCCGAAGCACCCATGCAAAGGGGGCTTCGGTGCCCTAACCGAATCGCCACTGGGCGGCTGGCGGATATTTTACTTGTGCAGGGACGTCATGCTGCTGCTCCTGTAAGGACTACTCACTGCCTGGTGGGCCTGGTGTTGTCGGCCATTCGGCCTGCAACTTGGAAAAGCACCAAGAAGACTGTTACGCCCTCGCTACCAACCAGCAGGAGGACTCAGGAGAAGCGGCCCAAGGGCATTATGGTCATGTAAAAGCCTACGGGCGCCTATAAATATTGCCCTGATGGGACTGTATAAGAGATCGGAATATAATGGAATGCATTGAGCTTGTGTTCTAGGTTTCATTTCGTGTTCCGTGCACCACTTCGTAGGTAGATTCAGCATCACTCTGTGAGTAGATTCGGGTTTACCACCGGAGGGGGTTCTAAGGTTCTGCCTTAGAACAACATTGGCGCCCACCGTGGTTGTCGCCGAACATACCATGGCTCCGAAGGGCGGCAAGGCGAAGGCAGGTGCGGGGTCATCCAAGGAGCCCGTAGCGACAGATTCGGTTCCGCATACCGAAATTGCACAGCAAGCCGAAGGTGCGGGAGCACCAGCACTAACCGTTGATACAGCGGCTCAGGTTACTCAAGACGGCGGCGCGTCCGTATCCACGGGTGAACTCGGTGCACAGGGAGGAGCGCTTTCGGAAGGCCGCATCACCGAAGAACCCCGAAGAAGAAGAAACCAAAGAGCCTGAAGGATCGAACGTCCAAAACGCCCGGTTACTGAAGCAGTTAGAAGAGCAGTCTGCCAAGGTAAATGCCCTGAAGCTGCATCGTGGCCAGTTGCAGGTTCAGATGGCGACGCAAAACCGAATACTAGTAACTCAGGACGCAATCAATCAAGCAAGAGAAGAAGCGGCAAAGTTAGAAAGGGAGATTCGGACCCTCCGATCATCCTCTGGGAAGAATCAAGAAAAGATGTTATCATTCTGGGAGAAAAGTCACGAAGGGAAGTAGCCGAAGCAATAGATATGGCATCCCCATTATCATTGGAAATCCAAAGATGTCCCTGGCCCCTGGGCTACAGACCGAAGCTACCGAGTTTCAACAGGCAGTCCAACCCGAGAAGATTCATTACAAGTTATGAAGCTTGTGTCCATTCGGCTGGGGGCAATGACATGATCCTCGCAAAATCGTTGGTCATGGCTTTAACAGATGTAGCTTATGACTGGTTTGTGTCGCAAAGGCCGTTGTCAGTCACTTCATGGCATCAGGTGAAGGCGGACCTGCTCACCACCTTTCAGGGGTTCCAAACAGACAAGAAAACAACAGCCGATCTCATGAATCTGTTCCAGCCGGACGACGAATCACTTTCAAAGTACCTTGGGAGGATAATTCAATTGAAGGCTCAGCTACCGAATGTGTCAGATGACATTGTCATAGCCGCGGCGGTCAAAGGATTGAAGACAGGGCCTTGCGCCCAAGCTATGTCTGGCGTAGCACCCACCACCATCAAACAGCTATTTGAACAGATGCGTCAGTTCGCTAGGTCAGAGGAAGACTTAGTGCAACGAAAGGCAACGCGATATAACATCAAGCAGGCATCGCCCAAGTCCAATCAACCGAATCAGCAAAATCAGCAGAAGAACGACCAGAAGTCTACTGCAGTGAACAACGTACAGGAGAATTCATCTCAGAGCCAGCCGAATCAAACCAAAAATTTTGGTAACCAAGGCAGAGGCGGTAGAGGTTCCGGCGGTGGACGTGGAAGAGGCAGAGGCCGAGGCCAGCCAAGAACGCAATATTGTGTTGTGTGTGGCGAGGACAAAGGGCATACCTCCAAGGAGTGTAAGTATACCCAGCAAGCAAGAGAACAGCGCGAGAAAGACGAATCTGCGAAACCAACTAAATCAGCAAAGCATGTCTATCACACCATAGCACCTCCTCAGCAGGCGTTTCACCATCCGGCTTTCAGCCAAGCACCCTGTAACCTGCCGCCAGCACAGGTGTACTAGCAACCGATGGCATGGCAGATGCCACCTTTCGTACAGTATCACCAGAGTATGCCAATGAACAACCAAGCACTTCCAGCAGCTGCATCCTCTTCAGCTGCGGCAGATCAGCATGCGGTTCAACAGTCACCGAATCCGGAGACATCCAGAGAATTGCAAATAGTCAACACAGTCGCACCAGCTAACATGATGAGCTCTAGCGGCCATATCTATGCCATCACGGGTGGATCCAACTTGGAGCATGATAACAAGAGAGCCAGACGTGATTTTGTCAAGAGGGTGTTGACAATTTCACCAAAAACACCGATAGCACATCCCGCCTGGAAGACAGTCCTTGTTCGACAGCATGAAACTGGACCGAAAATCACTTGATCAGGCAGGAAACCCCTTGTTCGGCTTCGGGGGAAGGAGAATAGATGCAATCGGCAAGAAAACAATCACAGTGGCGTTCAGCGAGGACAGAAAAGTTAGGGCAGAGGAAATCACATTTGATATAGTCGACATAAACTACCCCTACACGGCCATTTTCGGTAGAGGTATCATCAGCAAATTCGACATGGTGATTCGGCAAACTCACTTGTGTATGAAAATACCTTCACCCACCGGCATCATTTCGGTATTTGGAGATCAGATCTCAGCAAGAAGAATCGATGGAAAACCCATACCAGGATACAACATGGTGCATGAGGTGAAGTCCAAACTCAAACAGAAGGAGGATGATGATCAAGGCAATAGCAAAGAGCCAAAAGCGCTCCCAGCAGAAGAAACAATTCGAGTATCCTTGAGCCCGAATCGGCCTGACGAATGTGTCAATATCGGCGCAAGCCTGGGTCAAGGAGAAGCATCAAGACTGACTGAGTTCTTACTAGAAAACCGAGACGTGTTTGCATGGTCAACACGCGATCTGCAGGGGGTAGACCGAAGCCTTGCACAGCACAGCCTGAACGTGAACAAATCAGCTAGGCCTAGAAAGCAGAAACTGCGCAAGATATCAGACAAAAGAGCAGCGGCGGCAGCGGCCGAAGTACAGAGGCTTTTAGATGCCGATGTACTCACAATATCCCGAATGGCTGGCTAACGTGGTCATGGTAAAGAAGAAAAATGGAAAATGGCAAATGTGCGTCGACTTCACTGACCTCAACAAGCACTGTCCCAAAGATCCGTATCCTTTGCCCCGAATAGACAAATTGGTGGACATCGCGGCTGGTTGTGACATAATGAGCTTGCTCGATTGTTTTTTGGGCTATCACCAGATATGGTTAGACCCGGAAGACCAAGAAAAGACAAGTTTCATCACGCCAGATGGCACCTTTTGTTACAAGAGAATGCCCGAAGGGCTAAGGAACGTCGGACCGACTTTCTCCAGGTTAACGGATGAAATATTCCGGGAACAGAAGAAGAAGAACAACCTCGTCTCCTACGTGGATGACATCGTGGTAAAAAGTGATCAGAGGGATGCACACATAGACGATCTCAGAGAAACATTCGCGAATCTGCGCTCAAGTGGCCTTAAACTCAACCCCGACAAATGTGTTTTCGTCATCAGCAAGGGAAAGCTACTCGGTTGTTTGGTCTCCGCAAGGGGTATAGAAGCCAACCCAGAAAAGATTGCAGCCATTGCAAACATGGCACCACCTCAAAACAGAAAGCAGGTGCAGAAACTTACAGGGAGAATAGCAGCCTTGAGCAGGTTCATATCCAGGTCGGCCGAAAGAGGATTACGGTTTTTCCGGGCACTGCGGAATGCAGAGAATTCGGTTGGGGACCTGAACAGCAGCAAGCTTTTGAGGACCTCAAGAGGTACCTCACCAGGCTCACCACCTTGTCAAAACCAACAACAGGAGCAACTTTGGTATTGTACCTGTCAGCAGCGCCAGCAGCGGTAAGCGCAGCATTAATCGAGGAGAAAGAATATGAAGGCAAGATGCAGCAATTCCCCATATATTTCGTTTCAGAAGCTCTTTCGGGTGCCAAGGTGAATTACACTGAGTTAGAGAAGATTGCTTATACTGTAGTGATGGCTTCCAGAAAGCTCAAGCATTACTTCCAAGCACATCCGATTCGGGTCTTGTCAGCTCAGCCGCTGGAATCTCTCTTCCGTAACACTGAAGCGGTGGGCCGAATAGGCAAGTGGGCAGCTGAGCTGAACGAATACATAATATTATTTGAGCACATATCAACTATCAAGTCATAGGTGCTAGCAGACTTCATAGCAGACTGGACACCGAATGCAGATGAATCCACCAAGCAGTTTGACGAACCTGAATGGATTGTACACTGCGATGGGTCTTGGTGTTCAGCAGCCGCAGGAATCTCGGCCATTTTGACACAGCCGAATGGACCAAGTATACGATATGCAGCAAGATTGCAGTTTCTTACCACAAACAACACAGCCGAATATGAGGCAGTACTATTGGGGCTACGAAAGCTTAGAGCACTCGGGGTCCGACGATGTGTAATTCGGTCTGACTCACTGATAGTGGTCGGCCATGTTCAGAAAGAGTACACAGCAAAGGATCCTGAGCTAGCTACATACTTGGCCACAGTAAGGAGAATGGAGAAATATTTCACAGGTTTCACCCTTAAGTACATACCGAGGTCCGAGAACACCGAAGCCGATGAGTTGGCGAAGGCAGCAGCCAATGCCCATCCGTTGCCAGCTGACGTCTTTTATCAAGTCCTAACAGTCAAGGCTGTCAAGGAAGAAGAGTCACCTTCGTTCATTCATGCAATTGCAAGTGACGACTGGAGGGCACCCATCTGGGCATACCTCAATGGCACATATGAACCAGCTTCAAAGAAAGATATGCACCGAATGAACTCCAGGACAAAGCAATTCTCTATTGTTGGGGAAAACATGTACAAGGAGGGTATAGTCGCTCCAATGCTCAAGTGCATAAGTAGAGAAGAAGGAAAACAGCTGCTTACCGAGATACATTCGGGCTCATGCGGAGCCCACAGAGGTCATCACGAAATCGCCCACAGAGCAATAAGGCAGGGATTCTACTGGCCTACAGCCATAGTTGATGCTAAGGAGATAGTGAAAACATGCAGGGGTTGTCAGATGTTCGCAAAGAAGCAGAATTTCCCAGCTAACCCCACTTCACCAGTATACCCGACATGGCCGCTTCAGCGTTGGGGCGTAGACATAGTCGGAGCGTTACCCCCAGCTCCTGGAAATCTCAAATACATAGCAGTGGCCCTGGAGTACTTCACCAAATGGGTGGAAGCCAAGCCTTTGGCTCAAATAACTTCTGGAACTCTGGTGAACTTCGTGTGACAGCGAATCATCTGCCGTTTCGGGGTACCTTCATGCATTACAGTCGACAATGGCAAGCAATTCGATTCAGCACAGTTCAAAACTTTCTGTGAAGAATTGGGGATTAAACTGTCATTTGCTTCGGTTAATCACCCGGAGTCAAATGGGGCAGTCGAAAGAGTAAACGGTGATATTTTCACCACCATCTCAAAGACGCTCGAGGAAGCAAAGAAGGGCAAATGGGCTCAAGTGCTGGTCACCGCTGTTTGGGGTCACAACGTCTCCAGATCCAGAGCTACAGGTTTCACCCCGTTTTGGTTATTGTTCGGTGAAGAAGCCATGACACCAGATGAAGTAAGGATGGGCTCTTTAAGAACAGAGATATCGGCTACTAACCCGATACAGAGAATGGTTGACTTAGAAAATTCAGATCAAAGGAAACTCCAAGCCGCAGATAATCTAGACAGATATCATGCCGAAACCAAGAGTTGGAGAGACAAGAAAATTCTGAGGAAAGACATCAACCCTGGGGACATGGTACTTATCCGCCAGCCAGATAAGCAGGGAAAATTGCAGTCACCATGGTACGGACCGTACATCGTGGCAAGAAGGGTTAGCACTGATGTATTCACCCTGGTAACCGAAGATGGAAGCGAATCAGCCCATACGTGGAATGCAGACAACCTGCGCCAATTCTATCCATGATGAAGTGCTCCAGAAAGGGAGCTGTAATAATTTTATTTCATGCAAATTCGGTACTTTCACCTAAAGACATTCGGGGCTCTGCACTCTTTTTCCTCACTGAGGTTTTTTAATGAGGCATCCCGTGTAATAAGTTAAACTTCCTTCATGGTTATCCTACGCGGAAATGCATTTATATCTGTTGCATATTCATCGAAAATGCTCAGGAAGAAATACCTGTGCGCATATTCGGTGCCGATTCGAAAAGGTTGCAAGCAACCTCTAAAGCCGAAAAGGTGGGAACTCCAGCAGAAAATAGCGGGGAGATATCCTCAACATACGAGACACATCTCGTATGATTATTTGTATGTCTATGCTACTCAAAAAGGTAGTAACATCAGCTATACATTCACCGAAAACGGTCGGGCAACAAAGCGCCGCCCATATATTCGGCATCCATTCAAAAGGTTGCAAGCAACCAAAACCCGCCAAAATGACGGGAAACACCCAAAGACACGAGACATGTGCACGGTGACAGACCTAATGAATGACAAAAATAGTTGTCAAAATTTAATAAGCAAGATGGTTCAATGTATTTATGAACCTTATGGGCACAACAGCCTATATAAGAGCACCTAAACTTTCCCGCAGGGCATTCTATCAAGCCTGTTTTATCACGAGCATGAGGGAAGTGTTATTAGAGAGTCTTACAAACCAATGCCAAATAGGCATGAGAGGCCTCAGGAAAGAGTGAATTCGGGTGCCAAATAGAAACTCTACATTTGGTTTCAGTGTTCCGAGCGAGACCAATTCGGTCCTCGCAAGATATACTTCACCGGTATCAGTCCTAAGGTCAGACCCGGTTCTGTCCAGGTAAACAGCTGAAAAGCAAGTGCTTTTCACCATGTTCTGTCCTGCACGACCATGTGCTAACTAATGGTGATGTGGAAGCCTAGAGTAGTTTCCAGGAATCATGGTACAACGAAGCGCGACATCAGCGCCGGGGTCTGGTTGGAAAGATTCGGTTACTCTACCGAATCCAACACCCGATATGCTTCGGTACACATCACCCGCCACGAGAGCTTCTCCATCTGTGAGTTTGGTCTCCTTCGGCACCAAAAACTCCTCATCCAGAACAGCGGGGGGCATCGGAACATGATGTACCAATTAATAACGTGCATCCTACACCAAGCCACCCGCCATGGGTTTCTACATCCTAGCAACAAATTGCAAGGCCACAGCCAGAAACCGACCTGACCGAAGCTATTTTGGGTGGTTATGCGCCAGCACAACTCAAAAAGCAGTGTTGCAAAGAAAGCAAACTTTCATTGTAACATCCATCGTTGGCAAACTTGTAATAAAATACAAGGAAAATTATTCTATTCGATGCTATTCCACCAGCCAAAAAGGCGGGGCGGAACAGTATGTAAGTATACCGAATTGCTAGTGTAAGTTGGCAACAACATGACCTAGCACTAACGATGGAACTACCGAATCACACCAAATGCTCACCTTGGCGGTATAAAGACCGAAGGGCATCAAAATTATTACTCAAATGCATTCGGTCAGAGATTCGGCTACATAACCGAATCCATGTGCAAAATAAAGCAGTAAGCCACCCTTCGGTCTAAAAAGACGGGGCAGGACGGCACTTTCCAAAGCATATACCAATTCGGCAAGAAGACCGAAGGGCGTCAAAACAGTTCACAAATCAATGAGCTCACAACGATTAAGTTATCATGCACTCGGTTACGATAATACCATGATGCATAAGTGTAATCCGACGGAGATTCGGTTTTATAACCGAAGCCACATGCAAAATTTGCAGCAAACAGTTAAAAAAAGGTTATATTAACGCACAAAAACCGAAAGGCATCGAGAGTAAACCATTAGTCCAAACCCGCCAAAGCGATGCGCATTCGGCTATATTAACGCGAAATCACCGAATCGCCCCCAACAAGGGCATATTCCGGTACAATAACCGAATAAGTCTTATAAAGCTAAGCAAACAACCGCCCTTCGGTCTAAAAAGAAGGGGCGGGACGGCGCTTTTCAAGCACACTTCAATTCGGCATAAAAAACCGAAGGGTGTCAAAGCATTTCACCAGCTGATGACTTTGAAATAGTTAAAGCTAGCATGCACTTAGCTAAGAAAATACTTTAAGGTATAATTATTGTCCGGTGGCGATTCGGTTACACTGCCGAAGCCACGTCCAAATTTAAGTGTGTATCATTACAGCACAACCAAATCCGGCCAACATGTTGGCCTCAAGTTCACAAACTTAACAAAGTACTCAAAGTATTTCCACAACCACAAGCAAGTGGTTCAAACGCCAGGGGTCGATGCAGAGGGGGTTAAAGCAGGGGCCTGATGAGGGTCGCCAGCCGAAGTGGACGCATTTCCCACTTCACCTTCTTGAGTGCCGAGTGCTTGCTCTTCAGGGACGGGCTCTTCGGCAGCAGGCTGAGGGGCTTCGGGGGTGCCCACCGGAGTACGCACGGCAGGGGAACCTTCACGCGCGTCGCGCTCCTCTATGTAGGCCTCAACCCTGGCTTTGATAGCAGGTTTCTCACTTGGATCCTGCATACAACAACATAAAACATGTTCAATTCGGCACTAACAACCGAATAAGCACAGTACAACGAATGCTTAAGCTCAATAAGGTTGTTTACCCTGGCATAAGCATATGCGGCCCGAAGCAACACCAAGTCACGCCCACCGGCTTCGGTCCAGAAGCCATCAAAGAACCACTTCTTGGCGGCAGCCTGAACATCTTCATCAGGTTTCCAATAATTCATAGCGTTTTCAAAAGATGTGGCCCTAGCAAAGTGGTCACAGCCCTCTTCTTTCACGGACTTCATCAAGGCACGAGCAGTCTCAAAGCCAGCATACTCACGGCCCAGCTGAATGGCATAGTCGAGCTGGGATAGCTCCTGGTTCAGGAACCGAATCTTCTCCAAAGACGATTCGGTCCCAGCAGGAACCTCGCAGTCCCCTCCAATGCCGTTCAACACTCGGCGGAGAACAAGGGCCAGCTCGTCAAGTTTCTCACCAATGGCGCGTTCGGCAGCTTGAGCAGCTTCGGCTTCACGGCGCGCGTCGCGCTCAAGTTGTTTCTGGGTCTCCAAAGCAGCTTCGGCTTGCCTTTGGGCGTCCAGGGCCGCTTCGGTCTTACCAACCTCCTGGGTTAACAGGCTTTCGGTGTCCGCAAGCTTGGTCTCCAGCCTCTTAGCATCTTTCTCCCGAAGGCGAAGCTGCTTTTTGGCATGGGCCAGAGTAGCATGGCCCTGCTTCGCCAGTGCACCAGACAGAACCGAAGCCTGCGTGCATTCAAAAACAAACAAATCATACTTGTAAAAATTCTGAACAAGAAAACAAGTAAGATTGTGATTCGGCGAGCTTACCGAAATAGTGTGGAAGTTAACTGCCGAAAGCAGTTCATTCTGGTCTATCCCCAGCAAAGCCTGTTCGGTTTGGCTCGCCGAAAAAGATGAGCCACACTCATGGCCGAATGCCAAGGCAGCTGGTGAAGGCAGAATGCCCGCTTCACGGGGGTCCACATGCGCCACCACACGGGTGTCTGAGTCAACTCCTAAAGCACGAGCGAGTTCATAAGTCTCTTCCCGGTCAGGGCTATGTTCATCAGGTGAACATGAACCCGAATACACCTTCATAGGGCCGAATCGAAAGCTAGACAGTTCAGGGGAAACAAATCCCTTGCCGAATAAGACATTTGCGGACATCTCCGGTGTCATGCGCGTTGATTCGGCATGAAACCGAGACTTACCAGGACGACGAGCCGCCGAGGTGATACTGCGGGGCCCGCCATGAGCTTCCAGCACAACACCCGAAGCGGCCTGCGTAGTTGTTTCGGCCGTTCTCGTGGCAGCTTCGGCAGGGGCTCCAAGACTAAGCCCACTCTGGTAGGCCCCCTGGGCCGAAGCTGCGAGGACCGAGCTGAAGTGACCTCGTCCCGGGCCTTTCTCTTCTTGGAAGTCATCTTGAAACTGCTCATAGTAGGCAGGTCGTCGATCGCCAGATCGTGTGCGCTTCTCATCTTACCGCCAGCCATTGAGGAAATTTCCTCGCTTGATTCGGCAAATTCCTGCATGCCAATGAAGCAAATTGAATCAGCACAAGCCAAATACAAACATAAAGCAACAAAAAAACAAGTTAGCTATGCAAAGAGCTGCAAGTTAGAATTCAAAGCTAAGTCTTTCTACCGTATGGCCGAAACAACCGAATCAGCTTCACGCGTGTTAATAACTTGGTTGCGGCTTTGTTTTATGGGTTTCACCCATTCTCATTTGGCAAGCAACCGACATACCCGAACGTCTTCAGCCTCACGGGGCTGAGATTGCTGGCCGATTTGATGGCGCCGTTGAGCTTCGGCTTGCCGCGTATCGCACGGATTCTGAGCGCCACGGCCTCGAGACCGGCCGCTCCCACGGCCACGTGCCACATTCGGTGGCGGGGCCAAATCAGCTGGCCCAGCAGCAACTTCACCCCTCTGTCTCTTGATCGGAGGAAGCCGATCAGGGTATTCAACATTCATGCGCTCCCAAATTCGGTTAAGACGCCGAAGGGACCCAAGCTTAGACATGCTCAAGTCATGTTCCTTGTCATTATAGGGATCACAGAGCCGATTAGCTCTCCTTTCCATTTCTTTCACAAAGTCAGAATTGGACTCATAGCCAGGTGGCCGAACCAGATTGACCGAAGGTCCTCGGTACCCTTGGTGATATGTGAAACCATCAAACCTCATGCTGGTGCAAAGTGGCCATTGACCAAGAGAGAGCATCTCTTCAATTAGGTCTCGGCTAGTTTGCCTTTCGGCAGTTTGTCGATATGCTTCGGCTGCGGCATTGTCAAGTGGCCCCATAGTCATCTCAGGAGCCAAAATGAGCCCTTCCATCTGAGTCATAACAGAAACTAAAGGGTGAGCCTTCGGCCGACCCTGTTCTTCAGCAAGCGCCACATCGGCATCTTCGCATACACGGTAGTAAAACCAATGTCTCTTCCAGTCCTGCCACTTGTTCTTGAAGGTCGGAACTATACAGGAGGCCGTCTTGCCTCGGGCAGGGACAAAATTATAAGACCCCACTTCCAACCGAAGTTCTTTGGTCCCGGCATCATCGGTCCCATAAGTAGAATACAACTGAGTTTCATAGTGCTAAGCAAACACCGGCACACTCAGTTCGTTGCCCATCATCTTCTGTGCCATGGCATAGCAGCTAAGACGCACTAGAGCATTCGGCGTCAGATGGTGAATCTGCAAGTTGAAAGCGTCAGATGGTGAATCTGCAAGGGGAAAATGCAGGCCAGCTCTGAAATAATCCCTGAACACTAGTGCTTCGGTGGGTTTAGGATTCGGGTATACTTCTGGCCCTGGAGACCGGCTTCGGCTCTGTTCGGCAGCACTCAGAATTCCATCTCGCTGGTAATGGTTCAGCATCCTAACCGTTGCCTTCGAGCGATCGAGAAGGCATGTCCAGCTGGTGTGCCTCGGTCCTCGGGGTGGCCTCGGCGGTCGAGCAGGGACAGATTCGGCTACCTCTTCGGCGTGAGGGGCTGAACTTCCCTCATCCTTGCCCGAAGCAGCACAAGCAGCACGAGCTTCCTTCTCACCTTCTGACGAACCAAAGCATTCAATGTATTCATCCATTTCTTCTTCCTCATCTGATTTAGTTTCATCAGATTCATGGGTAGATTGGGGGGCAACGGCTCTAATCAGCATCGGCCTCTTTCCAGGCGGAATATTCTGCCCACTAGTTTCACTGGAACTGGACCCGGAAGATGACTCAGAAGCCAAAACTGATTGATCGCTCTATTCGGCGTCAGCAACCGAATTGTCAGTGCTAGAAGGGACCTTTGACATGTTAGCAATACAGAAGGAAAAAACCCACCGCGACTATAGAAAGGAAAAATGGGGAATTAAAACAACAATACACAAGACATCAAATGCACCGAATAGGAAACTAAAGTTATTTCGGTCAATTCAGGCAGCAAATAAACAAAAGGCAGTAAGTCCTCACCGAGAAGAAAACCGAAAGGGTGAATCGGCGGGGAGAACGAACTCAGCACGGCTTCAAGGAGCTAGCGAGCTGAAACACCATTTCGGCCAGAGGCATCGAATCGGTCGATTGAATCAAAGAGCAGATCAACCGAACCAGTCGTTGTACCGAATTGGTCGACCGAATCAGCAGGAAAATCAACCGAATCGGCGCAGAGGCTTGAGAGCGGGCGGCGGCGAAAATGACCGCTGGTGGCTAAGGGGGCCTTTTATAGCCCCCCACGGCGGGCCGACCGGCGGTCAGGCAACCGTCGTGTCGGTCACGCATCCCGAGGCCGTAAAAAAAAATTCCTCCTCCTCGCGGGACGGCGCTGGGTCTTTCGGTTATCATCTATGGATCAGCGGCAGCCGAAATCGATTACATTCATTTCGGTTGTCGCTGAGGGGCTACTGTTGGGTGACAACCGGGACTTGGGCACCCCGTCCCGCCAAAGCAACGAAATGTCGATTCGGTTAAGCAACCGAATCAGCTAACATGATGATTCGGTCATCCGCGCAGGCGGATTCGGTCATCGAGTCGGCCGATCCGTGAACTAATGGTCCGCCTCAGCGTAAAGTCGCCGAAGCACCCATGCAAAGGGGGCTTCGGTGCCCTAACCGAATCGCCACTGGGCGGCTGGCGGATATTTTACTTGTGCAGGGACGTCATGCTGCTGCTCCTGTAAGGACTACTCGCTGCCTGGTGGGCCTGGTGTTGTCGGCCATTCGGCCTGCAACTTGGAAAAGCACCAAGAAGACTATTACGCCCTCGCTACCAACCAGCAGGAGGACTCAGGAGAAGCGGCCCAAGGGCATTATGGTCATGTAAAAGCCTACGGGCGCCTATAAATATTGCCCTGATGGGACTGTACAAGAGATCGGAATATAATGGAATGCATTGAGCTTGTGTTCTAGGTTTCATTTCGTGTTCCGTGCACCACTTCGTAGGTAGATTCAGCATCACTCTGTGAGTAGATTCGGGTTTACCATCGGAGGGGGTTCTAAGGTTCTGCCTTAGAACAACAAGTTGCCCTCAGACTAATGGTTTGCTCTAAAAATATCTGAGGACATATGAGAAATGTGTAATAGGCCCATAAATAAGAGATGACCACGCCAAACCATTTCACCTCTTGAACATTTTATTTTCCCCTCTCTAGGTTAGGTTTCTCTCTAGTTCTTGAGGTGCACAAATTCCAAAGGTGTGCAAGATAGTCTCTCCTTCCCTAGTGGAGAGATAGCAAGCTTGGCCAAGAAAGATGATCTCTCCGTTTCAAAACAAGTGCCCCATGATATTCATATCAGTTTTTTAAGGTCTCGATTAGATTATAGAAAATATTAGCAATATTTTTATTTTTAAATGCATTTATTAAAAATAGATTCAATAATCTATCTATCAATACAAATTCTGTACTATAAATAATATTTTTTCTTGTATATATTTGATCAAAGTTAAAAGCATCTGTCTTTTTGAAATGCAAGAACAAGACTTACTTTAGAATGGAGGGAGTAGGAAGCAAAGCGGGATGTCATTATTGGCTCCTAGCGTTTGGATGTGGAGGAAGATTGGTGGGAGGTGTTTGTGGCAATCGACAAAGAAGCTCCAAAATGGAGTGGCTAAGACTGTTTTCAACAAGGCAACCCATAGTGAAAATAGATCCTACACAGTGTTTTCCATATCAAAAAACACTTTCCAATAGATGAACCAAATAAATGATTTGTTTTACTTACTCATCGTAGCGAGCCACAAAAAAGCCTCCTCTGTAGATGACAACGCAAATGTGTGGCGCTCGTAGTAGTGGGCCCACGACAATGACGAGGTGGGAAGGGAGGCATCCTGTGCATAGTGTGATTGGAAATTTGCATTTGGATAGGATTATTAAAAAATATCACTATGTCAAAACTTAAGGCCGAAGCTTCGTTAATTTTGTGATTTTTTGTTTCTTCCTGTATTTGTGTGTCCAAATCAAAAGACAGAATGCTACTAGAGACTGGAGAGATAGCAAGCTTGGCAAATGAGATTCTCCATCCATCTTAAAAATAAGTGTTGTTATAATATTTTTACTGCGAATACAAAATTCATACGTACCTTTGAGGTTTGATTTATGATGAGTGATACTTAACGAAAAGATGCTTCAGGTTGAGTTTGCTAAGTAACCATGGTGTGAGTGGTGTTGTATAATATGTCTCTTGGGTTGTGGTGCACAAGTGTGCAACTCGGATGCGATGATTGACAAGGAGGTGAAGGTGAAGTAGAGACATGTCATGCTGATGAACCAAGAGTGGTGAAGGGTGGACGTGAGGCTTAGACCGAGGGATATCACGGTGGCTGACAATTGGGGACATTGATAGCGCCAGTGTACATGGAGTGACAATGTTGATTGAGTCAAGGTGGTGGTTGGACAAGTCGAGCGGGAGGCTTTAGAAGACTTCACGGTCGCGCGGTCAAGGACGGAAATGCAAGCATCAAGACGCGGGTGATGGGTATGGAGTATGCTACTCGCGAGCGGGTTTGGTGGTTTGGGGCACAAAACCACCAGTGGACGGATTTCTAGGTTTAGATCTAAGAACCTAGGTAGAGGTTCCGAGGAGGAATGAGACGTCATGTGGTGAAATCACAGCTTGCGTCCCGGCAAAGCAAATTTGTACAAGAAGCATGGCCATCTAATCAACGTAAAAAAGTTGCCCTCAGATTAGGTGGTTTACTCTAAAAATATCTAGGGACAGATGAGGAATGTGTAATAGGCCCATAAATAAGTGATGACTATCCCCAAACCATCCCACCTCTTAAACATTTTATTTTTCGCTCCCTAGGTTAGGTTTTTGCCTAGTTCTTGAGGTGCACAATTCCAAAGGTGTGTAAGATACTCTCTCCTTCGCTAGTGGAGAGGTAGCATGCTTCGCCAAGAAGATGCTCTCTCCATTCCAATACAAGTGTCCATGATATTCATATCAAAATTTTTAAAAGTTTGAGTATATCAGAAAATATTAGTAATATTTGTATTTTTAAATATGTTTATTATAAAAATAGATTCAATAGTCTATCTACCGATACAAATTATATACTAGAAATAATAAAATTTGTTGTATATATATTTGATCAAAGTTAAAAGCGTCTGAGTTCTTAAAATACAAGAGCAAGTCTTATTTTAGAATGGAGGAAGTAGGCGGCAAAGCAGGATGTCAACAGTAGCTCCTAGTGTTTGGAGGTGGCACTAGAATTGATTACCACTCAGATTCCCCGTCTAGCGAAGAGTTCTCATCTCCAGGCAAACGTCTTTAACAGAGGCGTCCATTCAGGGCGTCTAATCGTCAAGACTTTGGAGTCCTGCTCGATATTGATGCAGGGCTAGCTTATGAATGTTACAGACCATCAATTCGATCTGTATTGTGTGTGACGACTACAGGCCTATGACAGAACATATGAACTGCCTTGAGCTCTTGGAGAACCAACCATTTGATATTGAGGTACATGGCAACCAATTACTTGTTGAGGTGAATGAAGTGGGTTGTGGTCAATTTAATGGGGATTAGAGATTGGTAGTCTCTGATACCACATTGTTAACACACGACTATGCAGAAAATCCAATGGTGTTAGGAAAAAGAAGCCGGGGACCAGTGAGGACAGATTTCATGCAACAAATGATACTAGTCCACATGCAGGTGGGAAAGGAAGTAGCGCACTGTGTTCGTTAGTCAGATCACCCACTCAGGCTCGTGAAATTGCACTCTTGGCCACTTGGGACCTACCTCTCTCTTCGACCTAGCTTTAGAAACCTTCTCTTAGATATTGTCAGCACAATGACGGGGTCGGTCCTTGCGCCGGGTGCATACACTCTTGCAAGCCAGACAGATCAAGGCTCACGTTGCTTGATCCCGGCGGCTACCTTCAGTAGTTGATCCGGTTGGAGTCAGGGCGTGCCAGTCAATTTAACCTTGCAATTGACAAGGAGAAAGAAAAAGTCAAATTATGGAACCTGCCGTTTTGATTCCAGACAGTTCTGAGTGTATGGCTAAATAGCCGATCAGGTTAGGACAATGACTAGAAAGTCAAGATCCATTATGCATGTAAAGTAATAAAACGATAAGTAAATCATGCATTGAATGAAGCAGTTAATCATGTCATAATCAGATAAATGATTGTAAGATTGAATCTAGACATGATATGTGCTAAAAATAAGTGAAAGACATGCTGAATCGGCTATCCGAATATACATGCAAGCGTAAAGCCATTAGCCGATTCAGTCTACCTAACCCAAGATGAATAAAATCCTACACGTTTGCAATGACATGAATGAATCTAACAAATCTACCAAACCCGTGAATTTGAAACCCGTTGACTAAGTAATCGTTGGGCCAAGTCTCGTCCAAGCAAGCCTGATAAACTAGACAGATCTAAACATGATTATTGCAAACAATGATATGGTTGAAGCTCTAGTGAATCAACTAAATTAACTGATACCGACGTGAGAATGAACTAGGTGTATGAACGACTCCACATTAAAACCTAAGCTCTAGCGTGAAACCACTTATACCCTAGAACGCGCACACGTCACGAATAAGATTGATAGGATTTGGCTGATGCAAGCATAAGATCGATCATCGTGACAAAAGATCTAAACAATGCAAACAATGAGGATGATCGATTCTAAAAGATATAAGCCAAATCTACCAATCTTAATTCAGGCAAAAGATGTGTTTAAAGTAATAACAAATAGATCTAAACAACATCGGTAACTTAATGAATCTACTAGGATGCCAAACCTAATAGAGCCGATAACTAGCAGGGGTAACTTGATGAATCTACTAGATTGCCAAATCTAGTAAAGCCGATAACTAGTATGGATAACTTAATGAATCTACTAGATTGTCAAATCTAGCAGAGCCGATAACTAGCATGTGTCAACTCATACGACAGGAGGTCGAACCGGCCCTGTTACGCGCTAACACAAATTGTTGGCACGTGCAAATCTAGATAAGAGGTCGAACCGACCAAATCTAGCGTAAACACGAACCCCTCATCCATTGTTAATGATAGGAGGTCGAATCGGCTCTATCTAGCAAGAACAACAGTCACCCTTACAGATGCATCGAAAGGAGGTCGAACCGGGCCGATCTAGCATAAGTAAAAACGTTTTAACATACTTACAAAAGCGAGAGATCGAACCAGCCAAGCTTGATGCAAATACGCCGAGATCTAAAAAACTACTTGGTTTGGTGACGCAGGGGCCATAAAAGGGTTGTTTGATTGATTGATTGAAGATTGGATCCTTTACAACGTGCCGGGGCTTACATATTTATACCCTGGTCTTGACAAAGTCCTATTCTAATACAACTTGTAAATATGGAAAATAATCTAAAACAACTATTCCTAACAGATAACTTGGGACCCACTATTCCTTTGTTGTGGAGCCTCCGCGATCTTTTGATGTAATCCGGTGTAGCCGACTCTGGTTTGAATAGCCGATCTTGATCAGCCGATTTGCTCATCTTATCATCGTCATCTCTTGAATTTTCTGTTCTTGTTTCTCCGTCTGCTGGTGCAAACAGATATGATCTTCATCGGAAGAAGTGAAAAAAGATCATCAGCGCCTTGGTCATCGTCAAGATGGCTGACACGAGACCTACATTAACAAATGAACATGTGATGGACCTAAATTTAGTTCATCTTAACGATAAATTTAGTTCATCTTAACGAAAAACGGGCTGACCACTTGACATAGAGGGAAAAAAAAAGTAAAGTTCAGTAAAAAGTCTAGTTAACCCGATTTTTAGGAGGGGAGCGCTAGAGTATAAAGACAAAATGGTTGGAAAAATCTACTAAATACTCTTATTCCTATATACCATTTAGAGCCTCCTCATTTGGCCACGTCGCCCCTAACTGATGCCCGTCTAATCTACCATTCACAAACGAGATTTGCCTGGACTCTTCAACTTCTCTCGGAACATCCCCACACAATCTAGGCCCACCGGACCAAAACGAAACCATCGCCCTGGCCGGCTTCGGCCAGTAGGAGACGGCCTGTCGAAAGAAAAAAAGGAAAAAAAAGCCTCGCTCTCCTCGACCCTGCCATCGTCGTCTTACTGCCCGCCTCCCTGCCGCATTGCGCTCGCCGTCCTCAGACCGTGCTCCGGCCGGCCGCGTTGCGCTCGCCGTCCTCAGGCCGCGCTGCCGCCACATCCGCCGCAGCGGCCAGGCCACCTCCAATCCAAAAACGCGACCCGCCTGCTTGCCTACCGCGTCGTAGCGTCCTGTTCGCCGTTCACCTCACGTCGCGGTCATCCCAACCCGCGTCATTGTCGTTGCTCACGCACGATGCACATCCACTCGCACGGCAGCATCTCAGCGTCCGCCGGCCACTGCCATCTATGAGCACGGTCATGCCTCCTCTGTTACCTCCTCTGCTCTTACTTGCCTCCGCTACTCAGCTGCTCGATTAAATGCCCACAAGCACCTCCTCTCTGATTTCGTATCCATTCCATGGCCTGCAGTTTTGATTTGTTCGGCCATGAACAGAGGACGCAGTCGAAGAGCTGCTCGGGTCCAGCAGCAGGAAACAGGTAGCCATATAAACTCATCCTCACATTTGTTTCGCCTCTTCAGTACCTGCCTTTAGCATGCATGTGCAATGGATTACTCTGTTTTGCCACGTACACAAACTTATGTATATTTTCTTCTTTGGGAAGCAGACTGCGGTACCAGTGATCAGCTGACTCGCGGCCCTTCAGCTAGGACAACTTTCGACTCAACAGCAACAGTCTTACCTCCATTAAGGGTCAGCCGGCGGTGAACAGATGATTCAGATTTCAGGAACGACTCCCGTTCCATGTTACAAAGCCACTATTTTCCTGATGCCACAATTTCTGAAAACAAATCCAACAACAACCAACAAAATTTGTACAGAGTAGCTAACTCCCTGTTAATTATACAGATGAAACTACCGATCCATTTATGTGCCTATGCATGGTGCAATTGTACCTTACCAGATATGGTAAAAGTCCACTTTTGCTAAACCACTGATAATAGACAACGGGTACTTTCATCACATCATTTGTTAGTCGATTTATTCGTCTTCCCTCAAAAAATGACATGCAATTCTATCATAAAAAAAGATAGAATATCGTTCATCACAAAGGGTACGTTTGTAACCTTTCGAAATTTTCTCCCAAAATATTTTTTACCCTTTCGCAATATCGATTTGCATATAAAAATATACTTCATACACAATAAAATATTTGTTTGAGGTCGTCCATTTTCCTAAATGTAATGCTATTGTTCTGAAACACTTTCACTGCGCCCGCGGCAACGCGCGGGATTTTTTGCTAGTTGAGGGTGTGTTTGATCTATGCCAATGCTTGCCAGGCCAAAAATCAGTTGCTGACGTGGGTACGGCCTGGCGGCGTTCATGTATGTGCAGTTCATTTTGAGCGCATGATGCGTAGATGATTCATCATTGATGGATTCGCTCGCCAATGTGCTGGCCCTCAAATGCCTGGGGTTCACATCGGGAGGCCGAATTCAGATCATCAGATGATGCTGAATGTGATGCTCCATGAAGTGAGGGCAGAACCATGTGAGGGATTACAGAGCACAGATCTCAGACCTGCTGTGTTTTGGAGTTTCTACTAGTGGGATCCATGGAGGCCATTTGAGTTGATCTGCGAGTCCAGGCCAAATAATGACAATCAGGTAGATATTTCATCAATTTCAAAGAACGTTTCCCGCTGGCAACATGTACCAGTTCAGCGATCACACCGCAGTATGTATGCACCCAGTTCTCTACTCTCTTGATCAATCACTCCTCCACCTTTGCAATGGTCCGCGCGGGCAGGGGCTGTGTGACTGTCTGTGTGCGCTTCCTCCGATCCGGCCGGCCGCAATCCGCGAGAGCAGCCCATGTGCCACCGCCGAGCTAAAGCTAGCAGCACTAGCAGAGTGCCGGCCGGCGCGGTGTGGACGCAAGCTCACGAGCGAGCTCACATGCGCTGCGTGCTCGCGTCGCGGGCGTTCGCATGCGTGAATGCCATTCCCACAGGTAGCCACAGGGCGGGCCAACCACGCTGGATCGATCACGGCCGTTGTCGTGCTCGTGTCGCCACCCCAAGACCCGGCCCCTGCCTCCGCCTGGCCCTGGACCATGCGTGGCTGCGTGCACGGGCATGAGATGAGCAGCCCTCACTAGCTAGTCACTACACTAGTGACTCGCTCTCGTGCCCATGCCCCCGTCACCTGCGCTGTCCCCGTCGCCACCCACTTACCACGTTCACGCACACCGTGTCACTCACTCAGTACACTGCTGACCCCAATCCATATCTGCATGGATAAATAGCCAAGCCACGCACTGATACACGCATCTGCAACCGCAAGCAGAGAGCTAGGTGCCATGGCGCAACCAAGAATAGACCTCTTCTTCCTCCTCCTCGTCATCGCCTCCGTCGTCGCCGTCGCCGTGGCAACTGAAGCAGCGGCGCTGGCACCAGCGCATGCGCATGCGCCAAGGGCATCGGGTTGCCGGCGCGGTGACCTGGTGGTGCGGCAGCGCGCGACGGGGCGCGTGGTGGAGGGCAAGCCCGAGTACGCGGTGGAGGTGCGGAACGCGTGCCGGTGCGCGCAGTCCCGCGTGCTGCTGCGCTGCTACGGGCTCAGCAGCGTCGAAGCCGTGGACCCGCGCGCCATCCGCGCCGTCGACGGCGAGCGATGCCTGCTCCGCGGCGGCCGCGCGCTGCCGCCGCGGGGCGGAGCCGTGCGCTTCACCTACGCCTGGATGACGCCGCAGGACTTCCCGCTCGTCAGCGCGCACCCGCACTGCTAGAGTGCGGTGCTAGTTAGTACCTTAGCTACGCACTGATGGAGTTCTTGTTTGCTCTATTCCTAATTGCTACATCTCCTACGTACTGATTCATCCAGCAAGGAAGATTATTGGCCTGAATTTCTCTTTTCGATTGGATTGCAAAGTGTAATTAACTACTCAACGAGATTGATTAAGTTGGTTGGATTCGTGGGAGGACTTGCTGTGATCTATTTACAGTAGTAATTAACTAGCTAACTCGCCGTTCCTGAGTTGTGGCATTGTATACTGTATTGTGCTTTTCTGATAGAAACGCCTCTAGGACGAGTCACGGGACGGGAGTGAGCAACGGCAACATGGAGATGGTTATCTACGCAGCCAGCAGGAAGGCAACGAACCGACGACACGCCGCGACGCGCGTCACCTTTCATCACGTGCACTGTCCGCGTCCACGGTGCTCCCCAGCTTTATTATTTCTGAAGGTTCTGCCGGGTGCCTGCCAGTGCCATGTGGAGATCTCTTTCTTCGTGGGCCTGTAGGACCGGCTATGCAGCTCTGAGGCCCGTGCTGGACCTGGGCTCGATGGTAGGAAGATGTCTGCTAGTTTGGAATTTTGGACCCAAATATGTGTAATACAATTTTTTTGATGAAAAGCCCCTACCGGAGGATTTTATTAAAAAAAATAAACGGCCGAGTCTCAAAAAGTACAATTAAGAAACAACAACAACAACAACAAAGATTACACAAAGTTGTCTAGCCATTGAACTACTGTGGGAGATAAGCACGTTTTGCTCGTAGGATAACTAGAGCAAAATCCTTCTTGAAAGCCATCTTGCATCTTGGGATGGAGTGTGCTAAATGCCTGAAAATCAAGTCATTGAGCATTATCCAGAGCGACCAACACATTGTGACAATTATCTCCATGAAGAATGGCACCCAAAGCTGATCCTTGATGTTTTCCAGAATTACAAATAAATCTTCAGAGTTTGGAATGACCACCTGTAAACTATACCAACAAGCAAGAGCATAGGGACAGTGAAACAGCATGTGCAGCAGGTCTTCATTAGTACCAAACATACAAAAGACACAGTTGTAGTCGTCAAGTAACATTCCCCTCCGTTGCAGCAGGTCTCTTGTAGTGAGTCGATCACTAAGCACCAACCAGAAGAACACTTTCCTCTTATTCTGACAAGAGCACCGCCAAAGCCACCTGTAAGAACTATGCACATTGTGGTAACCAGTAAGGTGTCTATAAACCTGTCTAGGTGAGAAAGAGGTTCCCCAAGAGTAAGTCCAGACGTCCCTGTGAGTAGAAAGATTCAAGGTATGGAGGGAGTTAGAGAGGGTTTGGAACTGATCAAAAGCTTCAGATGAGAGGGGGAGATGAAAAAGATCTTCTAGGTTCTCTGAGGAAGCTGCTACATTGAGGGGCAAATTAGGAGATTTGGCAAAGGAAAAAAGATGAGGGCAACTTTGACTCCAAATGACATCTCCCCATTCATCAAACCAAAGGAGACAGGTGGTTCCATTTTGGATATGGACAGAAGAAAGCGTTTTGAATGAGTCTAATAGCTTGAGAATATCTCTCCACCAAAGGAGCCTCCGAAAGGTCTGTCGAGAAGATGGTAAATTATTCTGGAATAGTAATGATGCCGGACAAGTTGTACCCAAGGAATAGGTTGGTTATTAAAAACTTGTGAAGATGTTTCATCAAAAGACTTTGATTTTGGATTTGAAGGTCCAAAACACCAAGACCCCCTTCTATCTTGGGTTTTGTAACTAAAGGCCAGGCAGCCTTAGAAGGTTTTTTGCTATTGAGATCAGATCCTCTCCACAGACAATGTTTCCTGAATTTATCAATCTGCTTCAGAACAGTTTTAGGGATGAGAAAAGTACACATGGTAAAGGTAGGTAGAGCAGAAAGCACAACATTGACAAGCTGTAGTCTACCAGCTTCTGTTAGAAGGGAAGAGAAATTTACCATCTTTCTTTCACATTTGGAAACCAGGGGCCAAAAATGAGCAACGAGGGCTTGCAGTGACTCGAGAGGAAGTCCAAGATAGGTAAAAGGAAGAGATTGTTTGGAGCAACCCAATGTTGAAGTCAGAATGTCCAATCTTTCATCTGAGACATTAATTGGAGCAATAAAGGATTTGTCATAATTAACTCTAAGTCCAGTAGATTCAGTAAAAGAATGTAGAATTTCTTTAAGATGTTGGAGTTGATTGATATCCCCTTCCATGAAAATTAAAGTATCATCGGTATATTGCAGCACTGGGAAATCAGTGTCAAAATGTAGAGGCAAAGGCAGGTTCAAAAGATTATTGTTTCTAGCAGAATTGAGTACTGACTGGAGAAGATCAGCTGAAAGAACAAAGAGAAGAGGTGATAGTGGGTCTAGGCCTGTGGTCTAACAGGACAGTACTTATCAAGGTTTAAATCCTGATATTCACACTTTTTCTGAGATTTTTCTATGATTTACCAACGTTATGCATTAAGTAGTCAGCGATGTCTCCACCGACATCGAGGTGCCTGTGGCGACTTTGTGAACTTCAAGATCTATGCTTATAGGAATAAGGTTTGCGTACGTGTATATTCATAGGGGTGAGTGTGTATACGTGTTGTAGACGTGTATGTTGTACTGTGTAATCTAAAAAAACACTCTGAGGAAGCGTTTGGTTGGGAAAAAAACGTTGACTGAAATGTTCTTGTCTCTGTTTTTTTAGACGAGACAACTCTATTTTCAATTTGATTGAGGAGGTATCACACCAGCCTAATTTCTGTTTCTAGAGACATCAAGAGTAGGATTAGTTACGTGACATGTGGGGCCCACATGTCAGTCTCTTCTCAAGCTTCTTATTCCTTTTCTATTGACATGTGCGGCCCATTTGTTAGTTATTTTTTTCTTCCTCTTCTCCTTAGACCTTGGTTCTCAATGGACGAGCCATGACCACTACACGCAATGCATCCACCGCTTACACCAGCGTTATACCCATGCTTAAAATTAGTCGTGTGTTGCTCACTCGCTCCTCTTCCTCCCTTCCTCCACCACCAAGGTCGCCCGCCATTGTTCCCTTCCCACCTTTTGAGAAATTAGAACTCAAGCATGCTCCTCAAGCACTTATGTGATTTTTAAAACCATGCATATATCCCATGGGTATCCTGAACCTAGACAAAAATGTATAGGAACACTCATGCCCTTTCTCATATTAGGAGCCCATTTCATTATTTTTGGTGGAAGGACCTCTTCAAACTCTCTGAACACATTAGGTTCTTGACTCTTTGCACCCCTAAACAAAGGAAATTGACTTATATTTGGTATGACAATTGGAGCAATCCACTCTTAAAGAGCACTTCCCTAGTTGTATTTTTTTTTGCTATCAAGCCAAGAGGGTCAGTAGCTCACTTCTTGGAAGCATGGATAGAAAGAGTCTTCAGCCTAACCCATCCTTCTAGGCTTCAAATCAGTTAAGCACACTTTGCAGGATATCATTCAAGGAAGATATTGGAGATTTTTATACGATGAGTGGAAGTATGCTTGGCAGACAATCCACTACTCTACAACGAAAGCATACTCTTACTTACAAGATATCATGGAAGCTTAACCTCTCTTCCCTTGGCTATGGTCTTCTTGCAACCTTGGAAAGCACAAATTATTCTTTTGGTCACTACTCATGCTCAGAGAAAACTTAACACCAGAAGCCGCATGGAAAGGACAAAGTGCTAAAAATTATAATTGTGTCCTTTGTAAATATTGGCTGTGAAGAAACCTCCTCCACCTTTCTTTGAGTGTCCCTTCAGCATTTCTTGTTGGAGTGCCTCAATATCACTGTTCACTGGGATATCTACCAGTCACCTATCACTCCTTGACATGATGAGTGAGGCCAGATTAACTTCCTTCAGTAGCCCTATTTTTAGTGAATTGATGATAACTGCTCGCTGGATGGTTTGAAAAATTAGAGATGGAGTCCATCTTTGATAATGACACCTTTAACTTAAGGATTTAGAAGAGGGAACGTATGCTATGCAAACCAACCTCCCGTGCAAACTATGCAAACTCTAATCAAGACCAGGGCGTTATTTTAGAACTTAACACCCCCCCTCCTCATTCCATCCTAAAGGTGGGGTTATTTTAGCACTTAAACCCCTCACACTCTAGCCATCGGATTAGATTTCTACGGTCTTGATTAGAGTTTGCATAGTTTGCACGGGAGGCTAGTTTGCATACCATATGTTCTCTTTAGAAGAACATTTTTAAGGAGGAGCTTGGATTGGTTTGCATCAAGACCAAGCATAGCAGGAAACTAGACTTGGATTTGTGAAGAGGAAACTAGACGAAGCATTGCTAAAGTGACCTAATTTATCATGTGTTCAAACACGGTCGGATAGTCAGATTAGTGAAATATCGGTGTCTTGTATGTATCTGCTTGAAAAGTAATGATGATCTCCGGCGTCTATGGAGTTTTGTGCTGTTTGATTATTGGATTTGTTGACTTGTTCTCACTCAAGTCACGATTAAAAATCATTCTGGAGTTACTGGACTCTAAGGTGTCTAAACTTCTCTACATTTTTTGAGTTTGGGCAATTTAAAATGATATGACAATTTTCAATAAAAAGGTGTTTCCTAATGTTATTTAAAATACATCTATAATTACAATATAAAATAAATTAATGTCGAAGTCGAATTCTGCAACGGAGTGTAATTTAGTTGGTTATTAGATTACTTGTTTATTGTGTTACATTATGTCCACCATACGTCCATACCTCAAGTGGTCATATTTTTCTTAACTTTATTTTAAAAACAACGTTGTTTATTTATTTAGTGATAGGTGAGACAGAGAGAGGATTTTCCAAAATGATACTTGGTGACTTTGAAGGATTTAGTCAACTAAAAGTCAAATCTTCTCAAACTTCACACAAATAACCAAAGCTGTAATAACAATCGAGGTCCACGGTCAATTCAACAGCTAGGCAAATTGTCTACAAAGAAGATTTATTTGCTGATTTGTCTGTGTACTTTTTTTAGATAATTGAATAAAGTTTCAACCTCTACCATCCGGGTATATTTTGTATGTGTATGTGTTTTCTGTATGTTTTAGTCCACTATTAAAATTAGCTCTAAACATTGGTCTGTCTCACAAGAGCAACTTCAAGAAGCCCTGTATATATAGCCTTCTTCCAAATTGCTAGAAATAGAGACTTTGGTGAAAAAGTAGCCTTCAACCATTGTTCATTTGGTTATCCAAATTTAACCATCTTCTATTTCGGATTTCTTACTAGCCAAAGATAACGAGAATGACTCTAGAGTGCAAACAAGATATAAAGAGGTTGTTCGAGAGTAGAAAAACACATAAAGCGAGTTTTATATAAGTAAGTCTTCAAATGATTATTTATAGTGTGAACTTTAGAAAGACTCTTGATATGCTCTTAGAACTCAAAAGTGAGCTAAAGTGCTCTAGATCGATCTTAGCTCTACAGTTTAGAGGTGGGGAATGCAAACAGCCTCTTAAGCATCAACTATGCTTAATAAAATGCTTGATCTGCCTTTAGATCGAGACAGTTCGTTTGAGAGTCAAGCAACAGGACGAGAATCGGTCAAGTTTGGCGATCCGATCCTCCTAATATATTGGAGCTAAAAATCACTCGCCATTGAGCTTCCCGAGCTGGGGATGGTGGAGATCCAAATAATGCTTCCAAAGGATACTTTCGTCGATTACTGTATGGCTTCGGCGCGGCGCGCGTGTTCGATCTGATCCTCATTGGTGGTGGCACTTGATTGTAATCCCGTCGCTGATCTAATACGATATCTTCGCGCGGGAAATTGAAAAAAGAAGCAAGAATGGTCGTACGTAGCCCTCGGGTACGTACCAAGTCAAGCTTTTAAATTTCAAATGCAAAAAGGGAAAAAAACCGGCCGTCCTATGCATTTTAATACTACATGGCCGAATATGAAACTACCAATAGGTTCTGGCTTGAAGACCATGAAATTTCCAAGCTATGACGCGACTGTGATGAGTGTTTTTTTTATACGGCACTACACGGCGCGTACGTCATATATATCACCTCCCTGCATGCCCTAGCTTCAGTTTCATGCTGCGTCCTTGCGAGAGGTACGGTGTGTGATTCCGTGGCAATACACAGAAATATCACAACAATGGAGAAGTACATACGCAGGAGCATGAGTACAACGTCTCTGCAGCGTCGGGCGGACAAGAAGGGCTTCCTGGCCAAGACCATGGAGCGGTGCTCGTCCCTTGGTGCCCGGCGTCCACGGCCGGCGACGACGACGCCACCGGGGTGCTTCGTGGTGCTGGTCGGCCCGGAGAGGGAGCGGTTCGCGGTGCGCGCCGAGCGCGCCAACCACCCGCTGTTCAGGGCGCTGCTCGACGAGGCGGAGGCCGAGTACGGCTTCCCGCGCCCGGCGGCCGAGCCGCTGGCGCTGCCGTGCGCCGCCGACGAGTTCCTGCGGGTGATGTCGGAGGTGGAGCGGGACGATCATCAGGAGCACGACGTCGTAGCATGCGGCGCCGCGGCCGCGGAAGTTGCTGGTGCAGCTGCAACACTTCTGTCGTCGTCGTCGCCGGCGTGGAGTTTCTTCTTGAAAGGAGGTTCCAGTGCCACCCGTGCAGGTTTCCAGAGGATGAGCCCCGGGCGGTGCTTGAATTAATCCTAGCTGATAGATCGAGCTGCGGGCGGGCGATGTGATCAGTTGTTTGAAAGAATACGAGGATAACGATGGATCATTTCACTCTCCAATCCTTATTTATTCCTCGTAACTTCGTAAGCCAATTGTTAGAGCACTGGGATAAATCTGATAAATTGTCACTTCATTCCCCGTAAGTACAAGCACAGTACTTAGCAGTGTGGTTACCTCATCAAAATTTATAAGATGCATCTTTTTAGTAGGCACCTTATTACCAAAGATTATTCGATCTATTGATGATTATAATTCAGTTATGACTTTTGCTATTATCTTTTGACTTTTTTATACTAAATTAATCAGATTTCTATATGTTTTATTATGCTTTAGGATTTGTGTCACAACTGTCTAATAATGGGTCGCATATATAAAAATTCTGACAGATTTGACAACACAAAAATCTGTCAACAAATAACTAGACACTCCCTTCAGCTATTGTGAGTTTTTTAAAGGTTTCCTACCTTTTGGGTTTCTAATGGATTGGATTTGCATTCACTACCCCAGACACATTTTTTCCCGTCGGTCCAAACCTTCCCCCTCGGCCCCGCATCCTCCGTCAGCAGCTCTCAAGTATCTCTCGGGCGTGGCAGTAAAACCGTCTGGAGAGTTGTCTCCCGTCGGTGGGGTACCGTCGAAGCAGCTCTGGTGCTTTTCGCACGCAGCAACAGCACTTGCGCGGGCTTTCCTCTAGTGTTTCGCGCCCAGGAATTGGATGAGCGCGCATGCGAACTGTCTCGGCCCACCAACAGAGAGAGCAAATGGAGGAAAATATTTTGCCCACCCGCCAAACACCCAAGGGCAGCGCCCGTGACCTTATCTTTTCCCCTCCCCATCCCCAAATTCTCTCTCTCTCCTCGCACATCCATCCAGAGCCGCCGCCGCCCATCACTCCTCGCGCACATCGAGAGCCACCGCTGCCCCCATCCAGCGTCGCCGCCACCAGCCGCTCTCCGGTGTCGCGCCGCAGCCCCTATGGCCAAGCCACCGCACCGGGCGTCACCTAGCACACCACGCCATTGCCGCCCGCTGCACCTTCCTCCGGCGGCGGCCGTCGCCCTAGCGACCGGCGCGGGCGCGCACCCGGAAACCAGCAGCGCCGCCCGCTGCCCCCATCCACGACGCCGTCGAGCGCCAGGGGCCGCGACCAAGCCTCGTGCAGCAGCTCCCTCCGACGCCACAAGGTGCTGACTTCGATTTCGATTTCTTTCCCGAGCGATTTTGCCTTTTGTATCTTCTTTGTTGATTGATTCATCTCGACTCGGAGACAACTCGCTTCGGGGCTTGTTTCTATTTGCAGCAACCAACGTCTTGCGGGAGCAACCCGGACACCAACTCGTCTACCCCCACATCTCGAAGAACTTTCCTGTCACTCTCGAACAGCAAGAGGTCAGACAACGACTTGTCTCCCCTTCCTGGTTTCCTTTCTCTCCAAACAAATCATTATGTAGCATATATGTTCTTCAATCGTGCTTGATGTGCTGAATTAGCTGCCGTTTTGGTTGATAGCTGTTGTGATTCATACGCCAATATGGCACTGTCGAAGCTTGGTTGTAGCAGTGACCTGAGAATTTCACCTCCCATTCTTTCAGTCATTGCATCTTGATGTGCTTTTGATTGATAAAATGCATTGACTAGTTCTGCTGTTGTGTATATATGGATTAGTTCACCTGACATGAAATTCTGCCAATCAATTTTCTTGTTATATTTTGTGAAATTTTATATATAACACAAATCTCAGTGACTAACTTTTCTTTTGGTGCTCTATGTTTGCATTGTTAACAGGTTCCTCACTGTGATTGCTGTTGCTGTTTTATTTGGTGCTCTCTCGTGGTTTGTGAGCTGACCTCGAAGTCTTGGACAACTACTGTGACTCGGAAAAGCAGCTGGTTAGTTCTTATCTTCTTATACGAGTTGGCGAGATAAGATATGGCAGATCGTGATTGGATGTATAGTGGTTGGAAGCGTGGTAGGATATCAAATGAATGGGTTGATAAAACAAAAGAGTTTTTGGAGCATGCCTTCTCAATCCCCGAATTAGTTGAGTCGATACAATTAGGTGCCCTTGTTCCATGTGTCGGAATTATTTCAGGCATAAAAGGCCTAGGGTAGAGCTACATTTGTGCCACAATGCGTTCAAGGAAAATTACCAAACTTGGACAGAACATGGTGAGAGGCTGGGAAATCACAATCTTGGGACTAGTTCTGCGGTAGAAAATGAGGGATTTGGTGAGACGGATCGGATGGATTCTATGCTAGTTGACTTAGCCGGTGAGCACCCACCATTAATTGATGATGAAACACCAACTCCTTCCGCCCAAGCCTTCTACGAATGGTTGCTAGTGCAGATGAGCAAGTGCATGAGCAAACCTTGCACTCTAGTCTCTCTGCTATTGCTCGACTATTGGCCATTAAATCACAAGACAATCTTCCGGTGGCATGTTATGATGATTTTGTGGAACTCATGCATGAACTCCTCCCTCCTAATTGTAAGATGCCTAAGGACTTCTACCGTTCTAAAAAAATGCTAGAGGGCCTTGGTATGCCATACCATAAGATTGATGTTTGTGAAAAAAACTGCATGTTGTACTACAAGGATAACAAGAATAAGGATAAGTGTGACATATGCCAAACCTCCCGCTATACGGAAGGATCAAATAAGGTTCCTCGTAAAGTGTTGCGCTACCCGCCCATTGCGTATAGGTTAAAAAGGTTATATCTACATGAGGGCACAGCAAAACTCATGCGTTCACACAAAGAAAATCCACTAGCAAATTCTAGTAAAATGTTGCATCCATGTCATGGAGAGGCATGGAAGCAATTTGATGCCGATTACCCGACTTTAAAGAAGATGCTAGGAATGTAAGACTTGGTTTTGTAACCGATGGATTTACACCATATAAATTGAATGCAGCCCCTTACTCTTGCGGCCAGTATTTTGGGTTCCCTATAATCTTCCGCCCGGTGTTTGTATGAAGCCCGAGTATATATTCCTTGCTATGGTAATCCCCGACCGAACACTCGGAAAAAAACTAAGTGTTTTGCTTCAACCTTTGGTAGATGAATTGTTAGATCTATGGGCTGGGGTAGAGGCACGGGATGCTTCTTTGAAGAAAAAATTTACAATGAGAGCAAGATACTTATGGTCTATACATGATTTTCTCGCATATGGCATGGTTGCCGGATGGAGCACCCATGGGATTTTTGCATGTCCACAATGCTTGTGTGAGACTAATGCATATCGTTTAAAGAAAGGCCTCAAGGCTACATGGTTTGATTGCCATAGGCGGTTTCTTCCTATAGATCATCCCTTTTGAAATGATGAAAATTCATTTCCGAAGGACAAGGTAGTGCGAGAAGGCCCCCTAGGCAATTAACTCGGAGAGGAGGTTAAGGCTCAGTTGTACAAAGTTGACAATACGTAAAAAAATATGGCAAAGAACACAATCGGGCATATATAAGTGGCTTTTGGCGCCTTCCTTACTTCCCTAAATTATCGCTTCGTCACAACATAGATGTGATGCACAATGAAAAAAACGTGGGCGTAAGCCATTTGCTCAAAACAGGGGTGGTTCTAGGCCACTAGTTGAGACTCAACAATACTTGATAAACTCCTTTATAACCATAAATTTGTAAGTAACTTTGAAATTTTTATATGCATTAACATTGGTCACTTCTTTTATTCCTTGAAGGAAGCTAAGCATGGACTGGGAAGGGTACTATAATAAATGCTTTTTCCCGCATGCAACCGGCCTTAAGAATTGTGATGCCAATGGGGAATGCCGGCCCAATTCCGTAATGGGCAAAGAAACTTGTTGTATGTAGAAGCACTTTCTATCTAGTTTCATGCTTCTCCATTTGTAGTTTCGACAAATAATTTCTGTTATTTCTAGGATGACTACAATGAAGCATTGCAAGAGAAGTATCCGTGAGAATTGGCAAGAGCAACCATTTGATGGTCAAATTGCATATAAACTTGGTGGTGGCTTGCCGCATGGGCGTCTTACAATAGGTAATGGTGCTGTCAACAAGGCTACAATAATTCTTGCTGCCAAGGCAAGTGGAACAAGGCCGAGAACCTCAAGGGCTGTTCAAAACGATGGCAAGATATGAGCAATCGGTTGCCAACGTTGGCCGCTTAACTGAACAAAACAATGCCTTGGTTGAAAAGAATTCTGCATTGACTCGAAATGTGAAGCGTAATGGTCGCTTACTTGAGGTACAGTTCTGTTTTGGTGCACTATCTATCTACAGTTCAAGGTTCATAAATATTAATTATGTATCTTAACCCGCAGCTCATTCTTAGCAAAGTACAAATAGAGCTGCCACCAGATCCGCTTGAGGAAGAAGAAAATGACGTGGTAAGATTAACATTACCATGACCCAGAATCGCTTGTGCTCAAAATTTTCTTGCTGCACCACCAGCTCTCATTATCTTGCTTGTTGGTTGCCGGAAGGTGTGTTGCTGCTAGTAAGTTCTTTTTTGTGCTAAGGATCAATGGAGATTACTGAACAATGAAAGAGCTGGGAATGGTTTAGCTATTTCAGAGCTACATATGAACTAATTTCTCGCTATCTTGCTTGCTAATCATGTAAAATAGAGTCCTGGTTCCTAACTACATGCTAGAAACATGGATGTTGTTCTGCTCAAACCACCAGTTTGGTGTTTCTCTACCGATTGCAGTAGTTTCTCTACCGTTAGTACCCTACCCGTTACATTACCCTCCGGAATGATCCTATAATTTTTTTGGTCGTAGGGGAGGGACTATAGATGGATCATCTCATGCTTCACCAACATGGACAGTGGAGATCGTTGATGGCCATTGAGTTATGTGATGGCAGGAAGTATTTTGTGAAGATGTAGTCTTTTGTTTATCTACTAGGGCTGATGGCAACAAACAAGAAGTTCGAAGGCCATGTGTCATGCCGGGTATTTTGTGCAAGGGAGGTATTTTGGTTGTGGATTCCATCGCTTTCAAGGCATGCATGCTGGTTGTGGAGTGGCAGTTACATGTTGCCTATTCACCGCATGTGCTTTGTGCACATGAGGGTGCATACTGCCATCAAAAAGCAGATTGCTACCTGTAGACTTCCTAGGTCAAAGAATGTTGATTTCTTTTGGCTATCTTGTGCACAAGTGCTGCACACCGTCATGAGATAGCAGCCGCCTACTAGTTGTGTTTGAAGATAGATAGCAGCGAGTTGGAAGTTAGCACTTTTAACTTGTGTCTGCTCCCTATTAGGTACCTAACTAGAAGGTTGACTAGGAAGCACTAATTATTATATAGCTTTGTATTCATGAACAACTTGAATGATGTTCTAAGATTGTTGAATATAATATTTGTTACTTAAGTGCGGATGAATGAATTCCTACATCAGTTGTAATAGCGTGAATTAGTTGTTGTGAACAAGTGGCCTTATAATGGCTAATAATCAATTAATTTAGTGAGCCAAATGACGGAAAGTTTTTCCCCGACGGAAGGATCCTGTGGCCGACGGTTGTGCAACCGACGGAAAGCCATTTTCATTCCCGATGTTTGGCGAACCGACAGAAAGCGTATAACAATCCCCGACGTATGTACCGACAGAGGAACTTCAAATTTCCCCGACGGTTCGACGACCGACGACGGAAATTGAAACTTTCCCCGACGGTATGAACCGCCGCGTAAACTTTCTCCGACGCGTAACAAAAACCGACGGCGGATACTTTAAATTTCCTCGACGGCTTCGACGACCGACGGGAAATTGAAACTTTCCCCGACGTATGAACCGTCACGTAAACTTTCTCCGACGGCGTAACAAAAACCGACGGCGGATACTTTCCCCGACGGCCGAACCGTCGTGGATTGATCCGTGACGGGTTACCGGTGAAACTCGACTTTCCGTGTCGATTTTTCTCTCGACGGTAATCTCGACGAACGGGCCACGGATACCCTTCCCCGACGAGCTGCTGCTTTTTCCCGACGGGAACCGGGCCGTCAGTGGAAAACGAACCGGGGTAGTGATTTCTAGAGTGCGTACTTAATGGGTTTTACATATATGCAGTATCGAATGTGAAGTGATTATGGGAGTTTGCG